>JAYKAV010000211.1:970852-1044483 GCA_035582835.1 Phoebastria nigripes
AAGAGAGAACAGGGAGGGGAAGGAAAAAAAAAAAGAAGGAAAAAAAAAAAAAAAAGGAAAGAAAGAAAGAAAAAAAAGGCTCCTCTTCACCTTCCTGGGGTTGAGGGTGGGTATGCACCCCACCCTGCACGGTGCTGGGTGCCCACCAATGCCATCGGAGAGCGAGTGCCAAAACCTACGAGACTGGGACATGACATCTCYGAAATGGCAGTGTCTTCTAGCTTTCCATTTGGGATTTTCATTGCAGAAATRTGTTGCACACTCTCTAAAAGATTGTTTGCCAGTATCGTTAGAGGAATCCATATACAGAGAGAGCAGGAAGGAGGTTAAATGAGCAGTGCTTGGCAGTACATCAGTAAATCATTTAAAGATAACCTGTGCATACCAATACCAAAAAAAAAAAAAAAATCCAATTAAAGTAACTTATTACAAACCTAGTTCCATTTCTGAAGCGCTTTATATTCCTAAGGAGAATTGGGAGAGGGGGAGGAAAGAAACAGGACAAGGAGTCAGAGTCTAATACTATAATATGAGGAAAGCCCAAGCTAGGCATTAGAAAAAAATCCCTACACGCCTCATCAATTGGCCAATGAAATCAATATCAAGGGGAGTTGGCCAGGCTCCTGAATACATATATTCGGAGAAAATTAGACTTTGCACTTAAAAGCAATAGGAAGCTCTGACATTTGGTGGAGAGCGTAGGAGGAAGAAGGTGTTCTTTTATCTTAAATGAAAGATACTTCACTGGCCTAAAATGTATTTCTAACTAGACATTCCTCTAGATAAACAGCTGCATACAATTCCTTCATTTAGGGTCAACAGGCTAGCTATAGTATAATTCAAGCAGTTCCTTGCTGGAGAGGTCAAAATCCTTTACAAAGAGTAATTAAGCTTCGTGGCACCAGGGTACTATTATACTAGTTTTACAAGGGAATAAATAGAAGGATGTAGCGGCTAAGTGATTTGCCCAAGGTCATTAAGCAAGTCAGTGGCAGAATCAGGTATTACACACAGACGCCTGGTCTCCCATCCTCACCTCTCACCAGTAGGCAACTCCCCTACATTGGCCTTTATTAAATAACCATTACAAAATGTATTAATTTTAATTTGGAACTATGTAAATTGACTCTTTCCCAAAAGACAGCAATTGGCTGTTAAATAAATACCAAGTGATTATTACAATCATATTTGCTGAAGGGTGGATCATCAGTGTAATGTGCTGGGTTCAATAAAAAGGTTATTGCCTGTCAAATAAACATGATGAGCAGAGCCTGGACTGATGCGGAGCATGTTCAACAGTCACTGGCTTTGGTGGGAACTGCAGCTGCTCAGCACTTTTCAGAGTCTGAGTTCAAGTATTTTTTGCAGTTATGTAGGGAGAAAACTGGCACTGCCAAAGCAGAGATAACTCCATTAGCAAGATAACCTTAGGTCAGATTCTGGCACCCTAAATTTGATTATAAGGGTAGTTAAGTCTCACCAATTTCTGTAAAGGCAACTCAGTATGAGATGCTGTTCTTAACAAGGGTAAAGGTAGTAGAAATCATTCCTATAGTATGAAAGGGTAAGATGATTTTAGTGTTAGCGCTAAATTAACTGCAGATACAGGAAGCTAAGGATCTTGCTTCTGTTTTTATTATAACTCAGCAGAAGGGGAGAGCTGTAAATACGTTGAATGGTCAGATTATGTCTTTCAGAGAGATGTTCTGAACACAAAGGAAGCTATTTTAAATTGCCAGTTTCTTTTATGTTTTTCCAAAGTGTGAGTTTATAAGAACAGTGTTTGTTCTCTGCCAGACAATCATGGATGCATCAAAAAATTCTTTGTACCCTGCAGAACTGATTGTCATTTGCAGTTACACACTAAGGCAAGCACCCTGCTATAAACTATAGTCATTCATTTTTAGGCTGCTTCACTCTGCCAAAGCAGGGTGAAAGGACATTATTACAATAAACCCTCCATCCTGATGTAGTTTGTCAGTGTAAGCAGCACGTTTCACTGGAACAACAAATATTGTTCATTGCAAAAGCTAAGAGCCAAGCAGTCAATGCATGTAGTAACTACTATTTATGTTAAATAAACAATTTTTTTAAAAATCGGCTTTTCCAGTACCAAGTCCGGGCAAAAGAAGGAGAAGAGCAGTACCGAATTAAAGCACTAGGTGGCAAGCCTCTAACAAGAAGTAACTTCGGGGAGCAGCGCCTTAACCAAGGCTTTCAGCAATCACCTGACAGAATTTCGCGTTCTGGAAAAATGTTCTTGATTTAAACACCTAATGTTTCCCATTAAGAGCTAATGTCCTCCCTATATGCTGGCATAGAGCAGCGGCTAAGGCATACAGGACAAGCTGTACTGCAGACATTGCTTGGAGAGAACAATTCTTACCATTCTTATCTGCAGACCTTACCAAGATGTTCTTTTCCTGTTAATGTTTCCTTAATATAGCTACTTTTTTTCTCTCCCCTCCCCCCCCCCGCCCCAGTCTGTTTAGGGTTTTGCTACTGGAAACRGCTGAAGGTTGAGATACGAACTTTAGAAGATACAGGCTCTACTTGATTCAGAGGGAGCCAGTTTGGGAAGTATGCGATGTGGCTTCTCTAGCAACAGCGAGCCAGGCAGCGCAGCCACGCACACACATCTGCACTCGCACAGGCCAATTAGAATGTTAATAATAATTAAGTGTCTTACTCCTAAGACGCTCCTACACAGGGGAATGCTAAAGTGCCAGTCAGCTCATTTCATTACATGCAGCCAGACACCTCTCAGACCTCGTGTATTTGCTAAGGGAGCAGAGCRGAGCGATTCCAGCTCCAGCCAATCTGATTTCAGATGATCTGCTCAACAAACAAATTAGAGCAGCCTACAAAAAGAAATGTGGACCAGAAAAAAGTCCAGCTGTGGCAGCTGAGCTGTACCTTTTACCTCAAACTGAGCCACAGCAAATAAATACAGGGTGAAACCTATAAATTTCCAGTTTGCAGGGTTTTGTGGGAGTCTTTATCTAGCTTTGGTTCACACGCTTCAAAGTGGCTCCATTTCAGATTTGAGATAATCCCCTAATTAAACACAAACTCAGCCTTAAGCTGCATGTCATCTGATTTCTACCCAAAAAATCAGAACTGGACACAGACTTGCTAGAGTTGTTCAGCTCTGAGATTACATTTAACTGGTCAGCAAGGGCTGGCCCAGAGGTTGCCTTCCATCTGTTTGAACCACATGAGTCACCCACCTTCCTCATCTTTCATGAATGCTGTAGTCTGGCTCACAGCTGACCACAATGTGCTGCTTATTCACAAATCAAGCCGTTTCAGATGTTAGTTTGCAAACAGCTATGTCCTTTGATGGGCAATAGGACAGAAGRCTAGCAAGAGGGAATGGTGGGTTTGCTGCTGGAAGAGTTCTTGGGTTCAAGGCTTGCCCATCTGGTAACATCCAGGAGGGGGCTGGGAAGAAAAGCTTGGATACAATTCTCATGAGTAGAACCTCTTGAGTGACTCTGAAAAGTTTTGGAGTTTTATTGTCCCTGGCTTAAAAGGAATGAATTTAGTGTGTTTCTGATACCAGAAGTGTTATGGCTACTTTTCACCCAAACATCTACTTTCAGAAAAAGAAAAAAGGAAAAAAGAGAGTGAGGCAAGAAGCAAAATCTACAGGAGTATGAAAACAGAAAGCCCAGTTTATTCAGAGCACACTCCAAATAAAGCAGATACAAAATAAGTTAAAGCAAGACTGAGTCATTCACATTGCCAATAAATTAAAGGAAAAAAATCCCATCATTTTTCACTCTATTTCACATCAGAGAACAATCACAACAGACTACTCACTTAATGCGATGATGACTTTACCCCTGTCCCTAAGGGGTTTCTCTGTGCCTCTCTTGCACAGCTCTGAAAATTCTCTCATTTGCCCCCAATTTTATGCCTCTCCCCACATCCAGTTTGCCCCGTTTCAAACCCTTCAGGTTCACACAACTGCCTGCTTGCAGTTTCTTTTTACTATCCTTTGATTTTTACCAGCTGCAAAAGAAAAAAAAATACACAGAACCATGCATCTGATTAGATGTGCATGACACATAATGCTACACCTGAGCGTACATCTGAGTTTACCCAGATTCAGCTTTCCCAAAAGATCAGAAGTCTGAGCAAAATCAAGCCAGTCCAGCAACCYGAATCCAGTAGACAAAGAACAAATGAAGGTCCCTCTGGGTCCTATTTCCAGCTTCTCCACAGATAACCAAAGGGGATGCTGTTGGGCCAACTCACTGCTGTGGTGGAAGTCTTGCATACCCAGCTTCAATTTTATCTTCAGCCCTTGGGAAGTAAAAAGCCAAATGAGGAATCTAAACTGAGGACTCAACTTTGTGTTGAGCTAGAGCCCTTTTAAGCCACTATAAAGACAGAAAGTTTTGTTAAGCCATGTACAGGTACTAATGACTTTTATTGCAGATCGGCGAAAACAATCATAGAACTTGAGTTAGAAGGGACCTCGGAGATCCCTAGCTCAAACTCCAGCTCAAAGCAAGACTAAGTTACAGTGGTACATATAGTACAAGACCTTGAAACAGAAGTGAGCATATGTGGGGAAGTTTCTAGGTAAAGGTCTTTCCTRAGCTTTTTAGAAATTTTTATCCAAGCTTAGCAGTATATAAGCAGAGTTTGCTCTAAAGCAGAGCAGCTGCTCTGTTACTCAATAAGAGGATTTTCTATGTAGCATTGCTGGTGTGCTCTGAGCTTCTAAAAGCGTTATAGAAGGTGGAATCAGGAGTATATGGTGGAAACCAAAAGGGAAATGGTTGCATTTGAGTTTAGCACAAAAACCTAATTATGATTTCACAGGAGAACTGAGGGAGAATGGAGTAAACTCCTACACTGAGCTTACTGCTTGGAGATTCTGCCACAGTGAGGCAGAGAACTGAGAACAACCTGGAGACTTAATGTGGGTATTCACTCCCACAGGGATGCTGCTGGCTGACTTAACTGGAACTGTATTTGAAGCAGACTGTTTTACATCTTCTGCCCACTTTGTACGAGATCAAATTCCATCCACTCATAAACAAGAACTTCTGTTTTCTCAAAAATTTAATTACAGATTTTAAACAGAAAATAGCAACTAAACATGCAAAATAAGTTTGAATAACTCTAGATAATTTGCACTAGCATTACTCTGCACATACAAACTTTCAAACCATGGAAATAATGAAGTGTTCTTGATAGTCATTTTCCTCTCAGCCATACAGTAATGAACATATCTGTTTTATTGTTATTGCAAAGCATCAGTGAAACTGTATGACAATATCTGAAAATGTAAGAAGTATTAAAAAAGTCAAATGGTCTGAGCTTTGTAATTCACATTCAGCTAATAACAGTAACGTTAACTTTTGGAGGCATCACTCTCTGTAAGTTACAGGAAAATGAGCTGGGCAATTAGCTGGAAGCAAAATAAGCATCCTCATCTTCTGTAAAACACAGCAAATTATTTTATAAATAAGTGTTTGATCAAATAATCATTTGATCTTGAGGGTTGTGTAACCAAAGTTTTCAATCACTTCTCCTTAGCTGCCAAGAGTTTCAGAATTACAGAAGCTATATCATTTTGTCAACCTTCAATGCACGGAAATGTTGAGGCATGTCCCCACAAGATGATTATCTGTCTGACTTGCAGTTGAAAGCTATTAGATGTTACTTTTTACATTAGCTGAGAATTGCCCAGTTGCAGTTTTTAAGTTTGTTAAGGATGACAAAGATGAGCATGACAGACTTGCAGTGATTAAATGCTTCTTGAATTTATTTCACAATGTGCTAAATGTTTCTTATGATACAATCTTAAAATTAGAATGAACTGATCTTGTACCTACTGAAGTTTATGACATGATGAATTCTTTAGAGAGTAAATTACAATGAAACATTGATAGCAAATTACTTGGTTATAAATGTAGCTCATCCAAAAACACATCATGACAAAACCAATGCATTTTATTCGGTAGTATATGTCTGCTCTCATATCTGATTTCAGCATATATGACTATTTTCACCTTATACAATCACTTTTACTGAGGGGGCGAAGCAGGCTTTACAGTGATTGTTGAAGAACTAAAATTTTACAAAAAGCTGAATAGGGATAGTTTGCTGAGAAACATTGTATGTATTACACACTAAAAAAAATTAAGTGGGGCGTGCATGTACTTCACAAGCATTGAATTTGGACATGGTATATTTCTCTATCTTCAGAGTCCTAGTTCTTTTAGTTTGTGGAATTAATTATATCCATTGCTACCTCAAAAGCAGAAGTGGAACAAATAATTTCCTTGGATAAACAGACTTGAACAGATTGCAGAAGACCACAAAATATTGATTATGTTAAGTTTGAACTTCAAATTAAGGCACAAATGAAGGTTAATTTCAGTTATTCATGTAAAGTCTTATGAATTGCTTTAAAAACGTATTGAAAAAGTATCAAAACTGGTCATAAGTACTATTTTCAGCAACAAATTGAAGTTTACAGGACTGAATTGTATATTCAAGGGTAGTAGATGTGAACATAAGGAGAAAAAATACAGGATTTGCTAAGGGAAATGACATTTCTTTAAATTGCCCCTTCAAAAAGGGCATTCTTCCCTGTTGCGAATGAGTGGTTTTGAGGCCGCTTAAAGAAACACCAGCAAAGGTATCAGCAAAAGGCGATTTTAATAGAGATTTATAAAAGCGCGACTTAGCAGAATTCAATGGCAAGGTCCACTCTATTACTTATTACATGGATTAAGCATACATAGGGAAAATAGTGTCAGAATTTGGATTGGAATGATTTTATAGAGATTTGAGGAAAAAGGGGTATGGGAGACCCTCCCATTGAGTCACGAGGTTCAGAGAAGACCCGGCTGGATCCAATCTTAGTCTCAGACTTGGACAATGGTTTGTGTCCAATACAGAAAGGAATAAGGAGATCCTCCCGTTGAGTCAYGAGGTTCAGGGTAGASCCCCTTGCTTTCTAAACTCCTTCTCAGAGAGGAGTCTAGGTGCGGCTGAATCTACCCCTAGTCTCAGACTTGGTCAACGGTYTATGCCTAAAGGATTGTGAATGTTTAGCAGCAATTTAAAGCTTAATCACAGTTTGGAGTAAATTATAAGTTTTAGCAGCATTAAATCATTGAGATGATTATAAAATAATCAAAATTACTACAATATTAAAGTGACTAGATTACGCTTATTACTTATTGTTTTTTTTTATATATATATATATATATATAAAAAAACACACACACACACACCCCCCACACACACACATAAAGTCTAAATCAATTCACACATGGGATCCCAAAGCTAGGTAGATCTGTATAAGCTGAGTTATAAAGGCCTTAAGCTAGATAAAGGTACCTAAAGCTAGGTTATAAAGGCCTTATGCTGAATAAAGGTACCTGTTAAAAATTCCCCTCGAGCGTCGTGAAATACTCACGCTCAATGTCTTGGCATTTCTCAACGGGCGAAGAGTTGAGCCTCAAGTAGTATCTCGGCCAAAGAGTGTTTCGGGCTAAGTCTCGACAGTCCTCTGAATTTCACAAACTCGAGGGTTTGCGAACTCTGAGAGGCGTCCCACTCAGAGGGAGACTCTGGGCGCAGCCCGCTGCGGTCCAGGMGMGCTCAAAGGGTCTCRCTTGGGGACCGCTGTTTATAGGTTTGCAAGATGATTGGCTTTAGTCATCAGTAACTTTCCATTCTGGCTACTATCCGAGGTGGTCAGAGATATTGATTATGGTATTGTTTTGCGATTACAGTGGTATCATTTTGTGGATCCAGGTGTTTCGTTCCACTCAATCTGCAATCCAGGTGGGGAATGTTTCAGGGCTGTCAGGAATGACGAACTGTCTCCTGCTTTCATTCCCTACTTTGATCAGGTAGCCAGTGTTCCTGGTACGATCAGAGCCGTTCCCTACCTCAGCCATGCAAGAGTGCCTGATACAGTCAAGGGACGCTTAACTGCCCAACTCGTTACACAATGGCTAAGGCCTAACAGCAGTTTCTGATCGTAGAGAGGCCTAGGGCAAGGGGGGAAATGCATCACCACATTCCCTTAATCACATAGTTATTTCCAAGACAGGTGATCATTCTGCTCTGGATGCAGAAGAGAGGCAGCGGTCAGACCAGCACTGTATTCTAGCTAGTCTTAGCTGCAAAGCCTACTTTGGTTATTCTCAGTAATCAGCAGAGAGTGAAAAAGCAGGTACAACTGCCAGGTTAAAACTGGAGACAGGCAAGGAYGGTTTAGTTCCACCTCCGTAACCACTGCTCTGTCCTGGGCAGATCACAGCTCAGCTGGAAGAGGGACTGTAACCATAAGCTTCCCATAGGCAATTGAGACTGTTCCCACCAGCTGCTGTGTGTTCTCTGCCATAACCACACCAAATCAGCATGCTTGCTATAGGCAGCTGGAAATGGCCAGTACCAAAGTGTCAAGAGATCTGCCTTGTGTTCTGGCTTTATCACTGCATTATTTTTTACTTCCATCCAGGTGTTAAGGATGTTGTTGCTGTAATTACTATTAAATTTGCAGTATGATTGGTCTGGAGTCCTTCTATACACACATCACTTCAGGACACTGTGCTGAATTCTGAGTTCACAGAGCCACAGAAACTGACCTAGTTGTGTTCATGCTTCCTCTAGAGATGTGGTATAAATTTAAGCCAGGGAAACTGAGTCTCTGTCTGCAGTAAACCAAGAGAAAATGCCAGCATGAAGACAGTTTGGACAAGCTGGGATCTGGGCCTTAACTGTCTCCTTAAGTTCAGAGCTGACAAGATAGACATCACTAAGGGAATTCAGCCATTTAACAAGCTCCAGTACCTTGAAACAGCTCTCCGAGTGGCATTATGTCCCCACAATGTCACAAGAGGATCTCCAGCTGTGGCAGTCTCTCATTAAGATGGTGTGACCCATAGAACTTTCCTGCTTACATCTGTGGGCTTGACCACTTTGAAATAAACCCATGAGAAGTTTCTGTCTCTAGCAGCAAGGTGGACCAAGGCTTTTCCACATACCTCTTCAACCCAATGCTTTGGAGTCAAATGCTTCCGGTATTTTAATATAAGGCTTTAGGAAGCTTCATATGGTTATGTTTCTTTTTTAGTATTAGCACATACCCACACCCAGCACTTCATTTTCTTAAAATACAAATATGTACATGTATAATAAAAATGCTGACAAGTCCTAGTCAGAGTTTAAGAAGTTTTAGACCTGAAAACCTGTGCACCCAAGAGAATAAAACGTGGCCCTTGCACTAATTTCTGATTCTACAGCCTGCCCACCACCGTGATGATGCAGAACACCACTGCAAGGGGCATGTGCTACGTAACGTCAGCTGGCATCAGCAAAGGTGCTGTGGATACTGCAGAGCTCTACTGTAAGACTGCTGACTGTTTTCATGGCATCACATGAAACACAGAAATAAATAGCTCCTCTTCTATGATCACAGCATGGAAGTTTTGCTTTGCTGTCTATCCCTTCTCATTAAGGGCATAAAACACAACGCAAGATAGGGATTAGACACAGAGGCAGGCAAACGCAACAGAGCCACAGGGAACAACAGCTCAAGGACTAAAAGGATTGGCACATGTGCCAATAAAGCCGGCCCTGGTGTCAGCTACAAGCTGCGCCCTCAGAACCCAGAGCTGAATTTCACTCAGAGAACAGAGGAACAATAGGCATAGACGCTCTAGACCACACAGACATGTACACCCATTTCCTTCTCCCGAGCCTCTGTGCAGGTGTTATGAGAAACCTCTCCCCCAGTAAACTGTCATAAAACTAAAGTCCTCTTAAAAACAAAGAGGCACACACTCTTTTTCTGTGAAGCAAGTTTAGTCTTTTTCCTATTTAAGTTACAAGCACATCAGAAATCTTCCTCACCACAGCACATCCTGTCTTTTCTCTGTCTGACATTTAGAGTACAAGCTCTTTAGGGCAGGGTCTGTCTTTATTTTTTTATGTCTCGTACAGTACCAAGTCATATTCTCAGTGTTAAACAGTAAGCAGAAAAGGCCCATACACATACGCAAGGTTATATGATATATGCCTAGCGTATGTATGATATACACATGATACGGTCAGTAAAACAGGCCTGTACAAGAAGCCTCTCTACTTATATACACAACAAAACAGATTCTGACTTGTGTGCCGGGGCATACACACATGGTACAGTGTATAAAGGAGGCCCTTGTAAATGTACATGCATGCATCTGATTTTTAAAAGTCTCCGGGATCCCTTCAAACTAGGAGGAACAGGGAGAAGCAGAGCAAAAGACAACTGCAGAAGGAGGACATGTTGTCTACAGTTCACCTCTTCAYGATGCTCATTGGTGAGCAGTTCAGGAAGGTGGGAGTGACTCAGCCACACAGACATTGTGCATTGGACTGCACGTCTGAGAGAAGGTTGAGAACCACTGCTCAGTGTGACCCCTTTCCTGGGCAAAAGCAAAGCAAATACATCTCTCCCAGCAGTTCCCAAGTACCAGCTTCAGTCAGGCGCCATGATGACATCAGCCTTGCTTTTGCAATTATTTAACCTCTGTCTTTCAGATCAGCAATGAACCAGCAAGGGTGACTAATACACACATCAGCTCTGGAAAGTTATCAACACACCGAACAGGGTGCTGGCCCTCAGGAATGAGCTATTCTTTCATGAGTCTATTTGTTTTGTATTTGGGGAAAGACTGTATGGAACCAAACATTATGTGTCCATAAGAAGCTACAGGCAAACCACTGTGCCCCATGGAAACATCAGTCTTTTTGTCAGAAAGATGCAGATACAGCAAAGATATTTGCTTTTTCTCATTTCCGTGTGTTTTTTTGTACTACTCCCCTCCAACTCTGGCTCCTGCTCTCACTCTCCATACAAGCATAGAAAAAGTAGCTTCTCTTAACAGACATCTACAATAAACATGCCGATACTTGAGATGTAAACTGAGAGGCTGGCATTATAACAGAGCCTCTAAATCAACCTCAGGACCTTGTTAGCATAATTAGTGATAGGACTGGTATCTTACAAGATCCAGGACAGAAAGTGGAAAAATAGTAATAACAATAAAAAAATATAGTTGTATCCCAGCAATTGCTGCGATGATTACTGATGGTTCAAAAGCAAGTCAGATCTTGCATGAGACAAATACATTTTATATGATGTTTAATCTCACAGGAATTCTGCCGGAAATACTCAGAAGCTTGTTAGAGGAAAATATGAGAATCTACTCACGTGAACAATAAAAGATTCTTGTGGGGGGAGCTACTGTGACTCCCATCCTCATAATAGGTGCACATCTTGCAATTACAAGCATACTGAAAAATAATGCTACCTTCACTGCTCCTTTCTACTAATTTGAAGCTTCAGAGAAGAAGATGGTACTGGTCTTCCTTCCAATTGAAACTCAGGTAAGATGGAGAAACACAGGAGAGGCAACTTGCTCAAGATCACCTGGAAGTCAGTAGAGAGCCAGAAATATCCGTCTATAAGGGCCCTGAGAGCACTAATAAGGCTTAATGGCCCTAACCAGTCCCACCTGAAGCCTCCACCCTCTCCCATGGCCCCAGGAGCCCCACTTAAGCTCAACCCTGGGTCTTCACTCACCATACGAGCAAAGCTGTTAGGAGTACCTGTCTCCAGTTCACGCACAGCCATGCCTGTGCCTGACCACGAACCTTGTTGATCTTGACCCACTGACTGATTTCCTAGCTTGACCTCAGACCTACCTCATCACTATGGACCTGCCTGGTGATCACTGGGCTGTGTCTGACCCTGGTTAGCCTTACTAGACCTGATCCTGACCTGTGGATTGACTTCCTGGCTTGAGGTCGGACCTGCCTCGTCACCACAAAATTGTCTGATGATCTGGTCTTGGTTGAAGCTGGCTACCACTCCCAGGCCTGCCCTGCTTGCCTCACTTGAGGGCTGTGGGACAGGGCCCCTGGCTGGTGAGGATTCTGACCTGGCAGCCACATTATCTCCTTCAGTTCCTCATCTCTTTGGGAGCAGCTGGTGCTTGCTGC
Organism: Phoebastria nigripes; assembly: GCA_035582835.1. Classification (NCBI taxonomy): domain Eukaryota; kingdom Metazoa; phylum Chordata; class Aves; order Procellariiformes; family Diomedeidae; genus Phoebastria; species Phoebastria nigripes. Next base: position 982,883 of record JAYKAV010000211.1, read on the forward strand.
ACCCTGACATTATCCTAGTAGACCACCCTGCCTTCCTTACTTGTTTCCATAGCACCAAGGGCAGGAAAAGAAATGGCACATGTATTTTGATATGACTGGGGAACAGAGGCAGAAAGAAATTAAGGCACACACTCAAACTGGAACTCTTCTTTGTTCACTGTCTTAAGCATGTCCTTCCTCCTACTTCATATTGGAGATGGCAGTATTGTCTGCCCCAATGCAAGGTAGCAGCAAAAGACATTCAAGGGGTTATATGAAGAGGTTAATGTTCTGCATTGGTTTCCCTTGAGAATAATAAATCTTGGCTGACAAGAGTAGAAGGAAGGGGAATCAGGCTTTAGCAGGAGGAAGTGATCACAGCAGAGGGCTTGAGACCACGGGAAGGAAAGGCAGAGACCTGGGAACGGGACACACTGTTAGATTACCCAGTAGGGCAACCGGAGGATGCAGATGCTGCTAGTGGGGAGCAGATTTGTCTTGGGCTACAACATAGCACTAGCGTAGCTCTAGCACTTGGAGCTGAGAAAGGCAAACGGGTTAAGCACCCACTGGATGGAGGATGTGAGATGCAGAGAGCTCACGGCAGAGAGGGCCAGGTTGTCCTTTGCCTGATGTTAGATACATTCCTGCTTTTAACTGCAGCTGGGATCTGGCATCAGATCTTAGCTTTCCTGAGCAGTCTTTGGTTCAGAATTCAGCATTCCAGCAGGGTTTATCTTGCACTGGGGGACCTGGATGTCTGGAGCCCTGGTTCCACGTGGGGAGGGCAGAACAGCTCATCCAATAGTTTCGTCTCTAACTACAATCTCACTTAAGCTTGTCTTTTCACATATAACAGGAGAAATTCCACATACAGCTCATGCTGAGGTTATAAGGCAGCAATTGTCTAAATCTTCATATACAGGCAATTATTGGACTTTTAATTTGGAAGCTGAAGGGGGTGACTCAACAGAAAAGGATTCAGGCTGAGTCAGCAAGGTCTTTTCCTCGGGAGTTAGATATACAGCAAAATACAGAAAGCAAAATAACTTAGAGGGAGGCAGGAAAAACTTTGTGTTGTGGAGGTTCAGGGTATGGAATGCAGCTTTTCCCACRGACAGTTTCTCTGCCTTTCCCTCTTCCATTCCTGAGACATCCATGTGCAGTCTGTGGAGTGACTGTGCAATTAAGAGAGGAAGAAAGAAGTTAACCCTTTGTATCTCCGTAGCATCTAATACCTCAGTACCTATACACCTCCTCAGATAGTGCTTACCTATCTCAATAGTACGGCTCTTTTACTAGAACTGGGCCTTGCTAGAAGTTTATTTTAATTTGGAGATTAGAAATCTCTGTCAGCCCCACAATTCACAGTGCTGAAGTAAAGGCCAGGATCCAGGCTTTTACAGGAATGGATGTAGTGAAGGAAAACTGTGGATTACACCTCTCTGGGGTCCTGCAAGTGGCTAATTAGCCTAGAGAAGCACAGAAACCCTCTTAGTCTCTCCCTGCTGGAGGCAAGCCAAGGGAGTCTGCCGTATTCTTACATGAAGTAGTATCTGAAGAAAGATCAAAGGATAAGACCAAGATTTCATGGCTAGTGAATCAGGCAAGTCTGCCGAGGGTTTCGATATGATCTTTACAACAAAGGGAAAACTTCTCTGCTTAGTGACATGCTAGTCATGGGATATTAATTTTCTAGATTTTACTAATATGTGCATCAAATTCCTTGGGTCAGTTGATGGCTCTATAATTTCATACTCTTCACAYGGGAAAAAACTGATGCAGATGTTTTCAAATGTGGTGGGGGCTCAGGCGTATTTTTGAAATGTAACATCTGAGATTCCTTCATTTTCAAAAGGATTTGGGAGACTCACTTGGATGCTTTGGAAAATGTTACCTTAAGCAACTGTTTCCTTAAAGAGTTACTACTGAAGACAGTGAGCAAGCCTGTCTCGTAAGTAAATGCTTTTAGGGACCAGCTAGCAGAGATGAATGTGATCTATTACTGTCCCTTTGCCCTTTCACCAGAGCACCTTCAAGCACTCTGTAATCATAAATGTAGGAAGAATTTGCTTCCCTTCCATCCATCCCCACCCTGCTATGGGAAAGAAAAGAATTATTATGACAATTGGGCAATTGTAAAACAGAGTAATTAAGTGACTTGCCAAAGGCCAGGTAGCCAAACTGGGGAACTGATCCTAAGCGTCCCAGTTCCTGCTCCTCCTTTGTAGCCGATACACACAGACCCTGCCACTGAAAGGTCAGAATACTTCTTCCCTGGGGAAGATTTCATTTCCTCCTTTGAACGCTGAGGGAGGGGCCCCTTTAAATCACAGGTTAGGCAGGCACTCAACTGAGTTAACAAAATGTACTTCCCTACACCATGTCTTGAAGGTGTAGTTAGATGTTATTACATGTATTGCTGTAGCTCCTAGAGGTCTCTGCCAAGAGCAAGCCCCRTTGTGTTGGACACCGTTCACACACAGTATGAGACAGTCCCTGCTCCCAAAGAACTTTAATATTCTTTGATATTTCTGGGAAACGTTTCATGAGAGAATTTCAGCGTAGAGTACAGGGCCTGTTTCTTCCTTTTAATCTGGATTACACCAGGATAACTCCACTCATTTCAATCCGTACCTGTCACAGATGAGACTCCAGATTCCTTATGTTGCAGTCTCTCTTTTTAAAAACACTGGAGCATGTATAACAAAGAATCAGGAAATGAGTGGGCAGTTGGCATTAATTTCCTCCATGTCACCATCTTTGGTTGCTGTTGTGGAAACACAGCAAGGCACGGCAACTGCTATTTCAGTGCACAGAGCCATCCGTGAGCCCCAGATGGTGACCATATGATCTGTCCCTCTTATGGACCATAGACATGTTTCTTGTCCTCGGTATTTGACTTCTGCATGCAAAGAGTGCTCACCTAAATCTGCCTAACCACCACAGAACCTGGGTGCAACACAGGTCCCTTTAGGAATCCAGTAAAGACCCAGACAGAGGGTAAACAATTTGTGGAAAAAGCACAACCTGACTCAATTAGAATTTCCTCCATGAATAGCTCCCTATGTCAGAACTTAAGGCCCCAATTCATAGGAAAATCTGGGACCCATTTCCTCAGGAATTGCTAGTTATTTACGCAGAGAAAGTACTGCATTCTGATTTTGTTTTCTGGACAGTCTGGGGTGGGCTTTACTGCTCACTTGAATAGACTGGATTTATGCTGAGCTGGTAGCAATAAGATGACAAGACATCTGTACTTCTAAATGTTACCACTTGTGTCCTTCAGCACCCCATCTCTCCTCCCAGCAGAAGGTGTCCAGGTATCAGGAATTGCTGATCAGCTGCTGTAGATGAACACAACCTACCATCTATGCTGACTTTGTCAAAAGCCCAAAAACTATATTTGGCTAGTATAAAATGGAGCGGTTTTCTGTCATCTCTTTGCTAAGGAGCCCATGAACTCCCAAGGCCCAACATACAGGCCTAGTCATGATCTGGGGAAAGTTGGCATTTAGGGGGATAATGGTCCCTACGCAAGAACCATCTATGGGCCAGAGCCCCATACATACCATAAAGCACACTTCTCTTAGAGCTGCCTTAGGACAAGTGACAGTTATCCTTTTTCAGAAGTATCTTACTGCATCCTTTAATCTGGCAAATAGGACTTGTCTGTGGAGTAAGGTATTATAAGAGGAGAGTGAGCCTGGTACAGTCTGACCCTCAAGCAATAGTTAACGATGATCTTCCAAAACCTCCAGAGTGTATAATACACTCTTTTTCAAAGGCCCAGCCTTAGCCACACAGTCCTGTGCAAACAAAATTGGATCTAATTCCAACTCCTATGGCCTTTCCTAGAGTTAAACAAAGCCTTGTTGAGCTGAATGATAACAAACCACAGAGGGAGGGAGAAACTACATGAGAAAAAAAAAGCAAAACATCTGTCCCTGACATTTCAAAAATTCTTATTTGCCTAACTCCCTTGATTTCAGCAAAGCTGTATTACTTTATACCCGCTTCGAAGTGAGTCTCTCTTTTTTTTAAATCTTTCTTCTGATGAGCTCTGAAATCAGCAGAGGTGTTCAGGCAGACGTGTGTAGGCCGTCTCAGACAGCAGGGGCTTCAGGCAAGAAGAATTTCAGGCCAACAGTGGCAAGAAAGAGAAAAGGTTGGTGGTGGAGGAACAGAAGATGAAGAGGGAAGCAGTGAGAGGCAATTCTTGTGGTTTGGAAGTTCCTGTGGCTCTATGTACAGTCAGCATTTCTGTCTGCAAACAGAAACATTTCTGTTTGCTTTGCAAGCCAGATTTCTCAACCTTTGGCCTTCTGACCTTCACTGTATCTGGCACTATGATCAGGTTTGAGATTGTAACTCACTGCTTGGAGGGGCAGAGCTTTTTCACTTAGTCCACCAGCCAGACTAGATGAGGCCTACCCTTTCCGTCACAGAACTTGAAAAGGCTGACTATCTCTGTGAGACAGAATGCAGGGTTAAAGGCTGTGCAAGGAGAAAGCCCCAAAAACAGTCTCTTCAGAAGAAGGTTTACCTGAGCTTAAATATTGCCATGTTGTCCAATTCCAATAAAGGCAGACTTCAGGCATAAGGAGAATCTAGGCATGAGCTGCACATTGCTTTTGCATGGTGCTAAGAATCAGACACGGGTTCCACCTGCTCGAAGGTATATAGTGCTATCTCTATTGGACTCAGGCAAAAGAAGAGGAAAGCAATGTCCTTATATTTGACCAGAAAGGTCATTCAATTTGTCCTTATCAAATAAAAATAAAATAAAAAAAGATTTTTTTAAGGCAGTACAGTTTCTTTATACCACATGCCCCTGTTTACTGCTATATAAAATTTCCTGTTTGCCTACACCCCACCCAGGCTCTTGTACACACCTGCATAAGTCTATAATTTTATCCCATGAATCATTCTGCACCATCAGATCACACCCAAGTTACCAGAACTCTAAGGAAGTGGCAAGTTCATTATGCTGGTTTTCATCTTTCAATTTTAAAATAAAAGAATTTTTTATTGACGCCCTGAATCCACAAGTATTTTTTTTAAAATGACAGGCAGAAAGAACATGTAAAATTAATTAATTAAATGCACCCAACAAAAGGGAGTACAAAGGAAGGGAGAGCTAATAAATGATTTTTTAAGGGGCTGTTTGGACCTGTCCTGCAGTGGTTGTATCTACCTCACAGGGTACTGCAAATCTTAAGCATTCAGAATCATGAGTCAGGCTCACCAAAAACCATGAGACTGAGGAAAAATCATAATTTTCATTTCAAATTAAAGTTTTTTGGCTTATTTGCCTCTGGGTTTTGCAACCTTGGGAGAGCATGAGGCTATGGTTTTAAGCACTTAAGCAGCCTTTGAAGGACTTTTTTCCCAGGAAAGTGGAGATTTTCAGTTAATCACTTGTGTCCAATAGCTAGGTGTTTAAGGAACCTACCAAACAACACAAGAGGTTGCAATCCAAAAGAAATCAAAATACTGTGGTGTACAAGAGCAACACTGCAGTGATTCAGGCTAGTTTTAGAATGTTCTTTGTTAGAAACACAAAATGAAGCATACTCAACAGCATGGAGAGAGAGATGCAGGCAAATATTTGCAAGTTGCATTTTTTCACTTTTGTTTACAATGTAGAGGAATATACTTCTATCTTAGCAGACATTTCTCACTTTTAACTTCTTAGAGTTATCTTAGGGTTACCAAATATCATTTGAATTGACTGGCTTTGTAGTTCCTAGGATTAGGCTCAGTGTGCTTCTTGACTTCCAGCCATTTGGTGGCCTCTTCATTGTTACACAACTGTAACATGCAGCAATGATACAAACTTCTTGCCATTCAATTAAAAAATGACAAGCAGCCAAAGAAGAAAATTAGATTACCTCCTGGGCAACTTAAGTTCATGTAATATTGCCACTGGGTTGTTTCCTAGCCAGGACACTTAATTGCTGAGAAATGTGTTTACAGCTTGGTATGTGCATCTATCCATTTAGGACCAAGACAGGTGTGACAGAATTGTAACACACTAAGATTGGCCAACAGTCTGGAAGAGGCTGCCACCAGTGGGCAACTCTACCACAGTGCAAAGACTAAACATCCATAATAACAGTTGTTTCTGATCCAGTCAGGAAATAAAAGAAAAAGCAAAGCAGTGGTTGAAGTCTCTTATCTGCTCTGGAAGGGTCTAGCTTTGCAGAGATGATTGGGCACTTTAGAACTGAGATCTATTTTCTTTCAAAAACATTCATCGTGCTTTATTGCTTGCTAATGGAACAACAAAGAAGAAATGGTCTAAATCTAATCATGCCACAGTTGGCTACGGCTGAAAAAAACCCAGCAACATTGAGTATCAGGTACCTTACTGATTCTCCCATATACATACTCCCTCTGTTTAATGGCCTCCCTGCTCAGCGTACCGTTAACAACAAGTCTGTTTAATTCTTATGTCTACACAGTCACACTGACATTTAAATTTGTTGTCTCCTCACCACTTTGTCTGGCACTATCAATGTGACGTCCGCCACTCCAAGTGTTGCACTCTAACCAACCTCTCTATGTACTTTCAGATGCTTTGTGATTGGCAGGGAGGCTCAGGGTAGCAGACAAGGTGAATCCTGTAAACATGGCAAGAGATAAGGCAATACTGAAGGGAAAAATAACCACAAAACTAGCTCACAGGGTTCAAGGGATGGAGGTACATGTACTGTTCATTTTCTGTGCTCTTGGATCAGCTGCAATTCCACATGTAAGCTAACTTCTTCAGCCTCAGCTTTAAGACCTGGAAAGTCCCTTAGCACTGAGCATTATTTAACAAAGAATATATGCTTTTTTTATCTTTTATCTATATAGGAAACAAAACAAAAACAAAACAACCGAGACATTTGAACAATGCCTACAGCTCTGACTTAGGCCATGTCTCTGCCCTTGTTTGCACTGATGTAAATCAGAGATCACTGTAAGAGATTTAAAATAGGCCTTTAAATTTCTTATCACATCACTCCTCTGCTCCGCCAGTGATCTGTTCTGTGTGTTTCTAACAACAGTGCCCATGCTTTTGCCAAGCCACAGTTACACATGGAATGCTTTCTCTCTCCAGGTAGACATAGTGCCTGTCCCCTCTTTATACTTTCATATAAAACATGCATCTTTCATCCTACTCACAAGAAGTGCGCTACCAATTACACCAATCCCAGGGTTTTTTAACTCATTTCCCCAGCATTTGCTCAGCTGGCTTGCCCATCCCGTTTGTTTATGATGAATGTTTTATGACATAAACAATTACATATTCCCAGGTGCATTTAACCAGAAAAGCAGGAAAAGAAGTAACAGACTTGGGACTGCCTGGGCTTGCATGGTGGCAGCAACAAATACGTTTACATGCTTCAAAGGCACTGATATAGCTTCTTCTGCATTTTGGGGGACTCATGATTTGAACTGGCTGGTAATGGGTGATTTTTAATTTGCAGGGAATTTCTTATTTTAATTTGGTTTAGCTTAAGGCCAGCGCACCAGCATTTTCACCAAGGCCAGGCCTTGCATGGCACAGTTGTGAAACTGGTGTAATTCTGCCTGGTAGAGGGCAGTAGTATGCACACGCACACATACATGCACACACTCTCGCACACTCACACACACTCTCATACACACACACACACACACTGCATTGCTATAGGCACCATACGTGCCATGCCACAGGAACATGACGTGAGAGGCAAGACTTGGTCTGGTTTTCTGACTCTCTGCCTTAACCCCTAACGCTCTCAGCACCACCACTGCTACTTCAGCAGCTCAACAGCTGCGTACCTTCCGTAGTATTTGGGGCAGAAATCACTGGATTAAATGCCATGGTTTGAATCATGACATTGATTTTTTCGTTTCTTCAGGAAAGTGATTTATTCTGTCCTTAAAATCCCTGTAACTGATGTTGTATTATTTAGCATTGCCAAGTTTTGTCAAGGGCTTGAGAGAAAGGGTGAATTAAAGACATAGACGAAGTTTTTCTCTTATGTCTGCAGACTACTCCTACCTCTGAGCTGCCAGGTAATATCATATAAGTCATATTAGCCCTTGTTCCCTTTCTGCCCTTCGTTGCCATAATTAGTGAAGAAAAATTGATGTAGCTGATGGTGACACAAGGCTGAATCTGCATCAGTCTGAAAACCAGGCAGCAATAGCCCTGAGTAACGTGATGAACTACCCAACCCTACATGCATTGCGCGTTGCTCCATAAAATCCAGGCAATGTGGCCTGCATGGTTTTCAGCTTGGATGGTTCAGCAAAGAAGATTTTCGATAAAAAAACATTAAGAAACAGTGTCTGAAACTCTATATCAAACAGAAATGATCCCCAAGATACATTAAGATCTGACAGTCTCCATTCAATTAGCAAGTGGGAGACAGCTGTCTGTCTGTCACTCTTTCTCTTCCTTGAACACAAACACATTCAAAGTCAATCCAAATCTTTTTGTTTCATCAGCAGGTTTATCCAGTTACCTGCAGGATGCAGAACAAGTTTAGGTACCAAGTAGTGTAAGTCAGTAATGGGCCCAGCGTTGTTCTCCCTCTCTCTACTTACTATGTCTGAAAAGCTAATTGTCAAAGGAAAGAGAAACCCTCTCCCAGACACTGTAGCTTTGGGACTCAGGTCTCTTCTTAGACTTGCCATTTGTCTGTCCCCTTTTCTAAGCACAGTTCAGGGAACTCTCCATGAAGAATAAGGCTTTTTCTCCTAGACCCTTTGAGAGATTTCCTATTAGTCACTAGGATAATTAAAGGTTCCAGTTGCATTGCATTAGCACCTTTCATGTCATTAGAGTCCAGCTGCAGTGCGAGAATCACATATTTGCTGAGACTCCTGTGCCAGCCAGCATGCCGGGAGCAGAGTTTTACATTTCATCACTTTGTAAAAGAAATACAATTAAGCAGTGTTCCCTGATTGTATTACAGGGCAGCTTGCAAGAGGGGCTCTAAGCACCAATCACTGGAATGTCTGGCCATGAGTTGTATTGAAATGGTGCCTTGACAAGGTTTTATGAACATATTGTAATAAATCCATGGCCACCTAAGACTTCTTAATTGTCAGTGTACTGCACACCAAAGCTGCTCAGAACCCCACAGTGGAAATGCCAGTTGCACTTGGGCACTTGCTTCACACAGCACATGGTATCTCCACTTGACTTGTAGGAAAATCTTCACCCTTTGTTAGTAGTGCAGGTGTTGTGCCACAGGGTTGGGGAGTTCTGAATTCACCCTACAAAGGCTACTGGTGCAGAGATTTAGTTCATTATAACATTGTTAATTGACAGACTTGTGTGCCTGTCTAGTCAATAACAGCCTGCTAAAAATATGCATTAACCAGAGAGAATGAATCAGCTGCTAATAGCAGTCTGCCTGATTGTCAGCTTCTATCTATCTTCAGTATTTGTCGGAACCTTGTCACTATTGTACTCCAGCAGCTCCAAGCCTCTAACATATTTATCCTCCAAACACCCCTCTGGGGCAGGGCGGTTGTTGCTCTCACCAGTTTACAGATGGGAAACTGTGATACCGAGAGAGGGAGAGTGGTTTGCCCAAGGTCACACAAGAAATCTGTAGCAAAACAGGGAATAGTACATCAGTCTAGCAACCCCAGGGGGATTAACCTACCCCCAGCCAGGACATCCTTCTTGTCTCCTTYCTCTTTCAAATCAGCAGAGCTATAGGAATTTATACCAGTAGAAATTCTTTGAGATTCCTTGAGAATGCAGAGCCTTCTATTTATGAGTGGATGAAGTATTAACTAAATGCCCCCCTTCCACATTCCCAAAATGCTGACATCCCAAAGCCAAACTTTAAAACATTAAATATGCACACTTCAAAACTTGTTTAAAATCAGTGCCTCCTTTAAACCAAGTTGTAGCTCTTCTCTTTGTTTGCGTGCATTTCTTCTAATTGCTAACACCTCTAGCTCCAGGTGTAGGGAAAGAATGGCCACCCTACACTTCTGTTGGGAGGTCTAGAATGAGCAGCAGTGTTAGAAAGAGAAATGTGAACCTGTGATCTGGCTTTGAGTCTTGGCAAGTACATGAGTCCTTTAGTTCATGTACCAAAAATGTTTGCTTGTAATTCAGTAAGCTGACATAGGATCTTAAGGAACATTAACTCATGTGTTACTGTGATGCTGTGATTGATTATAATATTGCTATTATTAATGTTTCTTATGTGCTATGCAATGAACAAATGTAAGAAAGACGTGATCCTTCATGTGAAGTTTGCCTTCCAAATAACAGATGATAAAGGAGAAAAGATAAGGAAAGAGTGGGGCAGCTGATCTCAAGAACATAGACATAAGGTAACTAATAATGGGCTGGAAACTTGCCCAGTTTGTGGGAGCTGTGAATTCAGGCACGGAAGCTGAGCAGTGCCAGTCACACTAGAGGGGAAGGCTGGTGTAATCAGGTGAGAGAAGGAGTGCCAAATGCACATTACTGCAGCATGGCTCCATGTGTCTCACTGCACTAGCTAAAAAAAACCAGCCATGCATGTGGAGTCCCTTGAACAGCCCTCTTCTATTGCTTGATGAAGTGATACTGCAGCTCTATTCCCGACTTTACAAATGAAACACAGATGAGAATTTTTAGTATATGGCAAGTCTAGAAGTAAGATGGTAAAACCAGCAAGATCTAATCAAAGAAAAAGTTCTGTTTCATTTTCTTATCTTTCTTATTTTTGCCTCATACACTTTTTCAACAAGGACCACACACATACTGTACTATGTCAGGGGTGTCTCCTATTTCTTCTTGCATGCAGCTTCAAAACCCCAGGTTGTAGCTATTACTGTTTCAGGACCACAATTCTACACAGAGAGGCACTGTCAGAAGAAAAGCACCATGGTTTCTCTTGGGCTGGGAGACACCCAAACCACCAGTTCTAGTTCCTCTGCCTGCCTTTCCTCCCTGTGATTTTTCTTTCTCTCCAGTTTCAGCAGGGTTGCTTCAGGAAGTCAACCCCCCCACTCCACTCTTCTGTGTCTTGCAGGCAGTTGCGGCTTCAGCTCCTGCAGAAGGCAATGACTCTGCAGGTTTCTCCTTCCTGCCCTTGTAGTCTACCAACCTCTCCATCAAGAGGAGACACTCAAGCTGACAGTTGGTGCAGCTGCTGTAGCTACCAGGCAGTCATGGCTACTGGGTGGCATCACTCAGAGGAAAGGAGAAGTACACAGAAAGGCCTGCCCAGCTGTGCAATAGACACAAGTCCTTCCTGGAAAATACGAGGGTTTTCAGTCTTTTGAGAACCCCAAAGGAGTTTCCTCCACCTTCCTACAGGTGGAGCGATTGGGCAGACACTTGACTGAACCATCCTCAAGCCCTCCCAGCCCACCAACACCAGGCTCTCTGTTCAAAAGACTTGTGTATGATTAGGTAAAGCAAACTTCAAACTGTCTAGCCCACTGACCCAATATGGGAAAACCTAATTAAGGGAGTTAAAGATGGATACAGTGTCAGCTTTTACTAGGACAGACCTTGCTGGAGGTACAAAAAGTTTGAAATGGGCTCTTAAAGCTGTAGGTTCATGTCCTACCAAGGAGGAACTGAGATCAGGGCTTCAAGGACAGTGTTATCTGAATATCTTAAATGTCCATTTTCAACTCACTAAGGTCTGGCATTGATCATTTCTAGTTCTCCTAAAAGGCTAAAATATCAAAGGAGAACAATGAATGGTCTTTGTGAAATGAGTGAATGTCATCATAGGGAGGATTCCCCAGACAGCTGACATTCAGTGAGTGAGCTAGGCGAGTGACTTCACCTATTTGCACCTCTGTGTCAGCATCTACAAAATGGAGACGACAGCTGGGTCTGGGGATGACACAAGTATGTGCCTATACTTGAAACCAAAGGGTGATATTAAAAAGAAAGGTGCCTAGGAAATTGCAGACAGGACTGTAATGGTAAACACTAAAGTGAGTAAATTCACTCTGTAAGAAGCTGGTAAACTCTCTCCCAAATGAGAACTGGGTTAACTTCATTTATCTGCTTTGCCTCTTGTCTGCCCTCCTGGCAATATTAATTATTAAGGAGGTGTAAGTCAATTCAGAAGTAAAAACCCTAACAATCCAGAACAGTCCCATTAATTAACACCCTGAACTTTCTTTGCACTATGGAAGTACATGGTTAGTGCCAGATACAAAGCTACTAAAGCCAGGGAAAGTCTCCAGAATGTCAGCTACTCAAATGCTCGCAGATATTAATGAATTCACAACTTTTCAGTGAGATGGGTCAGTATTGTTAGCCCCATTTTACAAACGAGGATATTGAGGAAGAGAGAGGGGAAGTGACTCACTGAAAAACACCCTGTATTAGAGACAGGAATAGGACTTAGATCTCATGACTCCCATTCCTGAGTCTTAATCACTATTAGATCGAAGCTGTATAGCTTCACATTTTCTGAGGGCTGGAAGAGAAGAGGGGAGAAACAAGAGGTGGGAAGGGTGCGGAGCTTCTTTGAGTCAAAACTAAATGCAAGTTTCCTGGAATGGAGCCACCACTAATTTCAATAAATTTACTTAGATCTTGAGCTTTGGGATGGCATGAGCAGCTGTGAGTCATCTTGGCCAGTCAAAGGAATAATTAATTGTTGTGGGCAAATCTCAAAAGGTTTAGGGGGTCAGGTAAGGTAAGCAGCTAAGCTTATCCTTGACTGCTCTTTTCTGCTCTGCAAACTATGCTGGAGACACTCACTAGAACACTTACCCCATGGTTTCCTTATGCCAGATCTGTCCATCTGTTGCACACCCTTTCTGCCTCGTCTTCTATTTTGATTATAAACTATTCACTGCTGGGATTGTCTCTATTTTAGAGGGTTTTATAGCACCTGCCATTGCACAGCTCTGATGCATATAAGGATAAAGCAGTACCAGAGGTACAACCATTGCCCAAATAGTAATAGGAGGCTGAACAGTTTGGCTCCTGAGATTTTTTGTGCTTCCTGATTATAGCAGGAGTGGTTTCCTTGTGGTGCTTTGATAGTTTTGCTCCCAGCACAGCTCACAACCAGGAAGTACAAGAATGCAGAGCAATGATAGCCAGAATTTGCAGAACAGCTCAGCATGCACGATCATAAGCAGATTTGCAAAAGAGCTCAGCTCCCATTTAGGCACCAGAATCAGTATCTAGATTTTCAGAAGTGCCAAGCTGGTGGGCTACAGAACTCTTTAGAAAATCCAGCCCTCATGGCAGCTGCTGAGTACTTGAGGATCAGGCTCAGCTTTTCAGGCTGAAAGGGAACCACAGCTATGTGAAAAGTGTTGCCCTGACTCGGTGTTGGGTATTCTTATTTTTTCAGAAGTTCTAGCCCCTCTTAGATACTGTAAGATGAGCTGTGCAAAAAAGTGTTATGTTCTCCATCAGCTCTTGATTCCAAACAAAAACACAAAGCTCRGAGTAAAGAGATGCCTTTTTTTCCTATTCTCCTGCCCTGAAAACTCAGCTTCTCTCCAGCTCCACTCCTTAGGCAGTGCCTGACGTTGGTGATTGCCCTTCAGTTCTCCAAGGGTCATAGCCAGGCAAAAGGAAATCTCATGGAAAAGAGAGCACTAGCTGTATACGTTCCTTCCCAGTGTCCCTAATCCATAACTCATTTTCAAGTGAGGGAGGCAAGCAGTATCCTATGTGATGGATTGTCACTCAGGAAAGGAGTGACAATTGTCACTACTCCAGATTACACTTTGAATGGGACAGGACAGGTAGCTGTAACTGGGTTGCTGACAATCTGCTCCAGCTCCGTGCCTTTCAACATTGCTTCACCTCACAGTAGAGCACCAAGGAACATCTGGCTGCGAGGGCTGACTAGGGGGACCGCCTATCTCATGCCAAAACCCATCGAGGCTCTTTGAAAGTATGACAGGCTGTCAGCAACTGCTCTATGTTTGTTGGCATGTTTGCAGGGCACAACACTTGGCGTTTAATTATGAGCTGATACCTAACAGCACAACCTCCTCTGAGCTGGGCTGGCACTACAGGGCTAAAGGGAAAGGGGATGAAGGAGAAGAAAGAGGAGAACTCCACGTTGGTCTCTGAAATCAGCAGATTGGAGTCTGATGCACAGGGAGAACAACCCAGCTGGAGGAGATGTCCCTCACAGCTGGATGAGAATTCACTACTGAAAATGATTTGTGCCCCCAAAATGACAGAATCCTTGAAATTCAAGAAGCTTATTGGCTTGTTACACTCGGAAAGAGTCCTGACCAGTCCTGGCCAAGCTTATGGATAGCCTGCCCAATAGGGTACTATGGAGCACAGGTTTGTGGGATGTACCATCTGGGGACAGCCTCTCCACATCACACTGGTCAGGGAGCCATGAAGCTGGCAGTATCAGCTATAGTGGGAATGTTCCCATTGCAGATTTGCTCCAGCAAGCAACCTCCTGCTTTTGTGTATTCTTTGCTTCCCATCTGGACCTCATCGCATGACTGCTCCTTTTCTGTTCCAGTGCAAAGTCAAACAGTTATGCCAAGCTATTGGTGGTTTTAAATGAGTTTGATTTTTTCACTGGAGTAGAGTAGAGGCACTCCACAGCTTGCATTGTGCTCAGTCGGGAGGTGACGACTAACATACCTGTGGAAGCCCTGAGAACCTCACTGAGAGCCCATAGGCATGCAGGAATTTAAAAGCCCTGAAGCCATGTCTGAACCGGGTACTTCAGAGCACAGACTTTCAGGTTCAGTTTCATTTTGAAATGTCTGTAATGAAACATTTTGATATTTAAAAATTATTATAATTTACTTTCCCTTCCATGGGAAATTTCAAATATGTCACTTTTTTGCACTGAAATAGAACTCTTCATCCCCTGCAAAAATTTTCCAGGAATTTTCCCAAATTTCCAAATTCTAGGATTACCCATAAAGCAGACATGCTGACTTTCAACCCTCTCTAGTGCCATTACTCCACAGTCTTTTTTCCAATTACGATTACATTTTAAAGAAAGAGTTTATAATCCCTTGCCAAAAAAAATGAGCTTCTTTTAGGTTCCAAGTCTGGAGAAAGGTTCCCTTTTGTTCCTACTAAAGAGATATGTTGCCTGGTGCTGACTGGGAGCAGAGACACTCCTGCATTCCCAGCCCTGACACTAACTGCCCCTGTGGCCCCGGGCTAATCGCTTAAATGCTCTGGCTCAGTCTCCCCATTGGCAAAACAGAGATAATGATACTTACCATCTTCTTCACAGGGGTGTTGCAGAGAAATAATTAGTTTGTGTCTGTAAAGCACTTTGAAGATAAAAAGCACAATACAATTGATAATAATTATTGCTATGCAGACTGGTTCTCCCCTCCCTAGAAACTTATTGGTGCAGAAAGGTAAGGAAAGCCCTGAACTGAACTAAGCGTCTCTCCTGGTAAAGCCCCAATTTCAGCAAAAGTGTATTTAAGCCAAAACCATAAGCCAGCCACCCCAAAATTTTCTAAGTGTCAAATCTGGTTTAGTGACCCTAGTTCTAACTTGCCAAAGTTAGATGCATCGCTGCTTGGAAAAGAGATTTGTTTTTCACTGTCTCTTTTTCTCTAGTCCCTCTCAGTTTTTAATAGCATTTTGTGCCTTCAAAAGCTTCCATCAGTCCCTGATACCTCTGCCTTTCCTGGCATGGGGCAGCAGCTTATTATACACTAGTTTGTTACAGCCTTCGCTTCAAAGATCTACAGTTCAAAGGGTCCTAGAAGTGTTGAACAGGTCAGCACTTTAATGCTGATCCACACATCTTTAGAGGGCAGTAACATAGCCACAGTTTTGTTCCTGAGGGAAACAGAGAATAAGTGGTTTGTAGAGTTCCCTTTGGCCTTAAAGCTGGCCACAGAATTGGATGCTCCTGGTGGCAAAGATCAAGCGTCACGGAACCCTGTAGTGGATGAGCATGTAGGGCTATGATGTAGTGAATGAGTGAAAATGTGTCTTTATGAGTCACTGACTTGTTCTTAATGGGAGCTGCAGAGGGACAGAGGAAGGAAAAGGGAATAGGGGAGTAAAGGAGAAAAAAGTATCAGAAAGGATAAATTAATCTAAGCTAGTTCTTTCCATGCACTTATTTTTTAAGACAAGTGATAGAGGGATGGCATACCTAAAGATTATCAAAACCAGATCAGAGAAAATACTACCCCAAATATACCTCCAGCACAACCTGAACCAGATCCTCTTCTCAGGGCGGGGGGGGGGGGGCGCGGGAACAGACACAGGACAAAAAAAACATAAGTATGGAATATTGGCTAAAATATATTTCATTTGCACATAGACTTGAACTTCCTGTACAGACGGTCAAAGTCTTCTGCAAAAGGCCCTTCTTGCTGCATTTATGGCCCAAGAGGAAGCAAGAAAAAGCAGAAATCATCCTGTTCCGCTGAGATCCTAAAGACCGTTTTCCAAACAGACAGTTTGAAGAAGTAGCACTTGAGTCACTGAACGTATCTTTAGGCTGAATCCAAATACTGAAACTAAATGCCAGATCTTCCTTTCTGATATTAGCCAAAGTGGAAGAAACCATTTTTGCACTGGATATATTAATTGTCTTTTAAATTGACCTGAATCAGATATGGTATTAAGCCCTGGAAGAGCTTTGCTCTTACCAGCTTTATATGCATATATATACACACCAGTTTCAAATCACATCAAATGCAACATGCATGAAGGCAGAATTTGCCCTGCAGTATCTAGTTGGGAGATTAATATTAGCAGATTGCTTTGAGTAACAGAACCAGAGGTGTTAAAAAAAAAACATAAGAAAAGGGGGTCTACGAGGATGTTACCTTGGGAAGAGCTGTGTGCTACAGTACATGAATTAAATGCATGACTGAAATATCTCAAACCAGCTGTATCAGAAGACTGCAGCATCTCCTGGGTACGATTTATTGCAAAGCATCATTTAACTACAGATGCCTACAAACTGTAGATATCTAGACTGCAGACATCTCTAGACAATTACAGAAAGACTATTTTGATGGCTAAAGTAGTATGTGGGTCTTGCAGTAGAGAGGGCTGAATTTCCCACCAAGGGAATGATTTCAAGTGATGAGTAAAGAAGTTTGGGCTCTAACAGAACAGGCTCCATCCCAGCTGCTCAACTTCAGCTTGGTTGTCAGAAAATCCAGTCCGTAATTAGGACACCACTCATTTCTTATTTCTGTTGTTTCATCTCCTTGTTTCTGGTCCCTGGGGGAAGGGTGTTTTCATTCACTGCAGAGCTGGTACAGCAAGAGCCTGAACACCATCCTATAGAGAGTACCTGGTAGCCTCTCAGTCTGCAAAGGTGAGCACTTACATTTCTGAAAGGTTTTTTTTTGCCATTACCCATACAGATCTGTGTCCATGACCAGGGACCTGAAATTCTGCTTGCACAACCATAGAGACTACTGCAAAAACGTATGTTTTTTGTGAGAATATAGGGTAATGGAAAACATACAAAGTACACAGGTGCCTACTATAAACAGAGATTTCATTTGGGAAGGAGAGGATGCTGTATTTCACCTAAACTATGGAAGTATAGTTCTTCTGAGAGTCTCAGGTGAAACTGTAAAGCTGCCCTGTCTATAAAGCCTTGTCCTCCTGCTGAGTCTGCCTTAGGCTCAGCCATCCTTGCACCTTCAGAAAAATACTCAGAAATATGTTTCCCTGCTTCTTTTTCCAGGGCCTGGGTGGCATGATCTCTTAATGCATCTGCCTGTTTACGTTAGCAAAATGGAAAGCAGCTTTGTTTATGGAAAAGATCTATTTCTGTTTTACTTTTTTTCTCTCAACTGAAGTGACTTTTATCAAGGATCGTGTTTTGCTTTGGGAAAAGAAATGCGCTGCACTTCTTAGCCCTAGCTTGAAAGTCAGGTCAAGAGGAAAGGGGGAAATCCTGATCATATTATTTAATTTTGTAGGATTATACTGCAGCCTGGAAATCTAAAAGAGCGGAAGAGTTAATATCCCCCTCTTCTCTGCAACATCTTGCTCTGTGTCCCTGTGCAATGACATTTGCTATTCTCCCACATATATTTAGACAAGCCAGATCAGAAACAAAATCAGTATTTCCATCTTATGGGCAGGGGGACAGTGTGTGGCATCCAGGGGAGAAAGAAATTTCAGAAGTCATCATGCTCCCCTGAGGATAAATCATGTCATTGTGTGTCTTTCAACTTCTTCAGACTTTGATCTTGTAAGAGATCCGAAGGGGTCAGGACATGGATGGTAGATTTTGAATGAAAACCCAGACAGGGCGTTGTGACGTGGAGATGATGTGGTGAGGTGTGGAGCACAGCATGCAATGTTCTCCCTCTACAGATATCACGGAGTATCTGAAAAGTATCTATGTATGTGTATACTGCTTTATTGCCGAAAGGTGAAGGGTCCTGCTCTTGACTTGGAAGTCAAACTAAGGTCTGGCCAGTCCTTGTCATGAAAAACTGCTGGACAGTTTTTGGCAAAAGCTGATACTTAAAGCTTGGGTTCTAATTTTAGCTGTAGTGCTGCCTCACAATATGGATTTTGTCAATTCTCCGCATCCTCCTCAAGGAGATGAAGATCATACTTTCCTGTTTGCAGAACTGTACTGACCTCTTCGAATGTGTGGTATAGAGTTGGGGGTTGTATAAATTATGGCCATCACTTTATGACATTTAACAATTCATGGTGAAACCCATATATAGCCATATAATATATCCTCAAAGCTCTGTGGCATAGGGAATGTATCATCCCTATTTCAATTATGAAGATTTACATATGTGTGTGTTATGGAAAACAGTGGTAGCATTGTCTACTATGAAGGTTTTCTGACTTTCCACAGTAATGTATTTGTATACATGTGTGTGAGTTTGTATAATGTATACATAATATATACATAACTGCATTAACAAACACTGTGTTAATGCAATGTTATTTTGATTCCAAGGCAAAGTGCTCGAAAATGAAGGAAATTACAGACTTTAGGGGGGCCATGCAACTTCAGTTCATCCCCACTGTGCATATAGCTTTATGACACAGTCATTTAGCATATAATCACACACAGTTTTCATTCCACATTTTTCCTCTTTCCATTTTCAAAGCCTTGTGCAAATCACAGTACCGGTTGTGCCCTTCAGACTAATAGCCATAGGAATTTTTAAATACAAACTGTTTAAGTGACCTAAATGTAAGAGTTTGCTACTACTATCCAGTAATAACATGATATGATAGCCAGGGTATGCACTATTAAGAAGGATAACGAACAATGATAATAATCCTTAATAAGTCATAAGAAATAATAAAGTAGGTAATGAGGTGCCAGTTTTCACAGTTAGCTGTGAAATGTTTCTCATGTTGACTTGAGAAAAACCATATAAGGGGATGAAAATGACAATTTCTGTTGATTTACTCTCACTTTTGACATTTCTTTCTAACATCAAATTTGTGAACTGGAACGACGGAGCTTAACCATGTTCTGATACATGTTTGGTGCAGAGAAATCTTTTGAAAAATGCAGAATCGATTGAAGAACAAGGAACAATAAGGTATCAGCTAGTTTCTGGCTGATTTCCCATCTGACATTGTAAAAGCATCCAAGACTATTTGTTTAATTTGAAATGGAATAGTGAACCATGCCATTCTGGAACCCCTCCTAGCACATACGCACATACACAGATCCCAGCAACAAGCTCCCTACCCACAGCCATCTGTCATGTGTGCCAACTGGAGCAAACCACTAATATTACTCAACAAGGAGCTCATTATAGTTTCCTCTTCATCTGCTGGGCTTTTGTAAAAGATCACAGTCCTTGGGAACGTGCAGCAGGGAGGACAGGCATTCTGGACTGGGGTGCAGTCTTTTCCTTTGCTACACGTCCACATCAAAGTCTATGCATTTCAGTAACAACTATTATTATTGTCACTCAGGGTAACATCCCTTCTTCCTAGAACATAAGCCAGCTGTGGGATCAACCAAAAAATGACTGGTAGCCAGTCCATGCTGACCTTCTCTGGACTGTTTCAAGAATTTATTTCATTTTCTCTATCTGTAAGTCTGTTTTGAATCATCCATTTAGTTTAAATTTTTCCCAGTCTCCCATCACCACAAGGGAAGTACTCACTGGAGCAGATTTTCAAGAGATACCACAGCTCAGTTCCACTATCGCACACTTTATTCCCTGTGATTTCACTGCTGGTCAGCCCATATTTAATATTTCAGTGGAGTTTCCTGCCCTTGAAACTCCATAAACTCTTTGGGACAGAGACGATTTTGTTACATCGGGGTATTCAGCGTCCAGC
Source organism: Phoebastria nigripes (assembly GCA_035582835.1). NCBI lineage: Eukaryota > Metazoa > Chordata > Aves > Procellariiformes > Diomedeidae > Phoebastria > Phoebastria nigripes. The sequence continues at coordinate 1,003,116 of JAYKAV010000211.1, forward strand.
ACAGCAAGGCCCTGATCACAACTACTGCAATATATTAAACAAAAAATGGCAAAACTACAGAGAAAAACTCTGGCACACAAAGAAATCCTTTCTCTTAACTTCTACCTGAAGCAGATGCTGGTGGTATATTTAACGTGTGGGGCTTCGCTGATTTACACCCTTGTAAAAATCAGTATTCAAAGCTCCTTTTCATGTGCAGCTTCCATCTAAGTAAAGGGGATACTGCATATCAAAGGCAGCTGCACCAGCCACTTTAGATTTATTAGTAAATCCATTGAAAAAACATTTCCAGTGAAATAAATCTCAGCCTGCTGACTTCCTCCTATTCTTTACTTATCCTCTTATTGATTTTTGTCTCGGAGATTTAAACCTCTCAATTTGTTTTATGAGACACTTGTCGAACAGATGACAAGAAAAAAGACAGTGCTGGATATTTTCCTTAGCAGTTTTAAGTAGAAATAAAGAGCATTTCTTTGAAATTAGTCTTGCTCTTGTGACACTGTAGGAAGAATATATCTGACAAGCCCTTTAGAAGGCTTTAGTTCATGCATAGAGAAAGCTCACTGGCTGCCACCAACACAGCTTTGTGGCAGCAGTGCCCCAGAAGCTCATTGACAAGTTTGACATGTAAACAAGCTGTTGCTAAAAATATTTAACCTAGGGGACCCTGGCTAGTTGAAGGGGCTAGTAATGGAATACAGATCCTCTCACCTCTAGGCATCTGTTCAAAGCTAGGCCATTGACTGAAAGTCATTATCGTCTGATGGCTGTTCAGAGGAATGAGTAGGTGGGCTCTGCTCTGTGTCCTGTGAGCAAATTGTTGCATTACTAAACCACACTGGGAATCTCAACAGAAAACTGGGGCCTGGCACCTTTTGGTGGCTGGGGCAGCTCCTCCCAGGAGGAGGGTGTCCTCAGCTTACTCCCCTCCAGCTCCCTTCCAAGGACATGTCACCTGGCAGACACTTGCATCCTTGCAACAGCTCCCCTCCCAAGTTGCTACTGCTGCTGTTGTGGAGGTGAGAGAAGATGGAGGAGCACATCCATTCGCATCTCACTCCTGCCTCCTGCCCCACAACCTGAACCTGTCCCAGACGATAAGTGCCAGCAAGGCGCGGCTCTGAAACCGAGATGCCGACTGCAGTCATTTCTAAGGGTTCTCTAATTGTTTCTAAAGGTTCTTTAATCATGGTTTTCCAGGAAAAGAGGCCACACAGGCTGAAACACTGTCTCCACCTTGGAGGCCCACCTTCTCAAGCACGAGTGAGTGATGGTGACAGAGCAGCACGAGGGACACTCACCGAATGTGAGGTGCTGGCGTTCACCACTGGCCTGTGCAGCACCAGGCACGGCGCAGCCTTGTCCAGGCTCTGCTCTTGGGGCAATCCGACAGTATGGTCTTACACAGCAACAACAGCCAGGTCACACACATCCCAGGGCTTAAGCATGGCACCCTGTGCCCTGTGGTCTGCGCCGTTTCCCCAGGGCTGAGCTGAGGTAAGGGAACGCTGAGTGCAAATAAGGAGGGGGAGGCGCACTCCTTCCCTTCAGGACCTCTATGGGGATGGATCCAACCCGCTCAACCCCGACAGGGCAAAAGCAGGTCAGAGAAGTCCTGCCAGACCAACTGCCTGTTTCTCTCCTCGGCTCCACAGGCTGCCTGCAGCAGGGTGGGAAGTCAGGGATGGGGAATTCCTATTCCTACACATTTTAAATGGCTGTTACTTCACTTACCCTCCTTTGCACTGGGATGTGCACTCCAAGATGGCTCTGTCAGCTTTCAGGCAGTCCACTGCCACAGGAAATGACTTTTGCTCCATCTTATTATTCAGCTTGAGGCTTGGCAGTAGCTTTACACCTAAAATCATGCCCTGAAGGGACCCAGAGGCAGGTGCTGCCACTACCACCACAGACCCTGGGCTTCCTCATTTTGGAAACGCTTGCTAACCCTGCTTTGTTTCCCCAACACAGCAGAGCTGCCCCTCACACCGCCCATAGCAGGCACCCTGCCACAGGGGCAGGCCACACACTGCGGGGCTGCCTGACTCCTCGCCTCAGGACCCAACATGGCGGGCAGGCCCAGTCAGGGTGCCCTGCCCCCGCCCCCTCACAGCCTGCCCGCAGCCGTATGCAGCGGGGAGAGGAGGTGAATTTCACCTTATGTTGCATACTCCATATTAAAATATATATATTTTATATATATATAAAAAACATAGGTGGGAGAGATTGCTCCCAGGTGCTGGGATTTGTATGGGATGAGGGCTGCGGGGTATGGAGGCCCTGTCATCCTGACAGGCAGGGAAGGCTGTGAGAAACCAGGCTTGGAGGAAAGAGGTGGGAGACACTTGGCCAGTCCCTGCTTTCTAGAGAAAAGTCGCTTTCCCAGACTGAGTGTTTCTGCCCCAATTGCTTCACATTGGCAGAGGATAGCGGGTGCCCTGTGAGGGGACTGAATGCTGCGCAGCCTGCCACGAGCCACGCCTGAGGGGAATTTAACGTTGGTGTCCTATAGCATACTGTATCGTTACAGATCTTTCTGCCCCCAAAAGTGGGAGGATTTAAATCCATTAATTTAAAAAAAAAATTCTATACCTGGCACCTCTCCTAGTTATTCATTTCGTTGTGAGGCTTTTCAGTTCCCATTTAAAAAGAGACATCTGATCCCGGGAGCTCCAGGGCAAACTCCATCTCCACACGCACGGGACCATGATGTTGCTAGGCAAGGTTGGTGTTAATTTAACTTTGGGAATAGCAGGAACAATAGGACTGGAAGGGGCCTTCTGGTTCATCAAACTAGTCCTCTGTTGTTAGAGGCAACTAAGTTATATAATCCCTTTTGCAAATGAAGCTAGCTCTATCCTAAAGCCAGCTAGGTTATTTTTGTCCCCCGGTGTCCATGGGAAGGTCCTTGGAGAACCTCGCTGCTGTAAGGACGTCTCCATCTGAGGAACATCTTGCTCACCACGGAGCATTGATCTTATTAATCCCAAACTGCACAGCCTGAGCTCTCATCCTATTACATTTCATCTTTTTCCTAATGCTCTAACGCCCAGGATCATACAGGTCTTCCCCTGGAATGCTCTGGCCTTCCACATTTACAGCTCTGCCCTTAGTTTGTGTCACCAGCACAGTCCTATAGCAAGATCATTGATCTTGTTTGATATTCTTAGCAATCTTAAGGTTTTGCCTTGAGAAATTGTGCCAGGTACATGCCAGCAGGCTCCCCTTCAGGACAGCTATCATCTCCCATTTTGAAGGGAATGCATTGGGCAGGGCTATCCAACCTGGGTAAATCTATCCATTCCCATACAGGGTTTTTCAAATTCAAGGATGTATATGCGACTCATGTTCTTCTATCATATATTTTAAGGATGATATGTCCCATATTGGCTGAGAGCTTTGTGAACTCCAGCCCTCTGGAGAACACCTGGATGCCACACCTTACTATGGCTCTTATTAGGGTCTCAGCATAGGTTCCCTATATTTATAACCTCCATTTTCTTTTGCTCTAACTCCATGCAGATTTTTGGACACAATTAGTGTTGATCCTTTCTGCAGGATTTGTTTCCATCTGACCTTTTGGCAGGACAGGACAGAAGAGGAAGAATGCAAGACCTTAACTACTCATTGCAGAAAAATCCAGAGGATCTCCTGTTTTTTTGTATCCTGACTGTCACGTTGATTGTGTGAGCATTTTAGAGAAGGAGGGATCCTGTTACAAAGAGACCTGTTTCCCACCCTCTTTTTTTGGCACTTCTTCGAAGGCCTCTTTGGAAGGGACTAATGGTCCTCTGGGACAAGCCCCCTTCTGCCAATAACCATAGGTCAAAAGTTAAACTGAACAGCAAAGAATGAAAACCGGATAAAATACACTATAAATCTTGACATTCTAATTGAGAACTGTCCAATGCAAACTGCAGTAGTGTGTCTGTTTTACCTCAATGCTCTACGAGAGGCCAGATCCCGCTTTCCTTAATGGCTTGAAGTATCCTACTGATTTTTACTGGGACTTCTCACTTGATTAAGACAAGCAAGATTTGGGTCTATGCCGTCTCCTTGAAAAGACTTAAAGTTTGATAGTTAATGTAATATCTTTTCTGCAGTTATAGGAGCAGAATGATGTTTTTGATTTCACACTAAAGGCATGTTCATCTCATCTTTCAGGCAGAACTGACATGACTGTGTATGTGTGTGTCTGGGGGCAGAGATTTGCAGGACAAAAAGACCTGTGGACAAATATAGCTCATACAGAGAATTTCTTACTTAAGAAAAAGTTGCCTGAACATAACATGTCATCTAAGATGTTTTATAGATATTTTTGCTGTCTGAGGTAAATGGGGGAGGATTACACCTATTTTACAGACTGGTGAAATCAGCGCATAAAGAATTTAAATGACTCACACGAGATTACACAATAACTCAGTAGCAGACCCTAGCAGACATTTCAGGAGTCTGGAGTCCCAGTGCTTGGAACACTAGCCCAAATTGTCTCCTTGGTCATGTCATCTCTGTCAGACGTACATAGCTTTCAGACACTTAGAATACATACAGAGTCAAAAATAGAATAACAGAGCTTGTTTGTTCCTCTGCTTATATATTAAACATTAGTTTGCTTTCAGTGAATAGTTTTGTTGTTTACATTTTCATAGGAATTCTAATTATTGAAGCAATTCATTCCAGACTTTTGCTATTCCTTTTCACAAAGGAACATACAGATACTGGAACAAAACTACCACTACTACAAGCAGACCACAGTGGTTCCCATCCTGGCAGCTCAAGAGAACAATCTTGTAACTTTAGAATAAAGCAGCTTTTTATTAATGTTACACCTTGGAGCTCTTCTCTGAATAGGAAACTTTCCCAAAAAAATTACTTGAAATTATATCCCTATACCTTGAGCTAATTTTTTTCAGCCTGGTTAACATCATAAAATGGATCATGAATATGTCCTTTGAAAATGATGCTAGTTCTGTGTAGCTCATACAGTCTGTATGTGTTGGTGCAAAGAAAATTGCTCCTGCTGTATAGAATGTGTGTGCCAGAGAAGAGAGAGAGGGTTAAGGAAGGGAAAACATACTGGAATGTAGTGGCATAACAAATCTATCCCTAATCTTGAAAGCTCCATAGTGCATGAGTAATGAAACTAAAGATGAATTATTACATCTTGCACTCATAATTTACAGGTATGTGTGTATTATCTTACAGCATAAATATTCCATTTATGCTTTGTGATGATGTTTTTCTCCATATAGGAAAATAAAAGTAGTATTAGTCACATGTCTATAGCTTTGTCAGTGGTTGCAAAATGTTTTTCTTTCCAAGAGGAAAGCATACTGAATAATGCAACACTTACATTTAGGCTGTTTTCTCATACATTGACACTTTCAAAATCTAGAAACAGTTCTTTTAATTTTAAGGGCTACAGTGTCTGCTCCCTTTATTCCTGCCCTTTATCATCTTACACACCATGTTCTTATAGACAAGGGGGGAAAAAAAACATTCCAGTGTCTAATAAATCTGAAATCCATCAGGGGCCGCAAAGCGTTCATTCTCCTTCCTTGGTTCAGATCGTGTTACATTCAGCAGCACAACAAATGCACTTTGTGCACAAGCGCCAATGGATTAAGCACTTTCGTTCATTTTTCCAGGGTGGGAACTGATTCTATTTTTTTAGAGTTTTGAAAATTTTTAACAAAGAAAAGAGCTGCACAATTGACTGTCAAGCAAGGAGAGGGAAAAATTGTATTACAATAGTTGTTTCTGAGCAGAATTTTAATATTGTTAAAGGACTTTAAAAAATATTTTATGGTACTAGCCTTCCATAGCACACAGTGCTCTACCTTTGGTTTTCTGAGCTAATTTATGAGAATCTCTCTGTGTGCAGGTCTCAGTAGTCCTTTTTTTGTTCTTAGACCTTTTGCTGCCTGTTACAGTGAAATTGCACATGCTGTGCTTTCTCAAATGGGAATTTTACTTTTGTTCTTTCCTGTTGCATTTCCCTAAAATAAAATATTTTTGGGAAAAGATTAAGTATTTTATTACTATTTGTGTAAGGAAATGTAATGTGGGGCCAACTTTTTGGGCACACCAGGACTGATTTTCTAATACATGGTCTCACAAGTATGAGAGATTTTATTTCAATGAGCTCAGTTCATAGCTACGTACCTAAAAGAGGAGTAGATTAATAGGTGTCAGGCATTTTAATAGTTTCTTTCTGACCCTTGTAGACAGATTTTTTTAGAAGAGCTAAGCCCTTAGCAAGGTGAGTTCTTCTAGAAATCAGAAGCCAATTATGCATGCTGAACCCTTCTAAAAATGATAGCACTTCTTTCAGATACCTGTATCTCAAGTTTCTGCTTCTGTGAAATGGAAGCATTAATAACAAGCTAAATCATTATTAATGAAATGATCAGTGAATGATATCTATGAAACGCTTTTAGATTCATGGATGCTAAGTAACATTAAAACAAATAAATAGTTCGTAGAACTCGCCTGTGAAGTTTAAAAATGTGCATGAAGATAATCTTTCAAAATTTGTTCCACACAAAAAGTAAGTTGCATTTATCAAATCCAGAGCAATTTGCAAAGTGAATACTAACGAATGTGTATGGTTTTAAGGAAGAAGCACTAGTTAGCTAATCTAACTAGGGCACTTTCACATGGCACAAGTTTTCAAGTCTATGGGCACAAACGTTGAAGAGCAGTAGCAGAGAAAAAGCAACAGGACAGATGTTCAAAGACAAACTTTCAAATGGACACATGCTGATCTGAATGATCTGCTGAATTTGTGTGTACAGAATTAAGGGGTGGTTTACATTCATGCATGAGCATTTTGGTACATACCAAAATTAAGCACTTACATATACACAAATTGGCAGATTTGAAAACATCTGCATTGAGTGGCATGCAGATACATGGGGCACAGCTGTAATCAGGATCGGGACTCAGCAAAGATTCACTGTTATATTAACTTTTAGTCTTGTCCTCAGATTAAACAGAAAAGAAGGCAGAGCAAACACTCCAGCCCATCCCATCATTGGCTTCTGTGCTGGATTAAACAAGAACGGAATTCAGACCTCTCATAGTAGGTAAGAAAAATAAATGATGTCTTCCATGTTACTACTGCCAATCCACCGCTTTCTTCTTTTCATTGTCATGTAAATGGTATTGTCAGAGCTGGAAGGATGCAAAGAGGTTTCTTTTTTCCCCTTATCATTAAGTCTGATATTTTGAGCGTGCAGTGGACACCTGTGCATTGTAGAAGGGTACTTTTGCTCCACTCAGTTTTCATCAGGAGTAGATTATCAAATGTGAAAAACTGTAAATGGTTGCTAGTGTTTCAAAGCAGAAATTGTCCTTTGAAAAAACAATGTTCCCAATGCTAACATGAAATACTTGCCTGAAGAAAAAAAATGTTACGGTCCTTAAGAAATCATAGATGGTAACAGTAAGGTAGCAGAGGGAGAAAAGCACTATGCAGAGATACCTTGAGGAAAAATGTCTGGTGGTCACTTGTTTCTTTGAGTGACCTTCAGTGTTATGCCAGCAATACCACTGCTTTATTTGTAAGGAGTCATCCATTTAAGCTAAAGAAGGTGATCGTATTTTAAAGCAGAAGCATCTGTTTAGAGCTGCAGTCCCCAGTGACTAAGTATTTCTTAAGAAACGGTTGAAACTGTCAGTATTTTAGGAAAGCTAGAGGCATTGCAGCCATTTCCTATCAGATGATGTCTCTCTTAAGTATGCAGGGTAATAGGACTTTTTTGAGCAGATTAGGTTAAATACTAAACCTGACTTCGTTAATGCTGATGGAAACACAGAGCTTAGTATTCTGTGCAAAATTATCTTTTGAAGGAAAACCTCCTTTTAAGTAAGAGTATACCAGTTTAGAACTGTTAAATTGGATACTGTTGTAACATAACACATTTCAAAACGGAGTATAATTTTGAAATAAGAAGTAGGAATGTTCCAGTCCTGTAAGAGCAAATTTATAAATTTTGACATTATTGGCAGTCTTTGTTTCTACTTTTTAAATGAATTTCCATCAGAAAACTTTGTGTGGGAAATAAATGTGGCAAACTTACTCTCAAGGATCTTGAGACAAGTAATTATTCAGTGGTTTTTTTAGGTTCATTATTCTGATTAAATAGTGAATAAAGTAATCATCATTTATCTATGGCCTACTGTATTTTTGTTTTGCAGTACAAAACTGCAACAGAGAGCTCAGAAAGTAACCTTGTTGCCTTAGCAGTACTGGCATCCCTGATGATTCTTGTACACTAACAGGGTAATAATAAACAGAAATGCCTTTTGAATTACAAGTTCCATTGGAATCACAGGGGGAAGGTCAGTGTTTGCCAAATTGAGGAAGACAAAACTGGCATGAAAGGAATTTTATGTTCAAGCTTCTCAGAGGGGATTAGAAGTGCTTTCTTAATAGTGACTGAAAGGAAGCTGGAATGGTGTCACTGAACATACAGACATTGCCCTGCTTATGCACATATACACACACAGTCACCACATACAGCACCACAAGGAACAAATGCATAAAGTTGCTGCAATGTTTGAGGGGTTTTAAAAATACATTTTTTTCATCCTTCATCTCCACATGCTAAATATATAATAAGATACCTTGTTTTCTTGCCCTGTAGACCCACATGACCAAAATGAGGGACATTAGTAAGTGTTAGAAAAAGTATTCAAGCGTGAAATGAATTTCTCAAACATTAATAAGTATTTCTAGAACCTCAGTTTCATAATTTGACAGTTCCACAGTTAATAAATCACAGCAAAAGGAAAGTGTGATAACAGCAGAGCAAAAGGAAGCCTGGATCTATGAAGTGCAACTGAGGGATAAGTGAAAGAAGCATGCTGATGACCCTGAGTTTACTTTTGGGTTTTCTGAGATTTCACTCAATTAAATTCATTCCTCTCCTCTAAAGACCTATTATGTGCCTTTACCTACGTTCCTAACTGATTTTTCTTGTAATTCAGCTCCTTTGCCAAGTTATTTCCATGATTTAAGGAGCACTGATTAAAAAAAAAAAAAGAAGAAGAAGTAACGCTGAGATGAAAGGAGCATCCACACTATATTCAAAAGGATTTTCTAAAGAGGTGGGTTGATTTTAATTAACTTCCTGAATGAAACAATTCAGGTCTGGAGCTGGCAATCTCCAATAATCACTCTTTGGCCKCTGGATGAAAAAGGGAGTCAATTACACAAAACAATGCAACAAAAAGGCAGTCAATGGAAGGAAGTAGTTATGTGTATTACAGCAGTATACACATTAAGAGAGGCCCAGCATCTAGAGGCCCAAAATGAGACTAGTCCCCACTCCAGTAGACACTAAATACACATTGGAAGACACAGCCCCCCTACTCCAAAGCTTATCTTCTCTGCAAGACTAGTTCCTGTTTATATATTTTGAGCATTTCCCCTAATTCAAACTCTATATGCACACAAAAAGCCTTAACTTTACTGTGAGTTGTTGTCCCAGGAGTAGCACAAACTGCAGTTCCAGTTATCCAACGACCATGTGCCGATGTGACCATTCTGTAATATGAATATCGCTTAGCATCACTTAACTGCTCCTGCATCTCTAATTCTTTCCCTCTATCCCCCCTTTTGTATGTTCTGAAAAGAGGTGACTTAGAGCACATGTACCCTAGGAGGAGTTAATACAGAAACTTGAGGAAGCACCCAATACCTTCTAGGTGCCATTAAGCAAGAAAGATCAAGAATGAGAGAAAAAAAGTGGCTGAGAGAGAGAATGGCTTGCCAAAGCTCATGATAACAGGGTAGTATGCAGATCTTTGTTCAGCCCTTGCCACAACAGCGTCCTTGTCTCTGTTGGGACCACTACGTGCTGCCATAACTTATGTAAGCCATGGTAATAGGCAGGCTGGCAAGCTTGTGTGGAAAGGAGCATCAAAGCAATATGAACATGGGAAAAAAGTATTCAGCTGAAAAAATGAAAAATATTCTCAGGCCCTGCCCATCTCTGACAAAGATGGTTTCCCATAAAAGGGCCCCAGGATTGATGTGTCACCGTAGCAGGCTTTCCAATTCCTGCAACTTTCCGTAAATCCTGGGAAGTCTCAAGCCCTAGTACTAGACGCTCTGAATGTTATTTAAGAGCTATAGCTATTACTTTGTTTTATTAGGTATTGAAATTACCTGCTAGGCATCTGCAGACTCAGTGTGGTTTGAGGTTATGAAAAAAATCGGGCTCCTCTGTGTCCTGTTTTGGCAGAAGRGAGCAGCACTATTTTCACCCTGGTAGAAGGGAAGCTGGAACAGCTACCAAAGACCACGGTAACCAGGGAGAGACAACATGAAAACAAACTAACTTGAGTAGAGTGTTTTTGTTTTCTGTTGCATGACAGGCTGAGGGGTGCCCTTGTCCCTTTTTTAAAAGATAGAGGTAGAAATTTTGATGCTGTTACTTTCTTTCAACTGGCATATGGAGGGTCTGCCTGTATCCATTTACTCTGCRGGGATACTTCATCTTGCGTCCACTTGATTTCTTCTGTGTTACAAGTAGAGACAGAATCAGGAACTGGCATTAACCACACAATAATGGGCTTAATATGCTGGATTGGTTTCTCCAAGAAACTAACATAGCCTTAGGAGTTTGAAGCCCTCCCTCTGAAAATCCCTTCCACTCTCCCAACAGAAACACCAGTTTAACTCTACCAGCCATCACTGTCTTTTAGCCTAGACAGAACCTGAATATTTACTGTCAAACATAACAAAAATGAAGGGAGATTATAGCAGAGCAAATCCAGAGACACAAGCCCAGTTGTCTCCTCTCAGCAGTTCACCTTTCCCCCTCCTTGTGCTTCCCCTGCAACAAAGCATCCTCACCCTTTGCGAACACTCATACTCTAAAGGCCACAGCCCAGCAATATTTGAACAAAAAGAACTCAGCAGAGTCAAGGAATTTTTTGTCTCTCTTTGGTCTGAATTTTTTGTAAATCCTGGTCTGAATTTAATACCATGCTCTGGTCAGCAATGCTTTAAGACAGATTTCGTTCACAGCAGCATGACACATCCTCACTTCAGACGTACATCTATGCCACTGCACCTTCAACCTACCCAGCAAAGCTCCTGGGCTTCTGCTGAGCAGAGAATGTAAGTCGAGAGGATTGTGCTAAAACTGCTTGGTGGATTTCTGCTGCTGGGAGAAAGAGAAAACCCTTGTGATGGAGTTCAGAGTCTGAACTCTGTCACCTGTCAGTTCCACTGACATTCATGTGGTAATTCTGGGTTAGGATTTGGTTTAGGAAAGCATCCTCAACCAGGCTTGCACATTGGTTTAAAAGCAAGCATATTTATGAAAGGTTGCCCTGGAGTGGTTGGTTTTATTGATATAATTCAAATCAGAATCTGACCCACTGACTCTAAGCCCAGAAGACAATTACTGCATAGTTTAACCAGTGAGGTAGCCTCTATGGTAAGAAAATAAAATTGGCTTTTAAAAGTGAGATTTCCTTTACCACTCCTGGTGTATTTTTCCCTTTGTCAGCAGAATTAGTGAGTTAAAGAGTAAGCAGAAAGGGGCTGCAAGAGGAGTAGGGAGGCTTTGGGGTTGTGCTTCTATCAGAATGGCACATGTCCCATTGCTTCATTCTGAATCACCTGATCTATGGATTTAGCAAAAGAAAATTTGAGACACTTGAAAAATGAATGAAAGTGATCCTGAATGGGAGGAAGAAAAGCTTAAGGTAAATAGCTTAAGTCAATCTGTCCAAATGTCACATGTAAGGATGGCTCTGCTCTGCTTAATGACAGGAGAGCGAGAAAGGTGAGGGGGAGGAAGGGACCCTTTTGAAGGACTGTTGTTCTAATGTACCTGTGTTTATTTTAAAAGCTTTTCAAGGAGGTAGGGAGGGAAGCTACTGTCTCCCAGTGATAAAAGTTGAGTGATTGAAGACACCATTTGGGGGCAATCTGTTCTCTGTCTCTGTGGTTGCCCACAAAATTTCCGATATGCAGGTAAAGCAAGCTGAGAAGAACGTGGCTGGTGGGTGAGGACTAAGAATCAGGACTCCTGGGTTTTATTTCTAGTTCTGACGCTGACTGCATGTGTAGGCAAGTAACGTGAAAGTTCAGTGAAACCACCTATCTGGCAAGTGGGGACAATAGTCTTTACTCCCCTCATAAGACAGGGAAGCAATGAGGTTTTAAGGAGTGTCTGCCACACAGGTTGGTTTCATGGGTGAAAAGTGGCTCAGCCACATAAAGTATCTGGTAGTTAAAACAGACCAGTGTGTAGAGCTAGATCCTTACTGAAGGAATTCTAATTTCTGTAACATATCTGTCCCTGTTCTAATTAGACACGGTGTGTGAACATCTGCACCCACCATCTCCCTGTTATGTGGCAAATAATATCATGGTTTATGGCTCCTCTGTTACAAATGGATTCTTGCTCAGTGTCTGATATTAAATGGTTTCAGGCTGGAGTCTACTGTGCTGTATGCGAGCTAGTCTGTTTTAAAAGACAAAAGCTTTTGCTTCAGTTGCTGTCATGTACAGATACTGTAACCTGGCTCTTGTGGAGAAAGCTGGCTGTGGAACATCTCCCGGCAGGTTGCTGAAGATAAAGGTATTCTTGGTTTTAGTTCCAGGAGATTGTTCTGCCAGAAGTTCAGAGTCAGTTCCAGCACTCGCTGACCCCTGCTGTCCTCACACACCTCAAAACGGCCCTTATTTAGCAGATGGGAAAAATCTCTCTTTCTCTTTGCCTCTCTCCTGTGCTCTCTCTCTCATGTAATGTTGTCCTTTAAGAACAATGACATATTCTCACTTCTTCTCAAATGCCCTTCCATTGAGATGAAAAGCTAGGTCCAGATTTGTTTTTGCTCTCATTCCAAATGAAGCCAGAAGAGTTATTCTGGGAATTGTCTGCACTCTGCACTTTACCTAAACAAATTTGAAAGGACAGGTTTTTGAATGCAACTGATCCTGCAAGGTATACAGGGTCTTTAGTCAATGAGAGAGAAGGACATTCACAACCACGCTGCAGAAGACTGGGCTTTATCATAGCACACACAAAATGGTTCCAAAATGGTTTTCTCCCCATGTTTTGTGATGTGATCAAATTAGTTCTCAGAAAACACAAGAAACAAGAATAGAAAGAAAGAAAGAAAGAAAGAAAGAAAGAAAGCCTGTGGAGAAAACAACTAAATCAGAAAAGTTTGAGGACATGAGGCCAGAGCTGGGAATGAGGATTCCTAGGTGTTGGTCCTAGCCCAGTCCCCAGTATGCCTGGTAACAGAAGGATCAGATTTTCAAACATGCATAGCACTCTGACTGTGCTCAGCAAACCGAGCTGTTTTGCAAATCTGATCATTTTTCTGTGAGGCTAAATAGGAATTGAGGTCTTAAAAGGAAAGTGCCCAAAGACTTTGAACAAATTATTTCATATTCATGCAGACAAATCCTTGTCACTAGTGTTCCCTTTTGGCTTGTGGCTCCCAGCCCAGTACTTTAATGTGGCCTTACTTTAATGTGGTAAGAGTCACCTTACAGTAACTATAAAAACTCTTTAAAATGCCTCGCTACTATATTTTCTATGCGGAGGGACCTGGGTGGAATTTAAGCCATACATTTAGGAGGTGACACAGATGGCCAGGTTTCAGCAGGGCAAGTGGTAAACAGGAGACAGACAGAGGAGATGGTAAATAAATTATTGATAGACAGTATAGATGATAGACAAAATGAAGAAGATGAGTTTGAACTTTCTACAGAATGAGAACAAGGAACTTTGTTCATGGTCATGGATAGAAAAGAGGAGGAGGTTACACGAGACAGTGGAAGACATAATCAGCATAGAAGCCACCTTATCCTGAAATTTGTGTGGAGATTGGAAGTTTCACTAAGCATCTTTTTCCTTAGTGAGTGCCATGAGACAAAAGAAATCATTCTYTGGAAAACAAGACAGTTCAACAAAACAAGGCGAGATTATCATAAATAGATTAGGTTACTTTATTCATACTAAAGTTCCCTACTACACATAAGAATTTTCTCATCTTTTCTATGATTTGGAGTAAAAGAACACAAAATTTCCTAGAAATAAGCTGAATGCTGTCTCAAAACCAAGACAAACAGCATCACCCCGGCAAGTCTTTGGATATGTTTGCATGGTGGTTAGTACCAATTTCAGTGCAGAACAACTGAACAAGCAGAGTCAGGGCTCAGCATGGCAGAGCAGTGGGGAAGTTTTAATTTGGATTAGGTTTTATGTTCCAGCTTCATTTTTTTCTAGCTCACCATTGGAATTAACTGCAAAGGGCAAAGAATCACAAATTCTGACCCCTAAGATATCTATCCATGCGAGTTCAGCTTTTTGTCCTTGAGGATCTCTGGTTCTGGCTTAATGGAGCTGCAGCCCAAGAAGAGAGACAGATGGTACTGATGGGCTGAAATTATACTCAGCTAAGTGCAAAGCTATAACTGCTATTTGTCATTCTAACATCACTGATTTGTCTAGAGAGAAAAACAAATAACTTGTTGGGGGAGTAAGCAACTGACTGGCTGTGGCCAGGCCAGATTGGAAGTGGGTGTAAGGCTCAGCACACAGAGACCCAGGTGCCATCAGCACTCAAGAGAGGCTATTAGGATGTCATTTCAGTTTCTTTCTCTGTCTCTCTCTCTCTCTCTGCTTGTGTGGAGGTGGAAGGTGCGTGTGTTGTGAGGTGAACTGGGGAGTGAAGATAAAAATCTGTGGTAAGGAAATGCTACAGCTTTATCTCTGTTCTTTGATGTGGCAGGACAAATTAATTGATAACAGAACCAGCCAAAGCAGATGTGGTCATGGCCTCCTGAACTGCCCTATTGCAAGGAAAGGGCCTAGCAACATCAAAGACAAAGGTCAGCCAGCATTCCCCAAGCACAAAAAGACAAATCATGACAGGCAAATAGCTCAGGCTGCCATTGGAAAGGGGTTATTACCACAAAAGATGATGTCTGGCACATGGCCACTATCCCAATCAGCTGGACTCGGTGGCTTCTCTTCTCTGCCATTTCCAAAGGCAGAGTTTGGGCATAATATTTTTCAGTAAAAGTGACTGTTACTTTTTGTCTAGTGGCACAGGAGAATTAAAGCACAAAGCAGAATCCAAGGAGCAGCCCGAAGCCCATACAGTGGAGTTAGAAAATCGACCTCAGCTAGTTTGAGTGCTCTTGTAGGCATTTCTTTTGAAACTACAGTAAACCTATCCTCTCACTTCCTGTTAAGAGTAAAAAGATTTGGATTCTAGTCCCAATTCTACCATTTGCTGGCTGTGTGCCTTGATCAAATCAGTTCCTCTCTTTTGTCTGACCTTCTTCGTAAAATGGAGGTGACAAAGAAGGCCACTCTGACACCTCCAGAGCTAATAGAACTCCAGATAATAGTAGTATTTTATGTCTAGTATTGCTGTTTCTACCATTCCCTTTACTGTTTTCTCGAAGTATCTTGATGTTTTTCTAACATGCTCCCCATCCATAACAAATATTTCAGAAATCACTGAACACTAAACACTCATACCAAAAGAGCTGACTGCGCAGCATTTCTCAGGTTAGTTTCTTTGTTCCCTGTTTCTCTATCTGGGAACAGAAATATTTATCCTTCAAATACTATGACCTTCTAAAGTGAAACCCTCATGCCCCTGGCAAGTACTTATTAACTAACTTGGGTTGTGTATGTTCCCTTTTACCATAGTATTGAATTCCTTACAGACATTCATGTATTCATCCTTGCATCACCACACAGCATCAGCATGGTATAACAACATCAGCATGCCATTAATACCTTTTTCTTCACATGCTGTCCAGGTGTTTGTCCAAACTATGTCTCAGTTCCTTGTCAGAAGGAGACCCTGGCATGCATCTCATGCCTCTGCCCACTGATTTTCTGTGGGTAAGAAAGCCAGCAGACCAGAAAATGCCTGCTAGATACCAGCTAGAAGGGAGCCATGAAACTTTCCAGCCTAGTTCCTGGACATCCCAGGACACCGGCTCATGCAACAAGAGCAGCTGCCCCACAGCTGAAATGTAATCAGAGTGCCTAAATGACTGATCCACCCTTACCTAGGAGGTGCAGCATATTGAGGTCCCTGATCACATATTCCAGGACTTAAGACAGGGCTCTAGCTACTTTTCTATCATTCACATGAGTAGAGCTGCTACACAGGACACAGACTATGCCATAATCTTGGAATTAATTTCTTTTCACTACAGTAAGACAGTTCAGCAGCAGATCTTGGTGTTCTCAGGCATCCCAGGAGAGTTGCACAGCACTGGCTACCAGGAGATGCTCAGTTGTTCCACTTTCAAGTGTCCTTGTGCCCATTATAACATTGTAACAAAAATAACCAGAAGCGGGTATGTGTTCCCAGCAGGCATCAGTGATTCATAGCAAACTGTAAAAACCAATGCATGACATAGATAAAGGCATTTGAAGCCCCAAGACACAATTCTGGTGTGTGTATGCACCCTGGACTATGTCACCAGAAAACAGAAGACTGCAAAAGCAACAATAACTCGGTGGAACAGGTCACATTTATAATCAGCCGGATCCTGTCCTTCTCCTGGGGAGAAACTTAAAGGAGAGATCAGAAAAGTAGAAAAGCTCTGGGAGGCAGTCCGGACAATGTTCTCCAAAGCTTTCCTGCAAGGATTATGGGACAGCTTAAACTGTGGTACCCAGGGCACTGTAGAAACAAAAGGATGTCCCCCTGCAGACTTGTGACTCCCCTGGGGAAGGGAATCTCTTGATCACTTGATCTCTTGATCTCTTGATGCGATGCCTATTTGGTTTGTTTGTTTACTGGAGATAAGGGTTGACTAAATTTTGTCCCTCTTCCCCAGGCTAACCTTGTTGACATGGAAAGCTATACTGCAGGGAAAAGCCGGATCAGAGAGGTTAGTAAATGTGCCACACCAGAGAAAGAAAGCAGCCAGTGGGATGTTTTTAGACATGAGAGCAGTTACGCCACTTCAGACCTAAAAATGAGCCCTACTGGTTTCAGGAGGAACACTCTTGTTTACAGAAGTGAGAATCTAACCCACTGAAGTTATTTCTGATTTAAACTCAGTGTAACTGCAGGAGACTTAGACCCAACTAGCACCATTCTGGCAAGTCTGAGGAAAAGGGGAACTGGTGAAGTTTGTAGCTTGAATGTGAAAAGCAGTACCAGTCTGGGTCATGAGTACGCACACCACGAAAGCTGGTCCTGGGTCTCCATGTGACCCTCATTCACCTACAGTTTCTCTTTGCCTTGGTTTCCCTGTCTGTCAGGGTGGGAAAGTGACATTGACCCGCTTTTGGAAAGTGATGTGACAAGCACTAAGTATTAGATTGTTAGACAGCTGTGGGAAGCACTGTGAGATCTTTTGGAATTACAGATACAGAAACAAGGAAAGATTCTGTCAGCTGGATACAAGGACTGAAAAAAAGACATTCTGACATGCTATTGCTGCTGAAGTACCCTCCCTAGAGAGGTCTGGTGAGGGCATTTCTCAGTGCCCACTCCTTATCTGAACTCCTCCACATGCCTCAATCCTAATCCAGCACAGCAGAGACTCATCCTATTGTATTAAAATCAAATGTACTTACAGGTAAATGTCACTCTGCCATAAAAAGAAAGGAAACGACTTAACTTTCTGTTTCTTTGTCTACCTTCCTCCATAATAGTTCTTGTCAATTTACATTATTCACGACTAGCAGAGCTAACTTAAAATGTATCTTTCAATGGAATATAATGCAAACAGTTTTCTGTGTGGGCAGGGTAAAACAAAATAATAATTACAATACATGATGATAGTGCTTATAACAAAATATTACTTCCATAAAAAGACTTCTGTGGCAGGAACGCGTACTCCAGCAACAACAAAAAATACTGAGAAAGAAAAACATCTCTGCTGGCGTATTAGATTCTATYAATGACACCGATGGTTTCATTGTCTAAATAAACATTGTGTGTAGATAAAGTATGACCTGCAAAGTAAATCCTTAGATTGACAGGATAAAGCAAATCAACTTTCTTCTGTCTTTATGCCTCCCACCAGATACATAAGCAGACTTCTCCCTATGTGGGCACTCCAACTGCAAGCATCTGCCAGGATCATCTATTCTCGTAGCTTGGGTTTGGTAGTTTATGATAATCTGACAAAATTGCATCAGTCCATTTCAGACATTTTTTTCGTCTCTTTTCAGCAATGTGACTACTTAACATTATGTCTTTAAAAGAACATTAGGCATAGGTAGCTTGATTTTGCAGTTTAGGATAATGAACTACATTGTGTGTATGTGTGTATGTGCGTGTATACATCACATGTATGGAATTTATTTAGAAAGTAAACACATAGCAATGTAGCTACCCCATCCTAAATCAGTGAATGGAAAACCTAAAGGGAAGATTTTTCCGCTGTTCTAGCTGAACTTCTGCTAGCTTTTCTGGTAGATTTTTTCTGCTTTAAAAGTGAAGTAAATACTGTTGGATTAAGGTACTCAAGTATATCAGGCCCCAAAAGTTGTGCGAAGCACTAAGAGGATACACAAGAGTATCTAACAAGTTAATTCAGGCTAACTCTACTGTCCAGAGCCAGAGCAATAAATATTAAGATGATAGAGTTGGCATAAAATAACTAAAGCAAAATCCCGCCCTAACTCACAGCTCCAAGTGAATCCAAAAGACAGCTGACTGTATACAGAAGATGACAGGGATATATTCGCTTACAGCCTTAATCAGCATGCCCCACAGATCACAGTCCACACAATAGCAAACACTTGATGCAAACAAAAACTGTAAAAAAAAATACACCTGTGGAAGTGATTGGATTGTGTTGCACTGTGTGAAAAACGGTAACCCATGACGTCACCTGCCTACCTCCAGCTACTCTGAAAGCGCCACTGTTAAGAATTTTTTGGCAATATTTTTGCTGGAAGAGGTCCCTCCCATGTTACTACAGAGTCCTGATGAACCCCTGTTTATACATCTTCCCCAGGACTATGGTGACCTTTCTGCAGGGTGGAAATGCTTTCAGAAACTATTAATCTCTCCTCTGGGGTGGGTAGAGAGGACCCATGGAGAGAAAGGCTTCCACAATCTTCCTCATCCCTGTCAACAAAGATCAGACCCAGAAACTGGGTTTCTTGTTTGGCAATGTACAGGAATAAGCACAAAGCTATTACAGGGCAGGGCTCTGTAAAGATGAAGGGCTGAGAAACACGAAATGGAAAAGTAATGCTGCTCAGTAAATATTGATAGATGTTCCCTGTACTCCCTCTACTTCTGTTGCACAGCGATCCCCTTCACCACTGCCTTTCACGCTGTCACTCTGTAGACTAGAACATTACTTCCCTTCACCTTCTGGCTGTTTAATTTAAAGCAGGTTTCTGCATTTTCTCTGAAAAGTGAAGAGGTAAGAGAAATGGCAGGAAACTTTCCACTCAATACTTTCTGCTCAAGGACAACAGCACAAATGTAACCCCAGCTTACTGCATGAAATGAGGTGAAAGGTTTTGTCAGTGTTGATCAGTGTTCATTTCACTAGTACTGATTGCCCATTTTGGTAGAAAGATCAAGGGCTGAATGCTGAATGGAAGGGAGACTAAGCTAACCTTTCTTCCCAGGAGATGATCATTGTAGGTCAGGCTTGAAGCATATTAGCCAGGTATTGTAAGGGGAAGCAATGCTGAAACTCCTGCTGTGCCTGTTTGGCAGATAAATAAAGAATTTCAAGCTCTGGGGCAGACAGATCAGCAATAAATTCATATTAAGAAATGTCTGTGAGATTTGCTAACGACTTCAAGTACCTCAGGGCAGGGACCATGGCCTTTCATGTGTTTATAAAGCATGCAACTCAATAGAGTTACTACAGCCACGTTACTACAGTACAGGTAAGAACTGTACAACAGTTCTGTGGGCATACAGGTGCAACAGAGGAACAATACAAGTTCAACAGTATGGCCCTTAAACAGGTTTCAGTGCTRAATGGTCTATCCATTCTTCTCTCCCTTCTCCTACCAAGCAAGGCAGCTTCTCCCCAGACATAGCCAGAGACGGGTGTTTATTAAAGTTCTGGAGGACAGCTGTGGGTTTAGTTCAGGTCTGGTTGTCACAAACTCCAGAGTGAGTCCAGTTCCTGCTTTGCCACAAGTTTGGTTCTTAACCAAAGAGAAAGAACTTGGGATGGGATGCTCTGAAAATGTCTAAATGACTTAAGAGCAAGAGAAGCGACTGAAACCTGGTGTGCTCCTAAGCTTCTTGCTCTTAGAGCAGCGTGCCTCTTCTCTCTGAACAGCATCCATAAAACTGAACTGAAAATTCAGCRTAGAAAGGTGAGGTTGAATTTGATGACTTTTGCAAAGCTCTAACTTAAATAATGAATGTCACTCTGTAGTAGCAAGAGGGAGGGAGAGTTACGTGAGGTGGAGGAACAAGGTTCTCTCACTAGATTGCTTTCAGTCAGCCACCTATGCTTTTGCCATGCAAAGTTGAGGCAGAACTCCCCATTCTGCTACCCCTCCCTATCATAATGGCATCCTAGCTTCTGCCAGCTTCCCTCTTTCAAATTAAACAGGTTCAAATGTGAAAACTTTCCTTGAACGAGGTATTCATGGAACTGTTTCAGGTTGGGAAGGATTTGAGTCTAGGATGCTGCCAYATACAAGAGGGGAAGCAGAGGGACACATTGCTGCTTAGAGTTTATATGGACAGCAAATTTATCCTGGCTTCAGGAGGTCCTGCTTTCTCTGCCCCCTCTCCATCATAATTAGACACATCAAAGAGCTGATCTGTCATCTGAAATGGCAAGATGCCCAATACTTATATTAGAAGGAGTGAAGCCCCAAGCAAACAAAGATCAAGAACATGATGGTGACTGTAAGGGGGGAGATTGAAAGTCTGTCTGTGGACCCCAAGGAAGCTAAAGTGATGGAAAGTGTACAAGCAACGAACAAAAGGCAATCAACCTTCCAATTAAAATCCTCAAGGATGAGAGTTTTGTCTGTGTTTGTATTAATCAAGGATAAGAAATCAGACAACTCAATGAGACAGGAGGAATTGTACTGAGAAGCAAAGGACAGGGAAAAGCTGGGGGTCACTGGGGGATGGGCGCACACAGGAAGAAAGAAAACGATGACTAAAAATTTAACTACAAGGTGCTTAAAGGAAATAAAAAACTCCCCAGGTGCCGGGAGTGTTCTAAAGGCAAGACTGGCTTTACTCACCCCTCGACCTAAGCAGCAGGCTTTCTTCAAAGCAGAGACCTACTCAAATATGCTTATGCAAAGAGGTTTTAAAGCTTTTATTGACAGCACTTAGCAACTATGGCTTTCCTGAACCTCAGCTTGCCTAAGGTGAACATTGCGTAGGTTAATTTCTTCCTCTGGTCAGGGATACTGTCCTTCAGTTCAGGGACATGCTGRGCATGAGCTGGGTGCAGCGGAGGGAGGGTTCTCGCTCACCTCTGTAGCTTTGAATCAGGAATTCTGCAGCTGTCCCTACCTCTTGCACCCACAAGGAGCAGATCTCAGTCAAACCCATACTGATTAGCCTAAGGCAATAGATGGTGTCAGTGTCAGAGCCAGGATTAAAACTCCAGTGGTTTTTGGCTGCCAGTCTGATGCTCGAATCACTAGACCACACCTCTCATTATAAAATAATTGTCTGATTTTCCCTTTGAAATCAAAGCTGTTTACAATTATATGGGAGAGAGCGAGAAAATGCAATCTGGGATGGTTCTCTTTAAAAGCATTTGCACCTTTTTATGTAAAATTTCAGCTTAAACAAGCCCTGTGCATGCAGTTGTTAGGGGACTCTATTTAATCCCTTGTTTTCCCTTCAATTTGACGGTAGGATTTCTTGTCCCTTTTGGAGGAACTTTCCAGATTGAGATTAATTAATGTATTTTTATCTTACTGAGAACTGCTGATTGTGATGAATATAAAATGTTACACTTTGAACATAACATAAATGTCTACTGCTAAATGTGTAGCTGAAGACTTTGGCTACAGATATCTTACGAATTTATGAGTGTTGCATAGGAGCAAGATTTTTCTGAAATAATTAAAGACAAGCCCATAAAAAATAAGTATTGAGCATGTGTTTCTCTATGAATTAGGTAATTTTCTATTACTACTAATGAAACAGTAAAATTTTGAACAATTAACCACTCATAAGTAGTAAACTACTGAGTAGACTAATCTACTGAGTGCCTTGAACTTCCATAAAAATCCACAGAACTACTCCGGCATTTCAAGTTGTGCAAGTATCTAAATACTGACTGAATTAGGCCTTATTTAGTAACAGAATGGGACACCACCTTTGGAGGGATTTGACAGAGTTTCACTGAAACTTATTAATACTGAATATATCTCTGCTTTCTTATATGGAGTTTCAGGAGGGTTTTTTTGATACATTGTGCCTAAGCTAGATAAGACTAACAGCAGGAGTCTTTCCCTCGAGTTTAAGGGGCTTTGGACTGGATCCTGGATACTTAAAGAGCTGTAGACAAGTCTGTATTGTAGTCAGCCTTCATATTTAGATGGTAATGTATATTGCTCATGGTTATTATGAAAATGATTCCAATTAGAGATACCAGATGCCGTGATATGAGGTAAGCTAAGGAAGCTGTCTTTAGCTAAGAAATCACATCCAGACCTATCATTAGCAAAAAATGGCTGAAGCTGTTTAAGACTGCACATAAGTATTAGTCACTAAAAGCTGTGCAATATGGTTTCCCTAATATTTTATAACTAAACCCAGCAAGAATCAGAAGATGTAAAAATGGTATTTTCAATATTGTCCTTCCTTCAAGTGAATTGCACTTCTTATATGTTTCATGGCATCTACTTTTTATAGATACATATTAGTTCATTAAACTACCTATTTAAGCAGAAAATCAAAACTAAAAAATATGTTCTCTGTGCAATGCCTTTGAGTTAACACTGTTCTTGGAACTTTGCAGTTCTCTTCCCTGTGGAAATAGACTGTAGACATACACAGGTAAATTACATTTTTATTATCAGTGACTCCAGAGTCAATGTACTCACTGACAAGTATAAGTCTGGGTAAGGAAGCGGTGAGAAGAGGAAGGGTGAAAAGGAAGAGTAAATTTAACCCCAGTCAAAAGTCCTGTGTATTTCATTTTCTTCTTATGCCCTATCTGCGGGAACAAACTTTTTTCCAGGTTCAAACAGGGCTTGGGTGACATGTATATAGCCTCATCTTCCTGGGTGGCGTATCACAAATGTGTTGACACCAATCATGATAACCACATTTTGTTTTAGTGTTAAGCATAATGATAATGATGTAACCTTAGATAGTGCTGTATTGTAATTACACAGTTGTGCCAGTTATTACATAGTTATAACACAGATCAGCTTCTCGATCAGATATGCCCAGGAGCTTCTTTTGCTTTACGCCTAATGTAGGAACAGAAAACTAGATCCCTAATTAACTTTGATTGAACCTTGATTAGATAAGGGAGTGGGGCCAGTAGGCACCAAGCAGGCGGGGAAGTCAGCCCATATGTAGATATGTTAAGTGTGTAGGCACCATCCTGACTAGTCATAGGAAAGAGAAAGGAAACTCCCTTTTCAGGAATTGATACCTCCCGACAAGCACAAAGGAATTAGCCCAGACTAGCCCTCAGAAATTCAAGAAACTTCTTACCTTCCCCATTTAGCAATGCCCCCACCCTATTAAGATGAGATTCTCAAGCAATTCACCTTGGGAACAGATAGATTTCTATCATTCTCTCCTGCCATCACAGGAGGGAATTGCAGAGAGCGCTTTGGACAAGACACAATTATTCCTCCTAAGTATTCACTCCTTTCTCCTTTTTGCTGCTAAAAGTGCT
Organism: Phoebastria nigripes; assembly: GCA_035582835.1. NCBI lineage: Eukaryota > Metazoa > Chordata > Aves > Procellariiformes > Diomedeidae > Phoebastria > Phoebastria nigripes. The sequence goes on from JAYKAV010000211.1 coordinate 1,026,970, forward strand.
GAATTGTTTGTTAGTGTTATACAAAAAGTCCATTTGGCCTCTCTGAACAATTTCATTGAACACATGATTTGATAAACAGGTGAATGAAGCCAGACTTGGTTAACTGTCTGGTGGACAGCTGAAACCTAAAGAGCAACAGATGTATCTGAGTAGAACTCAGTAATAATTTTGCTCATGAGACAGGAGATGTGCCGATGCCATCTCACTTTTCCAGAGCTGCACTGACTCTACAATAGTCGATTTTTGCATCCAAATTTTAGTATGTTTGGTAACGATACTGACAAAAACCAAAACTTCAGTGTGGTAGGATGTGTATTATCCTTTTTTCAAGAGCAGAATTGCACATTAAAACTCCAAATTTTTGGTGACTATATACATTTTTCTAGGAATCATTAATGGTATAAACTCAACAGGAGCTCTAGGTTGTTTAGTATCTCTTAAAATCTAACTACTACTACTAATCTAATCTACTTTGAACAAATAAATAAATAAAACTTGGGACACTCTCGAAAAGCTTTCTTAATCAACTGAGGCTGATTTTTTTTCCATGCATTAAGCTGTCATATTAATTCCTAACCTGTTTACAGACTTCTTTTTGCTTAAATTCATTACTGCATGTGAAGACATTTAGGATCCTTGACCACAGAGCATTAGAAAAGTGCACGTGTTACCTAAGAGTGCTCTCAGCTGCCATGGCATTTTGTACTACCCTGAACAGGGAAGGGAGCATAAACCAGTGCTTTACAGAAGCACGAACATCTGAGCCCTGTTGCAGCACAGTATATAATTACTGTTAAATGAATATCATACTGACTTCTGTGGGGCTACTAAGCATATATTTACCATACTCTCTTGAAAGATTTTAAGTTATCTTAAGTCCTTTGGGCCAAGTTGGGCTTATTGACCCTAAAGAGGGAAAAAACCCCTCAAATAAAAAGTACTTTAGTAACTATCCCAGTGTGTGTACTGAATTGACAGTACACCACTCTCTGTAGATGTTATCACAGAGACTTTTCTAAGTCACTGAAATATTCTGTTGCATATAACAGCCAACTTTCAGTCATTCAGACTTTAATATTACCTAGACAAGATTTTTTTCCTGTAGGGGCTGTGGACATATCCCTCAGTGAGAACTGTTTATGTGCCAAGTATCAAGTTTCAAAGCTCTTTGATATATTAATTATCTGTGGTGTAGAAAAGCATGGCAATAATTTTTGTCAAAACCAGGGAAAATATATTAATTTCACTTTTGCAGAACTCAGAAATAGGTAGTGTTCCATTTTACATACATGAGTGCATAAGTATGAACACACAAGTACAAATATAAACTGAACACAGACAGCTTGCCTGCAAGAGGTAGCTTTTCAAAAGTGAATGAGTGAAATATATGGAACCTGACTGCAGGTACAGCTGTGGTCAGTTCTATCAGCTTATTATGGTCTAGGTGAGGGAGTCCCAACACTTCCAAAACTCTGACACCTTCATTTCTTCCTAGCATGCCTTCTCCCTTCCAATACCTTTTTGAAGTAGAGGACAGATGACCCAAACCTGAAACTTTATCTCAAGCTTCATTCAAACTTCCAATCACCAGCTTTTCTGATTGAGCAAAATAACAAACACATGCTTAGCTTTGAGCTGATAAGGAGCCTTCCTGATACTTGGATGTTTAAACTCAGGATATGCTTCCATGCTTTGCTGGATCAGAGGCAGTATCATTAGAATTGAGCCACCTTTAATTTATCATTTTCCTGGTTTTAGGGCAAAGGAGCTAATAGTGACATAGCAGGAAAAGCATCCTGTAGACCTCTTAAGACTTTGCAATAGCCACAGTCTCCAGTACAAATAAACTATCTGATGATACTGATTTGGTTTCTGCTGAGTAAGACCTTAAGAGTGAGATAACCAGCTCAGCTCCAAATGGAGAGCTTGGCTCTACATTTGTCCCACTCCAGCCATTTTCATTTCACACAGAAAAAACAGCTTAGCAGTTTGCCTGCTTTACAGCCAGCGACATAGTGACAGAAAGCTGTAATAAATGGTGAAGAGAATGTGGCTGATCTGTGCTTCCAGCATTTGAACCTCTGAAAAAAAAATTATGTTTCATTTAGAGCTCTAAGGACAGACTGTGTGTGTAAGTACAATGCTGGCTTTTTCTCTTTTCCATGGCCTGGAATTCTTTTGCCAGGATTGGCTTCTCTTTCTCCCTTAACAAATCATCACAATTTCGGCAAGCACTTCATTGACTGCCAATGCTGTGCTACCAATAATTTACCAGAATTGAGAAACTTTTGTGCTTTCATTCTGCACAACTAAATTACCTCCTGCATGCCTGGATTTGTTCAGTTCTGGATTACGTACTAGAGGCTCAAGCCTACCCTGATACTGGGCACTGTCTCTAGGCTTTGGAGAGTATGAGCAGTCCCAAGGATTTAAAAGTTAAGATAGTGGGTGAACATTTTGGTTCAATTGGGGACACTCTGCTGTGCATCTTGGAAAGAAATTAAAGACTTGCATGAACACTGTAAATTAGAAAACAAAAGCACTTGTTCATAATTTATCACATTTTTAAAGCTTATGTAAAATTTTGTGATTTCTGGTATGTCAGCTCCAAAAGCACCTTCTGCAGGATACTGCATCAACACAGATTACAAATGGTCCCCATTTAAGCAGTTTGCAAAGTTAGTATAAAACAAGATGTGACAGATGCAGGCAGGACTGCGGATTTACCTTCTTCTAGGAATCTTTTTGGCGGTGAACTGTATGTGCAGCGAGGAGATGTTGCATAAAGCTGAAATGAAATTTCTCCTATTAGCCTTAGTGCTTAGATTCAAACTTGTATTAACCTGGGAAATAATATAAATGCCATTTGAAAGCCTATTCTTGTAACATTTCTGACCCACTTCAGACTCCTTTTGGTAATCTGGGAAGGGACCTTTGTTCCCATGGCAGCCCATAATTTCCTGACTGAAACAGTTCAGCTGAGCTCTGAATGACACAGTCAGGCATTTGGATGCTTATCTTGCTTCCAAGTGTTCTGAGGTTCCTCATTTCTCACTTATTGCACAATGCCCCAATCTCACTGGGAAGGTGAGAACTGGATCAGAAAGAAATATAATTGCTTTTTTTATTAGCTTATGATACAGTCCCGCCCTTCTGTGTTGCCAGCTTACCCAGTTATTCACAAATGATGATATACATACAGTGAATTATATAATTATCAGCCTATAATTACAGGTATATAGATATATACATCCCCCTGGAGGAGAGCTGGGCTTGGCACATACCTGCTTGCACCTCTGGGTCTTTAGAGAATTCATGCCCATTTTAAGTAGCAGATTATTTATTTATCAAATGCTTGAGACATTTTATGGAAAATGAACCCAAAAGAATCCTTTGATTCTTTTTAATAATGTTCATAAAGTATGTAACTGAACAAATCCAGGCATGTAGGAGCAAACTCTCTTGTGCAGAGTGAAAGCAGAGACGTTTCTCAATAGTAGTAAATTATTGGTAGCACAGCATTGGCAGTCAATGAAGAGTTTGCAGGAGCCATGCTGATTTGTTAAGGGAAGAGAAGATGCCAGTCTTGGCACAGCTATCAGAAGCCAACACGGAAAAAGCAGAGTCAGTACTGTATTCCCATAGACACCTTCTTTCCTGAAAGCTTTAGACAAGAATTAGTTTATCTTATGATGCTGCTTTAATGCTGTAACCATAGATAAACCCTATTGCCTTCCCACTATGTTTCAATGCCTCATTTTGTCATTGGGGCAGATAGTGATTCTCAGCTGATATAAATCAGCAAAGCTCCACTGATTTTTAACAAAGCTGTGCCAGCTTCTGCTAGCTGAGGGTCTGCCTAGGTATTTCTCTAGTTGTAAAGCAAAGAATCCAGCAGGCAAAGCTGATATAAGTTGGATTTTTTTTTTTTTTGGCTTGTTTTTCTTTGTTTTATCTTTCAAATGCTGCTCTCATTCATAACTGCTTGGATGCTTTCAAGCCTGTGTACAAGAGTCATGGGGCCTAATCTGGCTCCTACAATGGTGTAAATCTAGGCTAGCTCTATTTAAATCAAAAGCATTACTCAGAGGTATTGCGCTGCTGTAAAAGTAGCATACTTGTGCATAGCAACTGATCTGTAAATCTCGTAATGTGCCCAGTATCTTTCCAAGAGTTTATTTGCAAACAAACAAGCAAAAAGAATCATCGTGGCTGAACAGACTGATTCCAGCCTTTAGAAAATGGACTGAGCCTCCGCCAGAAATAAACTGCAGACACTTGCTAATTACAATTTGTGGCCAGCTTACAAAGTTCAGTAAAGGAGAAAACTACCCCATTTAGATCCTCTTTCCCAGTTTGATGACATCATTCACATCATTATGTTGTGATATGCCAGATGGGAAAATTTGAGGTGGGGATGAAGTGAAAAATCCCGGTTACACCTTTTCTCCAGGCTATCTGCCTCTCTATCATTTTACAACATCACAGAGAGTCTCAGACAGTTTGACTCTGCCATCCCCAGCTGGTTTGGACCAAACAGATAAATGCTGAACTATTAAGAATCAATACATGTTTCCACCATCATGACAGGTTATGCTGCACGTAGCTAACCTTAATTTAATTAGTTTACTTAAGCTCACTAGTATATTTAAATAGAGAGTGAAAGTAACAGTATAAACTCTGTAATTTCTATTGCCTGGGAAAAAAAATAAAAACAGCCCTCCATCAAATGCTTATTGAAACTGAAACATATGTATTAACATATGGCAGAATTTCACTTACTGTATGTTTTAGTGCAGAGCTGATGAGGAAGGCATCTGTGCTGAGAGCATCTGAATGGAGGCTCAGATAATGAGCAGAGCTCAAAAAATACACTCTGAAAGGTTGGGATGTGTCAAAGTGCCCTGCAGTTGGTTTGTGTCAGAGCTGAAAGAGTATACTTAAGTCTCTCTTACAGGTACATTGCTGTGCTTTGCTTTCTGCACTGGGACCTGTTTGAGTCTTCAACGCTACCATGGGCATCTGCTTTGGAAATCCTGGACAAATTCTAGACCCCTGAGACAAATGGTTTCACACTAGAAATGTTGACACAACATCTACATGGAGCTTAAGCAAGTGCTTAAGTATTGCTATTTAACAAAGAACAGATTAATTGGAGATCTTAAACATCAAGCCCAAATCTGGATCCAGATTTGAAATTCTCTTAAGGACAGCAGCTCTTTGGAGCTGGGGTTTTGGTTTTGCACTTCCTCCAGACATGCAGACTCATATAGTTGTAAGCATAATCTCTATCTTCAAACAAGAGACACTAAGAAACGAGAGCAAGCTTTCTCTGCTGAGATTCTCATCCCAGTCATACAAACTTACAAGATTTATACAAACCCAGGTCTTTTGGTTCTGAGATGAACCCCTGAATACTCTGAATATTAACCATTTCTCCTGCACGTAGTGATGTAGTGTTTCAGTAAACTGTATAAAGATTCTCAAGGGCTCTTGCTGCCAACTACTAACACTATTAATGGGCACTACAAAGCCACATTGTTCTACACCTATTTACTGGAAGTAAGATATGAGGATACCAGGTGTAATTACTTCACTGCCTTAAGGATAGAAGTCTTTCTTTCTGATTTGACCACAGTAGAACATCTGCATCGCTCAACCACAGATTACCTGGCTCCTGGGAGATCCTTTCAAAGCACCCAGTTGCTACTTGGTGACCCAGAAGAAAGTTTACCACCTACTCACAAAGCCTCATTTTGAAGTACTATGCCTCATGTAAAAGCAAGGAATCTTAAGCTTCTTCAGAGCATGGGCCACGTATTAAATGCATGAACTGCTTGTGTACCATTGTACAAATCACAGCTTTTGATATGAAACGGTACTCCAGGGATAATTCCTTTTCCAAAAAAAAGTTATTATTGAGACTAAGGAAAAGTATTTAACATACGTAAATTGCTTTTCATGGAAGCCTCCATGGGAATAAAGAAAAGAAGTTGGGACAACTCAAACTGTCTGTTTCCCGGAAACACCCAAAAAGAGTGATGCAGAGAAGGCATCACTGTCTACGAATCAAAATCATGTTTACTGAGAAGGTTTCAATCTGTTTTATTTCCATTGTTAGCTGTACTGAGGAAACTTCTGGAGGTCTCAGCTCAGTCCCTGTGCCATGGGCTGCCCCACAGAGCGGAGTGGGTCCTGCCATAGATTTCAGTTTGTGGCCCTGGAACACGAATATTTTTCATGTATTTATTGAGCTCCACCCAGGTAGAAGCGTTTCCTTTGCAGGAAGGACAGGTTGTCTAATTTGGGGTAAAACAAACTACACAAGGGATGTCTTGGTTCTGCAGGGTAAACACTGAGGTGCAAATGCCCTGGCTGAAAGTGCAAACATTCTGAACTCCCTTCAGTTGTTGAAGATGGCATTACTCCTACTCCTCCGCTCAGTCTCTGCACTGGAGGTTACCTCCCACAGGAGCATAATAGGCAGGAGATACCTGCCTGCATCTCCACTGCTTTGAGGCAAAATCAAGGCAAGTAATTTCAGCTCTTTGAAGGTAGGTTTGTGCTAAAGACCCAGATTTTATGCTGAAGTGGCTGACACTAATATTATTTGGAGGATAAGGGGTAGCCTTTGGCAGCAGACAACTGAGAGTTGTATCATCTTCAGCCAACGTAGGAAGATTTTCCAGAGTTTGTCTGTTACCACCTTGAATAAGCCCCCGACTTAAATCCACCTTGATTGAGAAAAGAGCAAAATAGATTATGTATGCACAGAAGCATACAAAAATGTATTTAAATGTCTGTTCAGGTGTCTAAATAACATTGTGAATAGAGTCTCGGTGTTTTGCTGTAAGTGAGGCAGAAACATTTGGCACAGGCCTGGACACTGAACTTGGATCTCCTGAGTCGCAGCCCACCGTTTCAATCACAAGACTATTAGTCTTTCTGAGTATGGATTTGTCTATCCCCTATGTCTTTTCCATCATCTCTAAACTTGAGTGACTCCTATGACTAACGTGATTGTAAGTCATAAAACATTAAGTTATGACACAATCAAATCAAAGCCAAGAAATTCATAGTTAGGGTGTAGGCTACATTCTTAACTCAAAACCAGAAAAGCAGCATTACAGGGTAAACAAAAGGATAAAGTGTCAGCCCTCATTTTTCATTTTTGGGCTCTTATCAGTTTGTATCAATTTAAGCCTTTTTTAAATATGTAATTTCTTTGACTTATTTTTTTTCCCTCTAGGAACTGAAAATTATTCTGCTTTGAGGTCTGGAACCTGCCATACAATAAACACTACTTAATTGGGACATGCTTAATAGGGATGGCCACTTTAATGGGACATCTCCTAGGGAACCTATTTATGTTAATGAGACTGAATGACAATGACTGTTTCTTAAGTGGGGCAACAAAAAGGAAAAAACTCCACTTAACAGGGATGCACTCAGCTGTTAGTAGTTTGTTAAGTGTTTAACCAGGTGTTAAATAGTTCTAAAATTCCGAGCTTCCATCTTTTAATTCAAAAATGGAAAATTAAAACATTTACATCATGATGAAATGTAGTGTTATTTTTTGTATAGTGGCATTTAGTACAAAGAAAGGGCCGGGGTGTTTTCAACTATGCCAGAGATAGAAGTTTCTCTTCTCCAAAGAGCTTAAATAACCCTTTTCTCCAAGCATGGGACTACCTGTAGATTGGATTTGTTCCGAGATTCATTGCAAAAGCTAGAAATAAAACCCATCTGTCCTAATTCCGAATCCTATATTTTACCCTCTCACCCCAAATCTTTCCACTTCTGTAGTTTGAATAAAAAGATGGAAGCAAAAAAATAAAAATAGGAAAGCTTCTTAAATCGAAGTGATCCTAAGATCCCTAAGAATAGATGTCTGAAGACTTCCAGCCTGTAAGCCAAAAGCCTGTAAGCCATTTTGAAGGTTACTCCTGAAGATCTTTTGTGTTCTGTGGTTTCCTCTGAAAATATGTATACACGTTTCAGGGGGGAACAAGAGACCATGTTAAGAAGTTGTCTTAAAAACAAAAATCCCGACTTAGACGACAGCTATATAAATTTGGGGACTCTCCCAGGCAAACCAAGACATCTGATTATGCCATTGTATCCTGTTTGGCAAAGGAGAGAGTGAAGGAAAGTGATAGACATGAGGGGCAGATGGAGTTTGCCTAATGTGTCTGTTCTTTTCTTCGCTGCCTTTTCAATTTAAGAATGTAGCAAAATAGCAGCTGCTCATAATTTCATGAATCAAGAAGTATGTAAATTTCAGCTACAAAATTTGTTGCATAGTTAGACACACACACACACACACAAAGAAGAAAAAAAAAAAAAGAAAAAAGATCTTGCTTGCATCTACAACTTTCTTAATCTTGCATGCAAATTTAGCTTTCAGGCTGGTTCTCCTCTCGTTTCTGAGTGAACCAAGAGTGGCTCAATTGATTTCGCTGTCGTCACATAGGGCAAACGCTGTGGGATAATTGTGCTTTAAGGATTCAGCTAGTCTCTGCTTGTTGCCCTAAAGCTAGCATGGAAGGACGAGCCTGGCATGAAAGGCTCCTTTGACACCCCTGAGCTACCATAGGGGCTTTACGCTGTACCTCTGCTTCTAGGCTGCAGATGGAGGTAAGGAGGAAAGGAGTTGCGATAGGAATGTCTCCACGAGCAGGAAAGCTGGAGCTGTGAACAGTTACCTGAGGATGCTGACAACCACTACAAACTGAAAGGGAAATCACGCTCCTCGTATTTCAATCCCTAGCAGCCCCCGAATTAAAAGATGGAAAAAGTGACTTGAAATGTATCATCCAAATGTATGAAACACTGCTCAGAAAGGGCTGGGGATCAGGGCCTCCATATACTATACAGCTGGTTCTAGTTTTCAGACAAGATTTACTAAACACATGTAAACCGTGCATATCTGTTTGAATACTTTTTGTGCAAATAACTTCCTCTGTGGTCAAGCTGTTCCTCTCGGATCCAGGCTACAGATTTGTGCTTTATACTCACTTTTTTACCCTTGGATTTCCACCAGTATCAGTTCACACTCAGAGTATGAAACTGTGAAGAAGGGAGCTGAGTTTGGCAGCAAGAGTCAGGAGAATTTACAATGCAAAACACCGAGCAAACTCGTGATAAAGGGCAGAAATCATCCCTGGCTTAGCTCCATCCAAGTCAGTGGGCCAGATCCTGAGCAGCTCTAAACAGACACAATACTACATATTTCACAGGAGCTACAACCGTTTATATCATTTGGCCCAACATTCTCTTATACAGATGCCACATTGCACCAGTTCTAGTGGGGTTTCTCCTGATTTATACCCCAAGTGAGCAAGCAGAGCAATGGTCTTTCTTCACCAATTAAAACTGTCCCACAATTATATCTGCCGAGTGTCATGAATTCAAATTTTAAACACAAAGCAACAGCTGAAACTGAATATAAAGAAGCAGGAGGGCAGAGTTTTATGATCGATGTTTTATTGGAATCATATAAAAAAGAAAAGCATTTCACATATTTCATGGAGGTATTTTATGTGCAAATTTAATATGAATCCTCTTCTTGTTAAACTCTTACGTGATCCATGTACTTCAGTCTATAAAACACAGTATAGGACAACTATGAACAAGTTTATTAAAACAGCTTGGGCTCCTGTTGACATCACCAACCACACAAGTGCTTGCTCAGGGTTGGTGTGATCTTATCAGTCTCTCCTTATATTTCAGGTTACCTACTTGTTCGTTTTCCCTATATATCTTTCACTGTTACAAGAATTCAACTCATGGGCAGATCTCTAAGATAAATCTGCTTGTCTGTTTTGGGAATATGGCTCTAGTTCTAATTTTGCAGACTTCGTTCAGGCAATACTCCCTTTGACTTCAGGGATTTTTGCCTGAGTAATCCTTTCAGAATTGGACTCTCCGTGATTTTCATTTACTTAACAACTTGGCATTACATCTGTAAAATATTAGCCCAGTAATGTAAAATATCAAATTAGATTTATGCATTAATCTAATCTATATATGAAGCTTGATAGTCAGTTCTGTTACACTGCATTATTGCAATTCCAGGCATTCTGTGTCACTTCAGATTTATACTGATGATGTAAGAGAAATAAAAAGTGAGGTTTATAGATAAAATTTGGTAACCTGTGTATGTGAAAAGAAAGTCCAAAATTTTAAACAAAATTTAAAATAAATTCCCACTTTCAGATAAACCAGGTAAATGTTTCTCTACCAATCACAAATGAAGGAGAGCACACAAAAAAGGCTAATCTGAAATAATCAACAAAACAATAAGCTATTAAAAAGGAAAAACCAGGCCAAAATAAATATCCGAACTGCAATGTATTCTCTAAAAATCCTTGAAAAAGACAAATAAGCAATTGTTTCTTTTCTGTGTGACAGTTGCAGTCTGAAAAGTAAAAAATTACTCTTTCATACGTGTTCATAAACTGCATTTATAAACACTTCACATAACTAAATTATATTTGTTTCCTCCAGGTTGGCTGCCCTTCGACATTTTTCTCCTTCTTGCAGTTTTTAATTTTTTTTTATATAATCCTTTCATGAAAGCAGGTCTTATGCATATGGCCCTGATTCAGCAGCCAGCCCCACGCAGCAGGGCATTTAAGAACATGTTAAACTAAGATTTTGTATGTGCTTTGGTACTTTTAAAAACTGGATACTTGGAGACAACCCACCAATATGTTATTCTTACATCTTAAACCCATTTACTTCTCTTCATGAATGCTTTCAATTTGTTTTACTCTTGTTGGGCCAAATCCAGCTTGTTATTTACAGAAAGGACACAACAAGATTAATAGGCTACGGTCTGCACTAGCCTACACCCCTGGAAGTTCACAGTGATCCCATCAATTCCCGTATAATTTCTTTGGATTCACATCAGGTTAAAGCCCCAATCCAGGATAATGCCAAGCAGATGCAAACAAGGGCCAAGCATATAAATGTGGAGAATCATGGCCAGAATTAGACTGGATCTGTTTATTGCAAAATAGAAGGTAATGTTTAGATATAAAAAATTATATGGATTTTTTTTTTCCCTATTTGGTCATCCATCACCACCCGAACACCAAATAGGAAATGATGCAACGCCAAGGGAAAAAAAATACATTTATTTGTACATGTTATTAAAGAAATACTGGATTGATACGCTATCCCAAGCACTTTGGTTCACTTGTGCGTGTCATGACAGGCACCCAGTATGCTCTCTTCAAAAAGGAGGTTCTCCACACTAAAATGTATCCTGTGGGACGCAGCATCGGTATATGGCAGCTGCAGTGAACTTATGGCTTCCTCTAAGGGTGTCTATTTTCACCCTTTCTGCACTAATCCAGAATTACTGTTTCTTCTACCCTAGCATTCAAATGCAACAACCCCAAACACAGTTGTGTTTGCAGAAAATCACAGTTGTGCTAAGACAGTCACAGTTGTGTTTCTAAGAAAAGATGTGCTTCCCAAAATGAAATCTCACACTCATTATTGGAAGAAAAACCACCTCAAACGTCCTGAACACCACATATTACAATAAAGCCAGCTTCCCGGTTGCCCTGATAGCTCCAGCAAGCGCTGCAGCCGTGTGCTCTGGGTTTGGCTTTACAGCGGTGCAAGAGGCAGGCAGGCAGTCTGTCTCGGTATCTCCCCATCTCCGCACACACCTGTCTCTCCGTCCCCGTACGCCCGTCTGCCTCTCCTCTCCCGTCCCTGCGTGTTGCAACAGGGCCCAGGCGCGGACGCCTCTCCTCTYGGCACCCGCGGGCCGGAGCCGGCTGTGCCAACGCAGGGCTGAGCCACCCTGGGGACGGCTGGCACCCGCGGGGGACCCACCACGAGGGGTGCGCCCACCGCGGGGTGGTGACAGGCCAGGACAAGGGGACCAAAAAGCCCAGCTGGAGGAAAGAAGCAGGGGGATATTCCCTTCTTCCCTCCCCACGTGAAGTGTTTGTGATTGGAAAGTGAAAGAAAAACCATTTTCTCTTTTCCAAGATAGCGTCAGCTTTGCACTCACCCGCTTTATAGGCCCTATCTGGAAGTGAATGAAAGGGAAACTGCTGGGTGAGGGAGCAGCCTTTGAGCTGCCTTATTTATGTATTTCCCTCCATCTCCTTCTCGCAGTTTCCCTGTTCTGCAACCCATGAGATGCAAGCGTCTGACAGTCACCACGAGATTTTTATCTCCCGGTGACCACAAGTATTTTACAGAATGGAGAAACTGAGGGACGATTCAGTGAATTGTTTCATGTCACGAAGAGCCCTGTGACAGTGGCTGAACGCAGCTCCCATCCCCAGCTACAGTCACTAAACCAGCTCTCCTGCCATGGGAGAAAGCAGAATATAATCACCCCAGCTGAGGTTCAGAAAACAAAAAGGGATTTAAACTAATAACGCTTATTTTCAGCTTCTTATTCTTAAGTAATATGTGAAATATTGGACCTGAAGATTCTGCAGAAACTGGGAGAAATACCTGGCTGGGACAGAGTTAGTGGAGGGGAAAGCACAGCCAAAAAGGATCTCCCAGGGAGGAAGAGATGGGAAGAGCAAGAACCTGAAGTGAGGAAGTGGCTGCATGAAGTGGGCGAGGAGATTCATGATAGGAACAGCAAGAGTTAAATACCACAAAAAAGGATGTGCAAAAAACAAACCCCAAAACCCTAACAGAAACCAGTAAGAGGTAAAAAATAAGTGAAAGGTTCCAAGTGAGAAAAAAGGTGGGAATTTTGCCTGGGAACATAACCTACTAACTTGCTTCCTAACCCCTTGAAGGACAGAGAAGATAAATGCCCAAATCAACAGAACAGCGCAAGTGGGAGAGAATAGTGCTAGGGGAGCGTGAGCCCTGTCCGGCCGAGAAAGGGCTCAACGCACCTCCCGTCCAGTAAAACGCTAGCTCTGATACCATCCTGCACAGGGGATAAAGGACAGTAAGGCAAGGACAGTGCTGACAAATTAAAACTGGTATGAACCATATACTTACACAAATTTGGTATGAAACTGTTATTCACCAGCTACGGGGAGTGGATAATCTCATAGGTCCTTTTCTTCTCTAATTCTCCTGATTGCCTATGGGTATTGTTATTACTTATGTTGGCCAAAACATGACCGTGCATCTGGATAGAATATACCGTAAGAAAAGCAGCTATTTGACAGAAATGTTGCAAACATATTCAGTCTGGGAAGACTGACTCAATTCATTAGGCACACTGATATATTCGTTCTTTTGGGGTCTTCAATAACTCCTACTGTACGTGGCAGAGAATACCGCTACAATGTCATCACATGTTTTTGTTGGTATGGGTTAATCCACAAATCCTCAAAGAAGATCTGTTGTTGTGGGTTATGCTGGATACTTATAAATGTCTGCAGAGTTAAACAGCAAGTAACCACACCACCCAAATTTACTTTGCTTTTAATTGTGGCTGTTTTCCCTGCCCTCTGTGAGAATTGCTTTCTTCTCTTCCACCTACCAGTGCGTATCTGTGGCTATGCAGTAGTCATAGGATTGCATGCTTAGATCATGTATGCCACTGTCTACATGATTTGTGCTAAAACTTTCACAAATTACCAAAGAATGTGGGAATCGCCATGTTGGTTCAGAACAAGGGTCCATCCAGCTGAGTCTCCTGTCTCTGCCAGTGACCGGAGGTGAACACCCAGGGAAGAGCGGGCAGGCACATGGGATACTTCTCCCCAGTACTCTCCCAGCTTCCAACCATTTTCTGCTCGGGGAGTTTCCTGAGCTTGTACACATCATTGTGTCCACATCACTGGCCAAATCCTCTGGCAATTTATATGCTGCAAAACCTCTGGCTACTACAATGGATATAAATCAAGCAGAATTGGAGTCACCGACAATAATTGGGGAAAAAAAATCTGTGATGTCGAAGACATATATGAGTTTTGATCTTAATTTGGGCTAAATCTCCCAGCAACATAAATTATGTCTGTTTGGCTGTCTCTATTCTCTGCCATCCCTATGGAGTCTCACTATGCAATGGCACGGTGTAATAAGGATAGATGGAGCACAGCTTACTTTGCTCTCAAATCCAGTTTAAGAGCAAAGAGAATGACACTTTCACAGTGGAGAGGGATGGGATTTTGGAATGAGGCACTCCTTTTCAGCGGGCACAGACACATGGAGCCAGGCAGCTGGGGACAAGAAGCAGTTGAAGAAAACGCAAAGATGAGAGCCATGAAAGTGAGGAGGGAATGGGCTGGACAAGGAGTGGACAGGGGTACAGATAAGGCTCTAGAGGAACTCTTTTATGAGAGAACTGACAGAAATTTGGGAGTCAGTTTAAGTGAAAAAGAGGAGAAGAAAAAACAAGAATCCATGCAGAAGAGACTCAAAGTTACAACCTTACTGGGAGAAGCAGCACCTCATCTTTCAGTGTCCTGGCCAAGGAAATACACTAGATTCGCTAAGGCAAATAGAAGCCTAAGTCCGGTGATTAAAATTGGACTCATGGTCCAAAATATCTTAATGAATGCAGACTGCTGCCCAGAGGAGCAGCTGTAACAATGAATTGTTTCTGACAAGTTTGGGACCCTTGGAATAAAGGTCCATTTTCTTCGGTATTCTGGACGACGACATGTGAAGCATAACAAGACCAACTGCCGTTGATGGCCCAATGTGCAAATGTGTTAATTAAATATCTGTATTAGTGACATTTTATGACAGGGTGACATTAATAGGAAACAAATTTTGAGCAGGTATTTGCCTAATTCCTAAAATAGTGCCTGTATGACTATACCTGGGAGAAAATGAAAAAGAAATCTGTACAACATACTTACAAATATTTTGGATGTAGCAAGCATTACTGCAGTACTATTAGTTACTGCCATCATTTTAGATTTAAACTTCAAATACACTGTACTTACTTTTTCAGTACTCTATTAGTGCATGTTGAAAGAAGTTAGCATTTACACAGATCAAATCTAACCTTAAGAAAACCTTCCTCAAATGAACAGACGAGACTGATTTCTCAAAACAAAATAATCCAAGGAAACTTCATTCTACCCGTCTTCTTGCCAGGATGCACCAAATTTTCCAAGATCTTTCTTCCATCTTACATAGGTACGTTTCGGCAGGAACACAAAGCAAATTATCGCTTGCTCCAAGGAGCTCTGTACCCCGCAGGATCTTTGCAGAATCCAGCCCGAAGAAATACAGCACTTTGAGAAAACAGAGCTGTCAAGCAAGATTTCCTTGGGCTTGTTGCCACACAAAATGGCAAATAAGGGACTTGATCCTGCACGGAAGACAATAGGAATTATAGGTGCTCAGCGTTTGTCTTCTGGCAGAGTTAAGGTTTCTCAGTACGTCCTAAAATCAGCCGTACTGTTTATTCTTATTCAAAATTATATAGCTAAAAGCTTTGGTATCTAGCCACAGAGCTTTTATTTCAAATTGGCAATAATGTGACAAGATGTAACTCCTGCAAAAAAGACTACAATAATGTTAAAAATATCATAAAATATTATTTATATCAGGATACATTTGTTACCCCATATGACAATCATTCATATTTCTTGACAGATATAAACCTCTGCTTAACACATTAGTATCATAAATATTACCAGATATAACACTGTAATTTAATACCTACCAAATGTATTTTAAAATATTACTCAATTTAAAACTTTGGATTTTAACCAGATGTGTTTCCAGAAAATGATTCAGGTCAGATGCTTTTTTCTTTTCCTTTTTCTGTGCGTGCGCGTTCAAAGTGGAGCATTACTATGTGATTTATTGTACTATGACTGCATGCCCCGAACCTAAAACAGCACCATGATACTTCATCCTTGAGGCTTACACACCTGCAGTCCAAACTAACAAGAGAAAACATCTACATGGCACGGCAGGAGTCTTTGAAATGTCTCTTTGCAGTTGCCTGGACACAGAACAGACTGGTAGAACAGGGAGGCAGCGGAAAAAGGGTGAAGACAGGAACTCCAGCCTCTTTCATCTAGAAAGGGGGGACCATGGAGAGATTAGAGGAGAGGATTTTGATTAGATCACTGGAATGTGAAATGATGCTTCCCAGGATTAAAATCCTATTTTAGAGCTACCAAACCGGTTACGCTGTTAGTCAGAATTTGGAGGCTCGCGCAGCTCCATCCCTGCAGACGGCTGTCGCTCAGCAGCACCTGACACCCTCTTGCTGGAGCAGGGGGGACCGGCCGGACACCCCATGCCCCCCCCCCCCCATCCCAGCCGTGGACACACGGCCACCGTCCCAGCAAAGAGCCGCCCTCCCTCGAAGCATGGCACTTCTGGAAGAAAAGGGGGTTCCTTCTCAAAAGGCATCGCAGGTCCAGCCCCACGACAGCCGCGTGTGCCATGGTGCGGAGGCTCTTGGATCTCCATCTCGTTGAGCGCCCGATCTAGTTCACCAGGTGGAGGCCTGACATTTTCATAACCAAATGCCATTAGTTTTATTCCCAGTACAGCCAACTAACAATTTGAAGGTCTGTAGTTGTCGGGCTGATCATTACGTGGAACCCATTAACATAAAACCCGCCATCGCAATTAGTATCTTTGTAAGCAGCAGCCTCAGCAAAAAGTGGAAATGGAGGCTGAAATAATGGTGCTCCTCCAAATGAGGACGGCAGCAGATTGGGAAATAATCTGTAGCAATCGCTCTGCCACTGCCTCTGCTGTAACTTCTCAAAAGATAGAGCCATTTTCAAGTAGTCAACCCACTGACTTGAGTGAGCACTAAATTCACTTGATGATCAAATACAAATTGAGAAAAAAATCTACAATTACTCACTTACCCAGAGGAAGATATATTTTCCTTTTACAAAGGAAGTGCAAAACAGTGAAAGTAGCTGTATTTGGAAAAATACCATGCAGCTTATTGATTTCAAAGGGGACAGGTACAGACTGTGTTTTTGCCCGTTTCCCAGTAAGGAAACAAGGAATGCTTTCTTGGGGGGTAAGGTATTTGCAGACTGTTCGTGTACACTGGTTTGTTTTGTTAAGAGATGAGCCTGGCAAAATGTTCCGTGCTTTTCAGGAAGGGAACAAGGAAAATGTTCGTATTTATAGCAACATTATTGTTTAGAACAAAATAAGTTATTTCATCCTTTTAATCTCCGTTTCTATGGATATCCTGAGCGGAGCTACGATCTGATTTTCCAACCTTCACGCGAGTCGTCCCCTCCAAGGCAGTGGTCAGTGGCACTAGCCCTATGAGTAAGTGCCTGTCTACATTAAAATAAATCCCTTTTAAAGACGTATTCGTACCGCCCCGGACGCAGTGAATCAGGCTGCCTTGAATGTACTTTTTCATTGTTGTTTCCCCTAAACTCTCTCCACTTATCTAATTTTAGACCGCGGGCTCCCCGAGAGGGCTAACAACCTTCCCTGCGTGTTTGGGAACCATTTGCCGCGCGCGATGCTCTGCCATTAACCCCCGCACACCGCACCCGCGGGGGATCCGCGCACAGCGCCGGGGGCTCCGCGCCGCCCACCCCGCTGCCCCCC
>JAYKAV010000211.1:1046133-1077544 GCA_035582835.1 Phoebastria nigripes
GCCGGCAGGGCGCGGGGGCGTCCCGCCCGGCGGGGCATGGCCGGCGGCGGCGGGGCATCTCCCCGCGGCGGCGGCGGCGGGAGGGCACGCTTACATAATGCACGGGCTCTCCAGCCTCTCCTGCTGTCCGGGATCTGACAGATGAGCGGAATATTGATGCTTTACTGTGCTGGCTCATAACAGCCTAGAAGTCTTGTTTCCTCCGAGGGAAAGTCCTCGCAAACCGGCTTTCCTTCGCCCTTTGGGTGCGTGCCCTGAGGAAATTGCAGATCCACTATTTAATATAATTGCCGGGGTATAGATAAGGCCAGGGCGGGTTGGGGGGGGGGGGGAGGTTGTCAAACGATGAATTGGTGCTGCTCCCGCCGCTGAATAGGATTGCAACATGCATGTTTCTCCCAGTTGATTGGTGCAGGAAAGCGCTGCCCTGCCTCTTCAAACCCTCCGGTGCCTCCCGTTTAAATAAATTGGCTCGAAAGCCGCCGGCTGCCCACCCTGGCCCCCTCCGAGGCGGGCTCGGCGGTGCCCGGCCGGAGCGCTGCGGCAGGCGGAGGCATGGTGCGTTGATGCTGGGCAGAGCCGCAGCCCCGCTGGAGGTGAGGGGATGCTGGCGGGGGGGCCGGGGAGCGGGACCCGGCGGGACCCGGGGCCCGCCGCCCTCCCCTCCCCTCGGCGGGGCTCGCAGAGGGTGAGCTGGCGGGAGCGATGCTAAAAAAACCCCAGCAACCCCCAAAACGGGAAGTGCTACGTAGGATCTGTAGTAGGAGGCCGGTCCCTGCTGACTTTCAGGTGCATTAGGAGGTGGGGTAAAGCAACGTTTTGTTTTAGGCTTTTCTTTCTTTTTTCCCCCCCTTTCGTGTTTTATTGTTTCTTTTAAAGGCTTTGGATTGAGGTAGACTTGGCTGAACTTTGCTAACTTGAAAGGGTTCTTAATAGTGACCCAGAATACCTACAGGAATACAGAAAATGAGATCCAGATGTAGAATTGTATAAAATAAAATGGATTAAATTAAGATGTAGTTAAACAAGGTCTGACATCTTTAATTGTGGACTTTTGCTTTTGCCTCTGTGTATGTGTGGTTGTACTTGCTTAGCATAGGAAAATAAACACTCCTAACGTCACTGCCGTGGTCTTACATTTAACGGTGAAGAAGTCTAAATGTTTCCTATAAAAATAAAGCCTTCAGAAATGCTTATTGATTAAAACATATTACGCTAAAGTATCTATCATGTAAATTAAATTCTAAAAGGTAATGAACGCAGCCAAATGGCATTTTGATAGATCGTTCTATTCTSTTTTTAGTAAAAAATAGCTCACTTTTATCATAATTTAATTTCTGTGCATACTGTAAAACCTGTTGTGGAGTATCACTGTACAAACCTTAATCTCCTTTTTGCAGACTAAATGTGACAGTCTGACTTGAACAGCTTGTAGGTTCTCCTTTGAAGCATTCTGGTAACGCTAGCTTAAAGTTGTTTGAACAATATTCATTACCTGCTTTTGAGGGCTTGTGATTATTTATACATGCTGCGGATTGAGGCTGTTCACCTTTTGGCAGGTTCACCAGGCAATCTGTGTGCAGTGCAAAGTTTATTAACTTTGCACGCGGTCTGTCTGTGGAGAGTCCTGGAGTGACCAGAGAGGTAGAGAGTACCTTCATCCATATGCAGAATAGTTAATTTGTTTCAAATTAGCTTTTTTTTTTTTTTTTTTTTTTAATCCACCCATCTGCATGAAGAGGTAGTGTAATATTTACTCCCACTTCCAGATGAAGCAATATGCTATAAAAACTGTCGTTACTGAGTATGAAGTTCAGTCTTACAGAACTGTCCATGCCTCCCTCCCTCCCCTGTCATTCATTTGTACTAACGTATTTCGAGTGTGGAATTATAGAAAATAAAAATGCTTTTGTCTGCACTTCCGTTACCCTATTCCAGGACAAAAACCTGAAGGATTTATGCTTAACACAGTTCCACCTGTGCCCTGTGAACTCCAGCTCTTGTAGCTCTGGGTCTAGATGGCTTTGAACCTATCGTTTTTCTGCATGAGAAAGTTGTAAGGAGCTGAGACTGTGTAGTCCCGTATCGCTGGCAGCGGAGCCACATGCACCCTGTCTGCTTGCAACTTCCTCTTCTACGTTCTGTTAGAAGACGACATTTAACTGTTGATGAGCTTCGACCTGCCTTGTAATATTAAGCAGCAGGTTTCTCAAGATTGTATCAATATTAATTAAAAACAGAGCCAGGAAGACTTTAGGGTCTGACTCTYTTAATTATTTATTTCCTTTCACTAAATAACCTCTTGTTTATAGGAAGAGAGATTTCAAGAGTTGGAGGCAGGATTAAATAATTCAGAACTTGGATTAAAGAACAAAAAGGTCTGTTCACAAATGGAATATGAGATGCAAAAATGGCAGTTTCCTACAGGTATCAAACGTGGCTCTTCACTTGAGACCGTACCTGAAAGGCATGCAGCTGAACACTTAACCCTTTTCTCTAGTAAAGGTTAGTTATATTTCCTAAAGAAACGGTGGAATTAGCATGGCATTTCTGCATCAGTTTGCCATGTGGTTGGAGAGGGACCCATGTTTGATAACTGATGGCAAGGGAATTGCAGTGCGTAGAGAAAACAGATCCTTGCAAACAGTGAATATTGTGGCAATAAATGCAAATTAAATCACTGGAGAAATGCTGTTGCCCTCGAGTTAAAACTGCATCTACTGTTTGGAAGCAATTGTGTGATCTGAATCAGGCTGACGTACAGCAGCGTGAAGGTTACCTGCTGTTGCGTGGTCCTGTTCCGAGATTGTAGTTTTTGGTGTCACCAGCACCTTCGCCATAAAAACGACCCTCTGTGGGAGAAGAGGAAAACGAGCGTCGTGTTCCCGTGGGTATGGCATGCAGTCCTCTTTGAGATTTTGCTTAATATTTCTGAATACGTGCGTGTGTATGTCTATATCAGAGGAAACAGTTGGTCCTGCCGTATCTTTTTGACCAGCAGTGTTGCATCAGTAAGTATAGCTTGGCTCTCAGATCTAAGTTGAATCTGCAGGATGAATGGAAGAAGTTAATACCATTTGAAAACTAAACAAACTATGTGTTGAAGTATTTTGACAATAAACACAAGTCTCAAAATGTCATCGTAGCTTTTTTAGGACAGGCACACGTACTGATAAAAAGTACAGTTTCTTACTGCTTTTGAGCAGAACGGCATAACTTGTTACTATCAAGCTGGGAATGAAAAGCTAAAGCCAAATCTGGCTCACGCGTTTCTGTTCTTTAGAATCTCATCCTGGTATTGCATCATATATGATTAAAGTAAGGATGGAGTATTAGTTCTATGCATGCTGTGACTAATTGTTTAAGGTAAACCATTGATCTTGTAACGTTATAAAATTTGTAACAAAATCTGGAAAAACTAAGTAGTAATGAGTAGCTTTTAAATACTGAAGCGCTTCTATTATTTAATTAGAAACAGGTGGAGTTCTTGGCATCTTTTAGTTGGATCTGATTGTACCAGAGCACAAGCTGATTTGCTTTAAGTGAAGGAGTTAACATGCTTCATCAGAAGGGGAATTAGCGATCACATCTGAGTGTTTAATTTTGTTTATCCGTGCGGGTTGCTGTGGAACTTGTAGTTTCTGCCCTAAAAGTAGACAGTGCTTTACTATTTATAATGGTAGTTAAATGTGTATCAAGAAAAGAGTCTCTAGCTACTGTAAATATGTTTCTGCTCCTGCCCACCTGATCGGGGTGTGTAGTGAAAGCAGCTTGGTAGTTCTTCAAGAAGATGCAATACAGGGAACTGAGAGGGATGTAAAAGCCAGGGCACTGCTGCCAGTATACCCTGACAGCTATCGTTGCTTCCCTGCAGCAGGAAGGCTTTGGCTTTTTGTGGTGGTCGGGGTGGTGTCCCTGGACATCTAACACGCATGACATACTAGCAGAAAGGTGTACTTCTGGCTCGAGAATTTGGCTTTCATAGGATTCCTTGAATCCTTTTCCTTGAGTCCTGTTCCTTGGAAAGAAATTTCTGAAAGCTTTTCTAGCCCTCTTTCCTATTCCTCAAATGCAATAATGCCCATCTGAAACATGGCAGAATTAGTGCGTGTTTCAATCGCTCTGCTCTTATGCCAAGTTTGTGGTTAATTGGATAATGTATTGAGAAATGCAGTAGTGAGGATTTGGAATATGGTAATGGTTGGGATTTTTTTGAAAAAAGATTGCACTACTTGGCTGTGTATAACAATACCAAATAAGTAATGGGTGAAACATTTGCTATAGAAGAAATTACATGCAGTCTAAAATTCCAATGAACAATTATTCTTTATTTGCAAGCTGATTTGTAATGCAAAAAGTGGATGTAGAAAAATGCATAATCCGAAGTTTCAGTTTGATCACACTGAGGCTGAAAATAAAGGCAGTTTATTTATTGGATAGAGAAGAGATACATATATGGATGCTTAGTATTTTTTAAGACACCAAGCAGGCAGTGCTCAGTGACTTGTGGCCCTTCTCATGTAAGCAGGGTAGTAAGTTCCCATCTCGTATATTCAGGTTTCTCTCGCATGTGTTCTTTACATTTTGTTCTTTGCTTATCTCTCTGCTTGGTTGTTTCCCATATACTTTATGGGCAAGGTGTTGAAAATACAATGTTTTCTGGATTGAGAATACAGTGGCAATGTTTCAGCATTGCATGAAGGAGTAGGGAGGAAGACGGGAAGCTGGGAGGGAGAAAGCTGAAAAGGGGTAGTTAGCAGAAGACAAGGAGTCTAGGGCGAAGAGATTTGTACAAGAGTGCCCACACATAGGATTGTAGGTGTGGTGTTGAATTTACCTGGAAAGATGAGAGAAACTTAGGCCTCATGACCAGAATAGTTAATGTCCTTAAATTAGTAAAGATAAGATAAATCTTACTCATTTTGTGACATAACATGTTCTCAGCTTGTTTTTGTTGTCTCCGGTTTGACAAGGCAAGTAAGTTAGTAATTTCTGCTTTTCTTGTTAGTTATAATGAAGAAAATACAGTATATTACATTGCTTGGGTTGCGAAGAACATGGAAATCCAGAGAGAGAACTGTATGTTAACAGCGGTAAGCCTTTATAAAAGATTAAACACGAAGTGTGCAGGTGTTGGGTGTAGGTTGTTGGATGTAACAGTGGTCTTCCCTGTTGTCGACCAGTACTTGCATTTCTGGGACAGCGGTACGCAGGAAAGAATTTGTACTAGATCCACCGCGCTTCCCTGGTCATGCTCGTGTTTTGACTCGAGCAGGGTACGGCAGTTCTTACTACGCTGTTACTTGGTCACTTCTGTGACTTAGCAGAGTTAAGTATTTAGCATGAATGGGCGTATTTCTTGGTATGAAGGTGCTAAAGCTGGGAGATGGCCTGACGGCTCTGCGCGGATGTGTTACAGCAGACGTAGGTTTGAAGTTGGAGCCTTTCAGACTAATGTTGTCTAATAGCTTTTTGCCTCGCTGGCAATTCGCTTGCTTCCTTGCCTTTTATTAATGCCTTTGTCGACGGTTGGGGTTATGAGGAAGTTTCTGTGAGGGCTGGGGTTGTGCTGTTGTTTGACGGGGTGGAGGGAGGGGAGGCACTTGTCTGCCTCCCGGTCGTGTTCATGGACCACAGTGATCTGCTCTGGGAAAACAGAGGTAAAGATTACCCTTTCTTTGAAAAGCTCAAAAGCAGATGCACAAAAATATTTAAGCTGCCATATTTAGATGCTTTAAATTCCCCCATATCTTTGTGTTTCTGGCTGTGAGCTTTTTAAGGCATGTAAGGGTGCAGGCCATGGCTGTCTCTGGGGCTTTTTCAGAGGAGTTCATACATCAGAGCTGAGCAGATCCTGTGGTTGCTATCTTCGTTGTGTGGAAATGTACCTTAGTGAATAAGGAAGCTCGGACATAACAGCATCTGGAAGTGCCAGGGCAAGGTTTCTGCGAAGGATATGAAAACTTAGGCCGAATTATTGGTAAACGGCTGGACTAATTTTGCAGTGGAGGTAGACCCCTCATTTCATTGAATCCAGTGATCTTGCATTTGGCTAATGGTCAGGTGAGCCCTGGCGTGCATTCCAGAGGAGTATGCAGTGAGACCAAACGGTGGTCTAATTCCTGCTAACATTTTATAGTATCCCTTGAGTTGTGGAGATCGGCTGGTCCTGTGCTGCTGCATGACCGTGTTGCTGTGGGATTGCTCTTACGGGTTCGGGGTGTGTGTATGTACGGGGAGCCTGAATCGCTTCTGATGCTTACATTGTAGAGGTCTTTCCTTGCTGAGGAATGTTGGCTTCAGTCTGTGGCTCGCATGTGACAAGCTGAGGACAGTAATGCTGCAGGGAAGTAAAAATAAAAACAAGTGGAGTGGGGGAAATGACGCTGTTTAAAGGACTGGATGGGATAGAGGGAAGTGGTGAAGAAAGGAAGGAGTTAAGGAGTGAGCTTAAGCCTAGGACTTGGAAATTAAACTCTTGTTGCAGTGCAGTTGGGAGAAGAGGAGAGCTTATTTTAGAATTTATATAAATATTCGGCAGTGCAGCTGGGGAGTGTGGAGGGTCTCCCAACAAATGCCTGGCTGTAGTGTTGCAATCAAATCCAGCTCACCTTCACTTGCTGATCATATAAAAGGATAGCCTGGGGTTTACCACCAAGCTGTTCTTGTGGAAACATCCTGGGAAGATTTGTACATGAGATACCAGGGTGATGGTGTGACTTCAGAGTACACTGACAGATTTTTAACATTGCCCTGTGACAAATAGGGCTTATGTTCCTGTTAGACTTAAATAGCTTTTTAACCACTTGGATGGTATTTTAAGGTATTATGAATAGTAGAAGCATTCTTGTTGTTCTTACCTTAAAAAAAAAAAAAAAAAAAAAAAAAAAAAAAAAAAAAATTTTTTTTTTTTTTTTTTTTTTTTTTTTTAATAAAAAAAAACACAGACTAGATATATCTTAGATGCAAAAAGGTCATATGTTTTGCATGGAAATGCCCTGGCTTATTGCTATAGAAACTAAATTGCAAAGCTAGAAGGTAGTGCTGCAGATGATGAAAAGCATAGAAGTTTGATGGGTTAAGACTTACTCCTTCTGCTCTCTCTGGTACCTCTGCTAGGTATTTGAGGTTGCATGGTGTTGCTGATCCATTACTTTAAGGAAAACAAAAGATTTCTCTAACCAGAATGGTAAGCTTCAGCTGGTATGCATCAGCCCATCAAAAATCTATACACTGTGAATACTTAGCTTGGGCAATAACGCTTGGAGGGACTGGTACTAACGTACACAGCCTTTAAGTGGTTCGGATCCAGTTTGAGYGATAGTTGATAGGTAGTAGTGACTTTGAAATAAGTTGGGAGTTTCAGTCTTGCTGTTAGCAGTTGATGCATGCCAGTTCTCGGCTCTGCTATGGGTCTGCTCCGGCCGCCGAACGTGGCACTCGGCCTCTGCTGGTTTACTTCTCCATCTGGAAAACATTGATAATGCTTCTGACTCCTCTTTGAGAGCACTTTGAGATACAAGATTGTGAGTGAGCACTTACTATTGCTTTTTGCTACTACTTAATTCTGTGTTGTGGATAAATAAGACTTAGTTGTTACATTTTCTGCACCTTTGTTAGCTTTCTTTTTGAGTGGATTAAACGGAGGATATACTACTGTTGATTTGTAGGTACTTTTCAGGTTTGTTGCTGGAAGCAATGTCTATAGAAATGAATGTGAAAAAAGAACTGAGTACTTGGATGTCCTAAAAGAATATTGTTGATGATTGGTACCAAATCACTGGGAGAAAATGTTTCCTGCAAATGGTTATAAAGTTAAAATCGGGAGTGATTCATACGTACATACACTCTTACTTTAAAACATACCTCCATGTTCTTTGGCATACTGTTTGAAGGCAAGATATGCAATTTATCAAGTTTCCCTTCAGATTTCTCTGTACATTAAAGTCTGCTTAAAATTGACATTATAGGCACCCAGTGATATGAAAGTTGAATTTAATATTCAACAGTTTGTGGTTGCATCATTTAAAACTGCAGTCCTCAGCTAGCTGCAGCCCTAGGTTTGAAACAGCTCCCTGTTTCAGAAAGACAGGCCGGCCTCTGCCAGCTCAGGTGAAGGAGGATCTTCAGTCGCTAGCAGGGCTTTTATCCAAGCCACGCTCCGGTGGTTGTAAGGACTGTAAATGGCAGCATGCGAGCCCCCCGAATGGCGAAAGAGAGGGATATGTTCAGAGCAGTTTTTATGTAAGGTGTTAGACTCGTATCTGAAGGCTGAAATTCTTTATTCACCAGAGACGTGATGGGGTAGCTTGAAACTTTTTCTTGGGGCAACTTTTATCTTTTATCCAAATTGTTCAGGTTTTGTAGTCTAAGTATCGATAGCCTGCTAAGACCGTCAGCAGGGTTAGAGGTTATGATTTAGATGTCTACTTGTGCCATCAGAAATATTGATCGCCTACTCATTTCGCATGCGTTTGCTTCCTGAATAGCTATGAGGCTGGAGAGGTGCTGTGCTCCGTTGCTGAGCTCCTGCTCACCGCTGCTSCGAGTAGGTCTCGTGTGCTGAGCTTAGTGAACTTTGCGAAGGTGAATAAGCTTTATCCCTATTTAGCACAACACAAAGGCCCTGACCCAGTAAGCATTATCGCATGTGCTTAATTTTTAACACATGCGTAGTCGTCGTCTTCTGACTGAGCTTGGGTGGGAAGGAGCTGCCTTTTCTAACCCGGCCCATGGTTAAGTTATGAATAGAGATGAATCTCTTTGTACTAGTGCAGTGGCTTCTCAGTCTCTTCCTTTATCTCATGTTTCTAATCAACTTAATTCTTTTTCTTGTTGCTTCATTGATGTGAAGTACAGATGTTGTCAGAATAGCTCAATAAAATTTATACTTGTGTTTTGTCTGTAATTATTTTTCATTTTGTTTTTATTGGGTATTTACACATTTTATTGCATGTGCATGTCAAAGTAAATTTGTATCGTGTTATCACTTAAAGATGTTTGCTTCATTTTCAGGCATAAATAAAATGTACCCTTCGTCTATGCTCTGAAATATGGTAATGTTAATTTTGTCAGCAAACTACATACCTGTTTTCCTGTTGCAACTTTTGTGTGTGCATGTTAATATTGATAGTGCTCAACTTTGGTTTGGTATGTCTGGTATGAGCGTAGTTGCTTTTCTAATACTAATTGTGGAGATGGGATCATATTAAACATTTAAAAACAAGGAGCCAGTAGTCTTGCAATTGATTTTTCTGTGGAGAGACCTCTGTGCAGAGTTGCTTACACAATTGTAACCTTCGTTTCTTTTATGTGAGTGCAAGAAGTGTTTCATTTATTTAAAAAATAAAAAAGAAAAAAGTTGYGAATACACCGGTTACTCCTCCCTTCCCTTCTTCCAGCTCCGTCCTGTCTCTTTCAGGAGCTCTAGTTTTCTTTTGCTTATAGGTTTCTGCACGTTTTCTTTGGCATGGAGTCTTGCTATCGAAATTCTTCGGATGTTGGAAAAGGGCAGCTTGCTAATATTGTGTCTTCAGCTCCTCTCTCCACTGCTGTTCACAACACCCTGCCCGTTTTCTCAAGCAAACGTACTTCATTCTCTAATTGCTGCTTGAATTCAGAATATCTTTTTTTCATTTCTTTCAAAAGTGAGTCGATACTTGCTGCTTTGCAGGGGTAAGCTCAGGGGGCTGCTGCGCTCTTGCTTCACAGGATGCAAGAGGCATTAGGTGCGTGGTGAAGCAGACTGTAAGGAGGGAGGCATCGGTCTATGAGAATTTATTTTGCATACCTTCCTAACGAAGAAGGCTTTTCTAGTGTGAGTCTTGATCCTGTGAGTCTGTGTTACTGACGGTCCTTAGCCCCTGCAGGACTGGGGATTATTTCCCTGTTTTAGATCAGGATTTGAATCAAATTAAATTGTCTTACAAAGCCATGCTCTCAGTTTTATGTGTAAAACATTGTTTGCTGTTTCCGTGCTCGCGAGGAGGAGCTAGTTTCAGGCTTTTTATGTATCTGCAGGCAGAGCTTTGGTCAGTCCCATGGTTGGAACGTTGTATTGTAAAGCTGCTTTCTTCTGTGCAACTTCTGATACTGGTTTCTGTCTTTCTGAGTCCTTCGCTGTGCTCCATGCCATCAACTTGTGAAACTAGAACTGTGTGTTTTTTTTTCTTGGGGTGGTATGTTAAGTACAGCATGAATGATTAAAACAGCACACACACTGTGCTGTGATCAGCTTGTTTTAGATAATAAATTGAAATCCGTTAGCATCTGAGATGTCCTGGCATATCCTGAGAACAGTTAGTTCTTTAATGTGCCAAGCTAAGTAAAATTTGATTAATGTCGCTATCTGGGATTTTCTGTCCTGTAAATAGCACTTGAAGTCTAAAATTGGAACTGTGAAAACCTACTTTTAACTAGGATTAGAAGAAGAACTTAGTAGTTCAGATTGTTTTCAGGATCTTAGAAAGTGGTCACTATGCCCCAGAGCTGTTGTACGTGCCATCTTTTTGAAAATGAACTCTACTGCAAGGGCTAAAAAGTTAGTTTGGGACTGCAGCACGCTCCACCTGGTCACTCAGTGCAGTCTCTCCCAGTGTTGTAAAAGGTGCTTTCCGTGCTTGGCTGCTGCCTGCTATGCCAGAGGTTGTTATGTCTCCAGTCTCAGGGCTTTGCAACTTCTGATACCCTTTAGGATCCTTGCCGGTGAAAGGTGACGGTAGGCAGGCATTCAGTATTAGAGGCTTCCTTCTGGAGCATGTAAGCAAACGTGGAAGCTCCTGATACCAGGAAATGTTGGATATATGTATTATTTTTCATTTTGTAAGTGAACTTTGGTTTTGTACAGATAGATTAAATGGAAGCTGGTAAGCTAGCAGGCATGCCTGGTTTGAAAAAACACACCTACTTCTATTGTTTTTGGGCATTCATTGCTCTTTATCTTGTTCGCTTCTAGATGTGTCATGGCAAAATGCAGTCATAGATCATAGTGTTTTTATGCCCTATTTATTTGCTATAATCGTTTTACCAACAAATTGTGAAGTTAATTTCAGTGGTAAGAAATTTTCATTCTATAGCTAGGNTTTTTTTTTTTTTTTTTTTTTTTTTTTCTTAAAAAGTTGACGGTTGGCAGCAGCCTCTTTGTACGGTTTTTTGATTGTCAGCTCTTCATTATAAATTTACTTTCTAAATGCTGACTTAAGGCCTGACACTTTGTTTGTTTAACTGTCAGTTACACTACTTTGGAGACCTAATAAAAGCCTCTCAGATCTTCCTATTGAATTAGGCCATCCTTTACCACCCCAGTGACTGAAGTAAAACAACTGTAATAGTATCTTTCAGTATCTATCCCATTTTTGCTGGAACCCTGCTTAGGGTGTCTTCTGATACTTTATCCTCACTGTGACAGTAGTTAGTTCTCTGGTAAAAGGTCACTGTAATGTTTTAATTGGATTTTTCAACTGCAAGGAATATAAAAATATAAGTTTATTAATAGAGTAGCTTTGATCTTGAAGGATTCCAAAACATTTGCCGCATTGCACGTACAGGAATGGTTTAGTTTTACTGCTCGTTCAGGGATAATCAATTTTGTCGTGGAGCRTGGAAGATGAATGTTCTACCTCCTAGGTCAGGAGGAGTGAGGAGCACATCCGCATGAGAGGGGGCGAAACCTGGGAAGGCAGAACGTTGTTCCCGAACTGGAATTTCCCCAGGATACAGAATCGAACTGTGCTACTGTCGAAGGTGCCAAAGGATCTTTCACAAGTTGTTTTGGTTTTGTTTTTCAGCTGAAATCTTTGAAAAAGGTCAKGGGCAATAGACAATTAGAGAAACACTTAACTGACCTTGTTAGTGTATTTTTGTGGAATTATTGTGCTTTACAGTTATTGCTGCTTTACACAGATGGTTATTGCTGGTTTCCATCTGTTCGTTAAGGAAAAGTAAAGACAGAAAACGGCAGCTTTAACTGGGTTTTTAACCAGAACTTCTAGGTTTTATTTCTTCTTTGACCATGTCAGGTTAATGTGTTGGGTACAGTGCACTGTGGTTTCAAGGAAAAGAGATCAAAGTGGGAGCGTGTCTGCACAATATGGGTCACGATAGCAGTTTCCTGTGTTTCGGGCACCCTTTTCTTTGAACATTCATCAGGTATGTAGTACGATATCACCCTGGCAGATGGCCAGGCTGAGGGAAAGACTCTGACCAAGACTGACATTATGGAAACCATTTAAGCGAAGTGCTTCATGGCCAAAAAAAGATCCTTCAGCTCATGTTGCTGCTTATTTCCAGTTTAACCTTAGTGCTCTCAGTATGAATGACTTCACAGTGCCCCAGTGGAGTTTTCCCTGGTTTTGCTAAAATCTGCTCCTTCACACTATCGCGATGGTTAAAAACTTTAAAATCTTTCAAGGCTTGCAGGTGTGGCAGCTTCCTGCTGGCACTGATGTAGCCGAGCTGACATCAGTTTTAGCACTCGTGGCGATCCTCCGTTTCTCAATTTCTGAAGAATGGTGGGAGAAGGAGCCCCAGAGATGCGAGAGAATGATCTGGGTTTTCACCCGATGAAGAACAAAGCAAAATGAAAAACTTCTTCAAAGTCCCGTCATCCTACTTGTGGCACTCTCAGAGTTTTTCTTCACCTGACTACTCTCTTTGAACCGGTGGGTGATTTGTTCTTGCAGGGCTGCTTTCAGTTGGCGGAGATTTCAGGTGGGATGGAAGAATGAGCCTGTCTGGTGGGAGAGCTGTTTGCAGGGGTCCTGAGTAGGGTACAGAACAGTCATTTTATTTCTCTGACTCCTTTGCCAGTTGCTCAACCTCAGTAGTTTGTGCTGTAAGATGTTAAGTAATTAGATCATTCAGATTCTAGTTAAACATAATTAGAGCCCTGTGTAAACTGAGTGAAGCTGACAGGTTTTATAGGTTGGTCATAGCAAAAATATCAGATGATATAGCTCAGCATTAATACAAAAAGATTTAAGCCTCCCTGCCCTCAAATAAAGAGGTGTTTAGTCTCCAAATTTAATCCTTAATTAGAACTACAATTTATGGAACTTACTAAAAATGTTTTCAGGATCTTGGAAGCCTCACTCAAAAGTGCTCCCATGTAGTGTTTGCTGGTTAAAGTTTCTTCTCCTATGCTCCCGAATTTGAAATAGAGAACCTACCTAGCAGTTGCTATGTAAAGTTAAACAGAAAGATAACAGAATTTTGCAATTTTTTCTTGTAATTTAAATTAGTGGGTAAGTCAGTTGCAGTGGTGCGCCTTGACTTGAGAAGGGTTTGAACAAGTAGCACCATCTCTGCTTTACGCTCCGGTTTCCGTTCCCAGCTTGTAGCTGACTTGCCTTTTTGGATCATCTAGCTGTAGCACAGCCGGTGTAAGATGCCTTGTTTTCCACCAGCTATCCCACTGCAAGCTGAGTTCATAACCATCAAATTTCTTTGGTTATTGTTAAATAGCAGAACTGGAGAGAATCTCCGTGTAATGTGACTGTGTGTGTAGGTATTGCAAAGTAACGAAAGTAAATGCAAGATTGCGAGCACAGTGCTGAAACGTTAGCTACGTGTTCCAGCATTTGATTATTGTTATTTTATTACAGCACTGTGAAACTAATCCTGATTATTTCTCTCCCTCATTTTACAGATATGACACATTATTTTGTTGTTTGTTTGCTGGCAGGCGAAACATGTTTTCTGAAGGAAAGTGTTAACAGATACGCCGATAAAATGTCTGTCTTCTAAAAACTGTCTGAAGACAAATTGAGTATTTGTCTACATGTGGTGTTCACACTGTTGTTGTGCTAGCTACTGAACAAATTAACAAGATGATTCTTGTCTTTTATAGGACGTAAACTTGCTTTTTAAATGTTGCAGGAGTCCTAAGTTGTGAACTAGACCCAGGGTGATCCTTGTTCTGCTGAATGCTCTGAAAGCTGATTGCTGTGTTGCTTTGCAGTAGCTAGTAAAGAAAAAATAGGTACAGAACATTCACAGGAAAGAAAAAATCTGAAAATTCAGATTCAAGTAGTTAAGGGGATTTTGCAGTTAGACTTAGTTAAAAAAGAAAGATCAGAAGGAAGAAAACTGCAGTTATTTCTTGATAATCCTAAATGATTAAGTTGTCTTGCTTGGTACCGAAAACAGCTCCTTTGCATGCCCTACGGAGTTACTTCATGCAGCAACTTCCCACGTCCCCTCCAGCCTCTCCCCACCATGCTTAGTTATGTCACTTGTGTGATGCTTCGAGCCTTGCTGTCCTGGCTGGAATCTCGAGACTGTTTCCAAGCTTGTATTTCTCACTTGGCAGCACATGATGCGGCTGGTGGGCAATCTGCCGTATCCCTTTTTTGTCAAACATCAGAGTTGGTGTCTGACACTGAATCCGGGAACAAGAACGGGGAGAGTGAAATGTACAGTGGAGCTGCAGATATCTGCTGGGTGTCTTTCTGCATTTTTCTGTAGTTATTGCTTACGATTGATACTCAGTTCTTGTGGTGATAGAATGACAGAGATTTTGCTTTTTCCTTTCATATTTTAAGTGATTAGCATGACCTGGTAAGTGGAAAATTTTCAGCTACTTTTTTCTATCAAGTGCTATCTGCTTACAAGTGAAAAACTCAGTTTGAGGAAAATCCCCTAAAGTTCTGTAGAAACAAAACAATTTTATAAAGGGGTGTGTGTGTGTGTGTGTGTGTGTATGTTTGTGTAAACACACAAGCTCACACAAGCACAATCTCCTTTCTGGATCAGCTCCCACCATGCAAAATACAAACCTGAAAGTGCTATAATTGATTATGTGCAATAGGAGACAAACAGCCAAGATTTTGGGAGAGGGCAGGGTGTGGTCCAGATTTGGCAAAACATTTAAGAACTGAACATTATTTTTTCAAAGGTAGGGAAACTTTAAAACATTGGTCCAAGAGTTAAGACTGGTTGGGAGAAGGAAAAGAGTACAGTAAACTGAGACATCTTCTTTGTAGGGGGAGGTGTTGGGGGAGGAATTGGGAAGAAAGAACACGCAAGTTTAGGTTAGTACATGTTCATGTTCTTCTGGTTTTTTAACTTCATTTGTTTCCCTGGCAGATGTCCCATGGCTTTGAGGCCTTTGTCTGTGTGAGAGAGAACATGAAGGAGGGCTTGGCAGG
The DNA here is from genome assembly GCA_035582835.1 of Phoebastria nigripes. Classification (NCBI taxonomy): domain Eukaryota; kingdom Metazoa; phylum Chordata; class Aves; order Procellariiformes; family Diomedeidae; genus Phoebastria; species Phoebastria nigripes. The sequence goes on from JAYKAV010000211.1 coordinate 1,061,280, forward strand.
ATGCTTTTGGGTTGTGTGGAATAGCTGGTAGTCATATTTATAGTTAGTGTTGTCTCTTGGCTTATGCAATTTTGATAACCGGCAATTGTTCTGTAAAGTTACCTGTTATATTGGCAAGTCAGCTCTCCCTGAATTTCCTCCACCAATTCTGTGTTGTAGATAGGTTTCATGTACAAGTTTTTGTAAGGTCTGAATAGGACTTGTCACATCCACAGTACTTTACTTTCATAGAGTACTTTACTTTTCATAGACACCCCCCCATATTAGACTCTCTCTTTTTTAAAACGTCTTCATGCAATGTCCCATACATAGATATTACATGCAACCCTGCTTAATTAAGTTGAAAAGAAACAGTATTTTAAAACAGATCTAGCAATCCTTAAGTGATAATATTTTTCTGAGCCTTGTAGCACATATATGTATATGCTGCATCCTCCTTTGAAGGCTATTCATTCATTTTTTTAATGATCGTTGTACCTCAGTGCTTAATATTGTATTCTTTTGACTTGCTGAAATTCATAGTGGAGTTGGTCCTGTAGCTGCTGTGGTCTGCAGGGGAAGAGGAACAATATTCAGCTGCTGTGAGGGTTTGAACCTTCTGGTAGCCTTTTACTTTTTCTGTGTCTGTGACTGTAAATGGATTTATAACTCTGTAGCTTTATGCCTTTAAAACACCTGCTATAATTGCTTAGAAATATACTCCATGTCAGCCTTTATTGCTTACTGTGATTATGCTTCTGGTAACCATCCTTTTTGGCAGACTCATAAAATAAGTTTCTCATAATAGGATTCCTAACAGAGTTAAACAATATGCATAGTTTAAAGTGCAAATATGTTTTATTGGGGAAAGGAGATTATTCTGCTGTTCTTCGATACCTTTAATTCGAGMCTTCAGAAGGTGCTCTGCATTAAGTACATGCATAAGTTTAAAAAAAAAAAAAAATTATGTTCTACCCATTCCATTGATGGGAGGTATGTGGGGGCCTTTTCTTTGTATGGCGGGTTTATAGTTGAGAAGAATGTGCAGGCAAGTTCTTGAACTTCTAGACACTGTTTTTTATCAATTAGCATAGTTTGTATATAAACTGTACAAAAGGTTGAAAAAATGCTGCTTAATGTTGCTGATTTAACACTTAAGTGCTGTGTGAATACTGGGGGGGGGGGAAATCTGGCATCAGAGGTTTGTACCTTCAACTTAGGGCTGATCTTGTACTTCCTAGTAAAGCGGAGGGTCCTGTGAAGCTGTCTGTAGGGTGTGATGGATGAGCTATCGGTACGTTTGGTTGTGGTAATATGTTACATTTGCTAATTCTGCATGCAAGAAACTTATCAAGGAGTTACATATTCTCACGACAGTGAAGGTACAGAGGATAGAAGATAACCGAGACAGTTGAACTTTGTGTTGTACTACCTTGATCTTGATGTCTCACCTGGCATGCTTCAGGTGGACATCAGAGGGTTGGGAAATTCTAGTTTAACATTGCAAATCGACTTAGTATATTAATTCTTGTAAACTGTTTCTAGAGATTGCAGGATTGAGGAGGTGTTATTTATCATCACTTTTAGCTAAAGAGTTCCACCCATGCAAAATTCTTAGCGCTAAGAGAATTAGACTTTTTGGTAGGCGGGTTGTTCTCAAAATCTTGAGCAGAGGAAAAGGTGGTGAATAGTTATTTTTGGGCCCTTTTAAAATATGAAAATAAAATTACTGGCGTTAGTCAATGTTCTTTACATCAGCACCTTTATCCTCAAGGATATTTTGGTATTTTTGCCTTTGAAATTTAGGCTAGACTTCAAAGGATAGGTGGAATTTCCCGGGAGAAACAGGGTGCTGTAGAATGGTAGAGGCTGGAGTTGGAGAAGACAAAGTAAATGAGTGCGGGTCGCTTGGTACTGCTGGCCTGTTACGTGTCTCAAATGAAGGAAGCCAAGCCTTATCCCACACTGAAGTGGGAGACCTTCCGAGGATGTACGTGTGCCTCAGAAAATGCTACCGAGGATTCAGGTTGTGGTGCAGTTGCCCATGTCACCTGTCTGCTACAGGGTTTTGATGTGCTTGAATATGGCTGTGAACTTCTGCATTGGCTGATGTGAGGCATGAGGCTTGGTGACACCATGTGCAGGTGCTTCGTGCTGTTGTACAAAACCCGTTGGAGTGGTTTTAGCCATTTCCCTGTGGGACAGGGATAGTGAGAAGTTTAATTTCTTTTTTAGGCGTACAGTGTATCATACAAGTATAAAATCAAATACTGTGGGATGGCAAATACTGTTTTTTAAACTAGTTGGCTTGTTGTAGCTGTGATAATCTGTGTTGATCAACCCTTTTCGTGTTTGCTACAAGATTTATTCTAAAAGGCATGGTAGCTCGTTCTCACTGGTGGCGGTCCAAATCGTCTCTGCTGCCAAACTTGGCACTGGTGCCAGTGGTTTGCTTTAGCTGATCTAAGAATATAATACAGATGGTTTGATACTCAGTACAGATATATACAGATGGCTTGAAACGTTTGAATTTCTTTATTTCATTCCATTGTTTCTTCTCGGTATATCAAGTATCTCTGGATATATAATTGCTATTCTTAAAACAATCTGAACTGTATTTGGTTCAACTTCTGCCTGTCGTTGCTATAAGAATTTGTCAGCAAAAGGCTGCTGTTTCGTGCAAGTTCAAATGTTCTGCGTGTCGGTACAGGCTTGCTCATTTATAATGCACAAGAATATTTCTGTCAAGCTGTTTGACCACCACACCTGTATATATTCTTCAGTTACATAGGATGTAGAAAGCAGATCCCATAAAGTGAGTTTGTAGATCTAAAAATCCGAAGATTGTGGTCACCAGCACTGGCTTTGCTTCAGATTGTTGCTGACACTGGTAATGACATCTTCACAGCAGTGAAGTTTTAGCCTAGTGTAATAGTTCAAGCAGAGATCAGTGAGCTCTGGCTAAAGACTGGATAGTTTGTTTTCAGTACTCATTACAGCCTGTTGATCTCTTGCCAGCAGAAAATTCTAGGTTGTGAATTTGTTTCTGTTGTATACAGGCGTATGACATCAGTTGCCTGCTAGGAGGACAGGGCGTAAATAGAATCATGACAGCATAACTTCAGTGCTCTCCGCATTTCTCCATGCATACAATATATTGATGTTACAGTAGCTGCTGTTGACATAGCTCATTGCCTGGGCAAATGGTAAAAGCAGCCTCTGCTTTGGTTTGCTTTTGATCTGATCATGTATGGGAGATCCTCGTTCTGCAGTTTCGGGATATCGACAGCTCTGTTCTGTATATGGAAGTTTGGAGGTGGTTATATAGACTTACTTTTGAGCAGTGATTTACTTAGCTTCCTTCATAAGGTTGTTAAAGTGCTTAACAACGCAATTAATGTAATTTAAGGACAGTTAAAAGCACTAGTGGTTCTTTTCAACTTAATTTTAAATGCTGAGACAGATTAAGCAGTTTGAACAATGACAAGAGTATGCTCTAYAGCCATTGAGTGTATAAATAAAATATGCCCTAGTACTTGGTATTTTGAATCCAAAACTTATGGACCACTGAAATGAATAATTATGGATATATTGCCTTGTTCTGGGATCATCAGACACATGACAAGTTAAGCGTGATCAGTACGAGTAGTATTTAGATGTCAAACCTGTAATGAATATTTCACTGCRATAGGAAGTACTGCTGGTGACTTCAATACACTGTATGTCTCTTGAGTTCATTTCAGTTCCACTGCAGATACTGACATAATGATAATTCCAGAGATGAGACATAAAATAGATTTATGCATCTCTGAATGCTTTCTCTTCCATTTGCATGGAGGCATTAGCATTTTATCCAAATAGTCACTTTGTTTTTGTGCGTGTAAATGGTTTACGTTTTGCAGGCTTTTTTCCCCATTACATTAATGCTTCAGTTAATATTCTTAATACAATTCATATTTTTAGTACAGAGAAGTTCAGATTTTACTGAACAGGAAGGAAAGCTTCATAAGAGTACCCTTACGATGAAGCTGCCAGCCAGATCCATCACCACCAGCTCTGGAATGAGGCAGCAGAAGTCTTTTCTGTTGGGCACGAGAGGCCTGGCTCATTTGATGGTTGCTTTGGAGTAGTATAGTTCGTCCTTTGTTGATGAGAAGAGAGATGTTGACTATCCATGGTTGTAAACACACCAATAACTGTTCCTTGTTGGTCAAGTAAAAGCATTAAGGGTAGGTGGGACGTTGTGGAAAGCAGCGTTTTGCAGTGAATGCAGTGGGATGCTCATGCCTTGAGAATGAACTCACTGGAGGTATGTGTAGATTAAAGGGAAACATGAATCTAAAACTGAGCATGACTTGGTAAAAGCCTTAGTCGAAGGATCATTTGTACTTTGAAAACAGTCACCTAAATCATACATGGATGATGCAGTGCCATTAGCTGACTTCAGAGACCGGTCCAGCTCAAAATTAACGTTGATCCTGGTGGAGTCAGCTGAGGTGGTTTGACGCTAAGAGTAGGCATGTCTTTTAACAGATTGCTTGGGAGTAATGTGCTTGGTAAAACTAGCCTTAGCTTATGGGCATTTAAAGTGTTTTAAGTTAGTTTTGAAAAGATAGCTTGTCTTTGAAAAAACAGGTGCTCATGTGATATGTTTATTCGAACAGTCCTTTTCTACCAGCTCTATTTCAGCCTTATTTAAGAAAAAATAGTTCTTAAAATTTATATTAATCCTTCCTTAGTAAGGATAGAGCTTAATTGGGGTGTTTCCCAGAGAGCTGGTTTAGGAGTGACTGACTGGTAATGATGAGTGACAGAATTAGCATAAATTCAGATTAGCACAGATATGGTTGGCTAATGCCAACTGGCTATGTGGGTATAAGAGTTGGCTCTCAGTAGCGATGACAGAGGCTGATTTTTATCCCTCCCCCCCCCCCCGCCTTCCCACCCAGACAGCTGAATATCCGACTGGATGTTAAATACTTGAAAATCAACCTACTTAGCAGCCCGAATCAGGCTCTAGGGATGAGATTTTAGAAGGGAGGGCTTGTTTGGGGTGGTTTTGTACATGGGTGTCTTGCCAGGCACTGCTACAGAGAAGCTGGCTGCTGGTACGCTGCTGCTGGGCGTCTCAGGGGTGTCGGGCAGCCGGGGGATGCCGATGGAGGCTCCGGAGATGGTTGTCTGCGGTGGGTGGCTGGGATGTCTCTCCTCAGCACCCCGAGCTCTCCCGTGTTGTGCGATTCCCTGGCGAGCGTTGTTCGTGGCGCCCAGCCAGCTTGTCATGTCAGTGTTGAAAACTCTCTTACACTTCTCCAAACGTTTTGAACCTGTCTTGATCTGCCCAGTAACCTCGGTGTCTCCGCAAGCTCCACATGCAGAGCAGGACTTTTCAGCTGCCAGCCTCTTGACCACGTTTGACCAACTCTTCGTGGCTTGTTAGAAGCTGGGTCAGATCATCTGCGTGCAGCATGTTAGCAGCGTGGAAAACCCAGGGTGTGGTGGAGGAGCGAGAAGCTGTACGTGTGGCCACCCTATGCTGTCCAGATGACAGCGTCTGGATCAGGCCAAGCAGGTCTCAGGCTTGTATCCCATACTGGGCAGGGTGGTGGATCTCTACCTGCCTATTCTGGCTTGGGAGCGCTCCCTGGTTTGCAGCCCTGGCCTGGGAGAAGTAGTGGCACGGCCAGGGAGCTGGTATGGTGGTGGCACGAAGTGCAGGAAGGGGCTCCCCTGGTGCTGCGGCTGCTTCTTGGCTCTGGTGCAGCTGCAGAGCAAGAGGTGACCTGCCACTTGCCCCCAGRCTTGGAGCTGGGGGCACAGGGGGAGGTGAGGGATCACGGATACCTTCCTCCTTATTGTCCCCTTCAGAATGCAGTCTACCAGATCTTCTTTGTGATCCATATTGTTAAAAATAAAATAAAATAGAGATCAAATGCACCTCTATCTGAGACGTCGCCCGCAGAGGGGGGATTTGTCTATTTAGGAATTACCATTCCGTATCTTGCCGTCTCATGACTTTCAGTATCCACTGTGTTGGACTCCTACCTGATGATACTTTGTGTGTACTGAAATAGTGAGGGTGAAAGACGGTCAGCCTTCGGTTCGTGTCAGTTGTGAATTGTCTGGATCTGGGCAGCGTTGGGTAGCGTGTTCAAAATGCACGCCTGCTAAAATGCGCACCCTGACAGGCAGCGCTGCCTTTTTTCCCCACACGTGTTTAATCAACTAGATAAATGGTGGCTGTTCAAATGGGGCTACTAAAAAGCACCTGCAAAATCAGTAGTCACTGCTGAAACCCTAATTCCTATATGCTGATTAGGCTCTTGTTTTTAAAAAACTTGCAGTGAATATGTTTAAATTCTGAAATGAAGATACTTTCCCCAATTATTTTCTTCTAAAATACACTTTTAAAATTGTTTGCTCTGATGCTGAAGAATACTTAATGCTGCTTCTTGGTGTAAATGCAATCCTGAAACACTGTCAGTGTTTTCTAATATTATTTCTGATACTTTTCTTAGTCAACATATTTTCTTTTCCTTTTTTTTGGRGGGCTTACTGATGAGTTCTGTGACTGCTTGTGAGAATAAAAGACTCGGTAGTATTCCTATTAAATTTTTTAAATTATTTTTTAGTTGCTTAGAAATAGCATCCTGCTTGTTTAGCATAACTGTATTGGGCTTTAAAGGTAGATTTATCATGAAATTTCATGGGCATCATTTTGTTTGAATTGTCTGCTGCTCCCCACCACCACCCACCCACACGTTACAGGTTGGCTTACGCAGTTTTCGTGCTGTATGTGACTGCTTTGGTTGTTTGGGTGAGATAAAAACTTGTTGAACTACTAAAGTGGACAGAGTTTAAAATTACAGACACATTACTTTCCTTTGCAGCCATAATATGTTTGTTTTGGCAGGCTGTCTCTTCACTGTAACATGGAACAGTTCCTTTTTTTTGCRATTATTCAATGTTTTCAGTCATACAGCACCAAGTATTATTCATGGTCCTGGAAAAAGTTACTCCTTCACAAAACAAAAGCATAGGAAGTACTCTGAGCTACCTCGTTTTCGTAATCGACAGGTATTACTGATACGTGGGTACACATTCCAGTAACACTGTGTTTTAAATTAACAAATGGCACGGGGTGTTTATGGCTTTTGAGCCACAGGAGCCTTCTCCAGGTCTCATGGTGGTTTGAACGTCTTGGTGCTTGTGCTGTTGCGTGGTACCCGCGAGGATGCTGCTTTGTGGATCCACCACGAGTAAACACTGCGCTCACCTGGGCTAGTGCTAAGCTTCTCCCACATGGTGGAGCTTTTACCCTCAACTTGACCACAAAAAGACATTTATAAAGTGCAGAGAGCCAGCTTAGGAAAGGAGGGCTCTGCTTGCCTCTTCTTTGATCCATAAAATTTTAGTATCTTGTATAATGATGTGTTTGAACTGCACAGACATGGACACTATCGCTGTACTAATGCCTGCAAATCGATTAGCGTTAAGTAGAAGAGAGGCTTCTTGGATACCTTTACAATCATATGGTGGTTTCTAAATGGCATATAGCTGCAAATGCTATGCAGTGCTACAGCTGCTGAAAAACCATCGTCTGTTTTTCAACTAAAAAAGGCTAATCAGATTTGCATCACGTTCAACAGGTATCGGCCCTGTTCTCGCACCCAATTTTTCCATTTCCAGCTGCCTTATTTTGAAGCATCTTGCTGCTGCTTTTCTCGTAATACAGGAATAGTGTTAATTATTAAGATTAATGATTCTTATAGCAAACCACTTTTGAAAGAAGTATTGAATAATCTGGGAGTTTGTGTGATTTGAACCATACCTAGGAACGGAAAAGAAAGAGTCTGCTAGCAAGAACAACTGCCTATTTTGCAGAAATMGGCTATTTCTTTCTCATTACTTGTTTATAGTATTCTGATGCTGTGCAGTCTTTTAAAGGTGTTCTTTGCTTATCCGGTCAAACTGTAATTCACTTTAGCGCTTATCTATTTTCTAGTAATACTTACTTAGCACAAGAGGTGCCCTTTCCTTTCTTTTCTCAGGGAAAAGGAAAAGAATAACTTCAGTGTCTTTTTCTTTTTTTTTCCCGTGAGTAAGGAAAATACCATTTCCTCCAGTGGAAATGAGTAATGGTGATGCAGGTCAGTTTAGACTTTTATATTAGCCACTTGTTTACATAAAAGTAATCTGTTCTTCTGAAAATCTGTAATTTTTATGGGAACTGTGCATTAATTTTAAGCTCACCGTGTTCAGAGCACAGTAGCATATTTTTCACCTATTTTTCCTACGGTTGGAAATCACAATTGTTGTTCCTGCTGTCCCTCTATCTGCTAGAAAATTGTTTTTGCTGCTGAGGTCCTTCAATGCCCATGTGTCCACTGCACTGCGTGTTCTGCCACCTGGCCTATTCTCCGTGCCAAACTTTATACTTCTTTGGTCTCGCTATTTGCTGTTTCTGAAGCAAATCCCTGAAACATTTTTTTCCAGTCTTCCTCTGCCTTGCTATTTTTTTTTTCTTTATAAAAATAAATTGTAGAACTGTTCTAACTGTTGCATATCTGCCCAACTGTTCATGAATTCTCCCATACCAGTGAATAAAATTGCTAACCCTTCATGCCTGTTCCTACTGCTCACCTGGCTGCATAGATTTTTTATTATAGAGCCCTTTTGTAAAAGATTTAGATGGTTTTATCAAGTGATGAGTGAGTGAAGTTCTGTGTTTTGTAACGCAGGAATAAATGTTTTCAAATGATAACATCTTGTAGTGAATAAAATGATGCTTCCAATCAATGGATGGTGGTTCTTTGACAGTAGCAGGCTTGGTTTTGTTAGTTGATACTTTCTAGGTGAGAGTAAGTAAYGGCTTCTTCCCGTAAACTCAGTAATCTTTTAATTTTGGTGATTCAGTCTTTAATATAAATACAGTAAAGTGACAGGCTTCATGCTTTTAATTTTTACGGCTTTTAGTCATCCTTAGAATTAATTCAGGTTTCAGTAGAAGCATTTGTTATTAAAGAAAACACAGACTCAGATATTTAATTACTCGATTTTCTTTTTTTAACAGATTTTAAGAACATCTGTGGATCCTAATGAAGTCAGTGAGACTCTCAGCCCCTAAAAACTGCCTAAATTTTTACCGTAATGTGGGAGGAGGGGAAGGATTAGGGTGGAGGGCAGGGTACTGTGAAGACGCCTGGCATGTATTTTGAGATGACTTACTGTATTTTTAGCTAGTGGGTATGTTTAAAGTGTCATTCATTTTATAGAGTAAGACCATCCATTTGTTCTAGACTGCTTGAATTTCTAGTTTTTCTGTAAAATACAGTCGAGTTTTCTTGTGGGGATGATTTAGAGTTGGATGATTTTCAGCTGTGAAAGAAATACTTATGTTGATTATCTTTGCTTCACTCTTTTCTTTAGATTTCAAGAGGTTGTGCTTAACATTTCAAAATTAGTTAGAGGACTCCTTTCAAACTGCTAAATTATACCTACCAGAAGGCTGCAAAGCGAGGTATGCATGCCTGCCTGCCCGAACTGTAGCTGCTCTTGACGGCACTGCAAATAAATTATATATGTAAGCAAATTATTTTGAAAGCAGTAGTTTTCAAATTGGGACAGTGCTTCTATACGTGTTCATACATCTTTTGCTGTAGCTGGTTAACAGGAGAATTTGAACAGGAATACCTTTTGCAAATTCGGTTTCAAATTTTCAGACAAACACAATACGCAAATTCTCCTTCTTTCTGTCCTCTACAAAGAGGAAGGAAGGGAAAAAAACCCCAAACCTATTTCAGTACTTTCTCAGAAGTTCACTCGTATAAATGTCTTTTTTTCTATGAAACTATACTTCAAAATCAGCAAAATTCTTGAGGACTGCTGGAATAATTTTGCTTTTTAATGAAACATAATGACTAACGAGAAGAATCTGTCTGGACTTTTACAAAACACTGTTTTTTAATAAAATATATAACAAATGGCTGCTTGCAATTTTGAGTAATTTTAATATATTTTTTAATCAACATGGAATTATCAGATGCTTTTGCATGTTTATGCAGGGGACCATGTGTGCTGGTGGCATTTAGGGCTCTTATCAGTGAAGCTTTTACTTTACATTCGTTTCTGCTCAAACGTCTGTACTGACCTAAGAGACAAACAGAAACCTTTGTTTCACACAACGAATACAGACATTACCGGGTTTAAGAGTTCTGCCTTCTAGTCAGTTCTTTTGTTCTTTGTGGTCTTGTAATTACATTTTCTTAAATGCAGTTCTCTTCACTGTTGTGGTACAGAAGAGTTTTAAGGAAGGGAACTGTGCATGTGCAATAGTTCATGTATGGTCGGAGTGCGTAAGCTAAGAGGAGAAAAATGTCTCTTATCTTTTTCCGTTATCTCTGCTTACCTCACTTTTTTGGGGGTTGGTTTCCACCTTAAGAACACATTGCTGCAAAATGCATCTAATGAAAATCATAGAAATAGTGCTTGAGGCTTCATGGTGATTTGTTTCCCTTGTAAATGAAAATATTTAGCTGTACTCTAAGGTCCTATTTTGTTCCAAATAAATCAGCACGTAATAGCAAGTTAACTTCATTGTTCTTAGAGTGTTCGTTATTATAAGTATTCTGACTTGGGTGTGGTTTTACAGACTTTGCAGAATTTTGTTAAAATTAGGGATTATCTTTTGTGTACTTAAAATAATCAAAAGTGAGCATTAACCTCTGTTGATACTCTGGGAGTGGGGGAGCTGCTAGTTCTTCTGTATTCAGATACCCTGAGAGCAAGTCTAATAAACTGGTAAGAAACCTGCTAATGGGGCTTGCATTTTACTCTCCTAAATGAGCAGCAAGGTGGCTGCCCTTAAGTCCTTGCCTGAATGTTGTAATCTAATCTAAGTGGCATGCTGGAGGTTTTTTCGCAGTAGCATTCAAGGCAGCAGTGCAACTGATGTGACGGGTATTTGTGGATTATATCAACATCAGTGGATTAGCTGCAGGAGGAGGAGGAGGAGTATTAGAAACAAAAATTAATAATATACTAAACAACTAACTAAAACTGGCTGACGAACAGCGAAGTAGCAGAATTATAGGCTGTAGGATTTACGGTTGTTTAATACTTGACATCCTTTTGGTAATTTCTGTAAGAAAGATTGGAAAAATCTAATGGAGGGGTGGTAGCAAATATTAGGCAATTTACTGAACAATAGGAATTGTCCTGAGCAGGGAGTTGCAATACTTGGTATGGCTGTTTTAAGTTAACAGAAGGTGAGTTGTGTTTGCCGTTGAGGGGGGGTATCATTAGACGCAGCTGTTTATATCTTGCAAATGGAGAATTTGTGAGCAATGTCATTTGTTTCAGCAAGAATTGGTTTGCTCAAGTATTTTACTGGTAGCCAAAGGGAGTGATTATTTAAAAAAAAGGGGGGGGGAGGAATTTTATTCCTGTGATCAAAATCCACCACTGTATTAAAAACCGGCCTGCTTAAAGGTGGTATTACTGGATGGCATTTCAGTAAGCTTGAGGCTTTGACTCAAAATAGGTATGGCAGCACTAAGTAAGAGCCTCATCTGTATTTTAAAGTACGTTTGTCTGCCAAGCGTGGTATTTAATCGATGGTAGCATGTTTCTTCGTCCCTTAGCTCTCGTGTAGAAAGCAGAAGAATCTGAACCAAAAATTAGAAGTCATTCTGATCCAGAAACTACCTACAGTAGCTAAATTGTTGGCTTGCTGTTCATATCTACTAGTATCCTTGGTGTCTAGAAATAAGAATCTAAATGACTCGAGTATTCTGGATGCATGTTTTTGACGACTTCGGTAGAAGGCATGATTCCAAGAGTATTTTCTTTCTAAATAAAAAAATAATTCCGTAACTTTCATGTGTGCAGTGTTTCTAGCAGTATTTGTCATAGGCCTAAATTATTTAAACCATAAAGCAGCATCTTGCAAGAAATTCCTATTCCTATGATCTTTTTTTTTAAACATATGAATATTTCAAGTCTATACAAAAGACAAACCTTGTACAAAAATACTATATCACCCATGAGTAAGAAAAGTTATTAAAGGTAGGCACAGACTGAGTAATGAAATGGGAACATCAGATTCCTTTAGAATAGCCTGTTACTAAGGGATGCTGAATCCAGGATAAAAGAACTCCTGGTTCTTCTAATTTCTAAGACTTTTTTCAGACCTATTTAATTATGCCTTGAATAATCTGATGTTGATGATGGTAGTTGCTTTGGATAATGATCAGCTGTTGCAGCAAAAGGATTCACTCAGATTTTTAATTTAGGAAGCAGAATGGTGATTTCTGATAAACTTGGCCAGCAAACTATTTCCTAAGAAGATGGTAGAGACTTGGATGTTGCTTTAGTCTTCTGTCTACTTTCTCAGGAATCAGCAATAGTACACAGAGATTTAACTGTTTTGGTCAGCATTACCTTTTTCAGCCATAATAGTTCATAAACCTGCAAATAATGTTCTGCTCAGAGCTCAGCCAAAAATGAGTAATTTCCTTTTTTCTTCACAGTACTCTGGAACTAGTCTGTAAGATTCTCCCCAATGGAAGAATGAGACATAAATATACTGGAACCAGAGCCCATAAGAGAACCAAATTTAAATTAAAATAATCTTAAGAATTCCTTTTTTGCTTTATTGTGTATCTGCTTGCACAAAGTAGTCCCTTCATCCTTCATCTGCCCGGTTGCCATTTTAATAAGCTTTTAGGTGTTTAATAGAAAGGCTGCCATTAACTTGCATCTGTTCCGCTCCAGGAAATTGGCTGTTATCGTCTGTTTTCTTCCTAAAATACTCGCTATTCCCTGTATGAGACTTTACCCCCTTAAATATGGTATTAAATACAGTATCGATGGTAGGCAAAGTCGTCTTATGACTCTTCTGTTCTCCTGCTGTTGCTGCAAACAAACGTTAAGATTATCTTTCCAAAAAGAAAGATCCTCAAGGATCCTTCATTACATGTACTCCTGGGAATTGGTAATAGATACTTGAATATCATTCATTTTAGGAGCAAGGTTTTGAGGCCTATTAAAATCAATGTGCATGCTAAATATTTACTCTGTTTGTTTTGAAATGTGTATTCCTTTTAAAACAGCTTCTTTTGCATCTGCACTGTAAACGCACAGCTCACCGATGCACTGAGAGCGAGTGGTTCGTAGGCTCCCAGGGATATCGGTGTTTTCACTGAATGGGACCTTAATTTCCCAATTCCTGATAGATGCCACGCAGGCCTTTGGCTGGCCTTGTGCAGGAGCAGATGGTATAGCAAGAAGAGCCTGCAAGTTTTGTGGGCCAAGGTTTATAGCAAGCAGGAAAAAAAGGAAATGTTAATATAGAAACTTGAAAAATCCCCTGATAAAGGGAAGGGAGAAATGCCAAAGGGATGAAACAATAGCGTTGCTCTAAAAGTGGTATTCTAAGCCCAAACATAAAACTAAAACTATCCTGATCTCATCCGTGCAAGGTCTATAAAATCCAATTACTCTGATATCTGGAATTTAAATAACTAGAAACTTTATGTCTAGTCTTGTCTTGCTTTTAGCTTTCTTTTCAGTGGGAAAAACTGTCCAAGTCAGTGATAAGGAACCATTTTATTTGGGGAGGAGTTTTAAACAACACCCAAGGATGATGTCATTCCTGACACTGTTCATATCCTGATTCTAAATCTGCGATGGTGAAAGAAAGAAGTATGTATGCTGTATCATTACAAACCTATTAGGCATTGTTTTAGATGTTTTAAAACAAGTCTTGGCATATAAAGCAGCTTACTGGGTTTATAGAAGACTGATCTACTTTTTAACTGCAAAAAAAAAAAAAAAAATCATTACTCAGACAGCATCTGATAAAGTGATAGGTTTTAGGCTACAGTACTTTTTTTAATGTGTCTAAGATGGAAAAGGTACTAAGGTTTTTGCTGGTAAAATATTACACCTTACTTTTAAAACATTAAAGGAGAAAAGACTTGGAAGCATCTGAAAAGGAAGTGGATTGTTAAAGTTGCTTGAGAATTTCTTTTGCTGTCTGTTTAGGTAATCATAATTAAAAAATGCCTGAATGATCTTAATAACACATGATTCAACTGACAAGCACTAATTGCTCTCTATCAGGCCAAGAGAAGATGAATGTTGTCAAGAAAACCACAAGTCAGACAAGCTGATTCTCCTCTAGTCTGACACCATGTTCCCATGTACAAACCAGTTTTTACTGGAGTCTTTCCAACATCAAAAGAAAATCCTTGCCTTCCCATTAATTTTCGTTGCTGGCAGGCTTGAGCTGTTTGTGACGAGTTACTTTCGTTACTATTGCTGGCCTGCTAATGCACAAGATTGTGCAAAGACAAAAATGTAAACAGGTTTCCCAACTTCTCTTTATCTTTTGTAGCTTAAACTGAATACACTCTTACACTGGAATATGAAGCATTAGGTATAAAAAACCCTGTGTTGTTTTTTTTTTTAATTGTCATAGCAATCCTTTTCTTTTTTTCTTTGTCCTGGAATGTGCAGTGCACTGGGCCAGGTAGAATAACATTATGTTTCTTCAAAGAGTCTCTTTTTTTTTTTTCAAGACAACCTATGCAAATTATGTCATTGCAGTGAAAAATCCCAGTTTTATATAGCAGATGCTATCTGGCAGGATTTCCTGCAAGGTGATGTGTATCTAGTGCCGTATTTTTTTCTCTATTGTTTTAAAGACACTTTTTTTTGTCTGTGCTGCTCCTATTCAAATTGAAAACCTGTCCTTTGCTGCTTGACTTTACTGTATTCCTTGATTCAGGTACAAGTAGTAGAAGATACTCTGTGTTCTTTCATACTTTCCATTTATATTTGGGCATCGGTTACTAAGTAGTATTGGAGGGGTATGGGTCACTTGGGCAACCATACACCGAGATAAATCTGATGACATCTTTCTTGTAAACAGTGTTTAAAAAATAGTGTCTGCTTTGTACTAAGTAAAGCCTAACTTAGTCACTCCACTGTTAATTATGAAGGGAGATCATATTATGTTTTAATGTAGGTTCGAGATGCTTACAAATTAAAAAAAAGAAAGATAACAACAAGCCCTGGGATATTCCTGTAAACAAAATATTTCCTTTAACCAGATATTTTAAGTTGGATTATTAAACCTCTCCCCAGAGTTCAGTAGTGCCAATTCACCTTTTAGTTAGTTTTTCTGAGGAAGAGGAATATTGACTTGGTTGTGAATGCACCCTTGCAGTCTGGAAGGTCTTTAACTCGTTCCAGTTTATGTTCTTATGGAGAAGACTGAGATCAGCGTCTTAAAACTTTACCATAATTCTCAAACTTTAATTCTTAAACATGATGTCAGTTATCAACTGTGATAATACTTCCCTGCCAAATTTGATTACTGTTTTAACTATTTGATGCCCACCTTTAGCATGTCTGGAGATGCCATATCTTTAAAAGGACTGATTACTTTGTGTAAAATGAAACTTTGAATTCTCTCTCAAATTTGGCCTCTAAAACTACTCCCTTGTCAACATCTCGGTATGCTAAACCTGATTTAGAAACAGAGTAGTCCTTACCAATTTCTTTTGCTGGCGACGAAAAAACCCTTGATAATGGATAATGTTGAAGTGCAGAGGGAAGGATGGGTGGAGAACATGTGAAGAGAGCATTCCTGGCTTGCTTTCCAGCAAGGTGCCCGTCCCTCCTATTCCCTGGGTCACCTTTACAGGTATTGTTCCCCAGTTTTTGGCTCACTGACAGTAGCCAAAGTCAGTAAATAAATCGGAGTAGATAGGCAAGACCGTGAGCTGACAGTGGGTTGATTTGTCATTTCAAATCTCCCGAAAACAAAAAAGTACTTGTGTTTTTATGTCAAAACTATTATCAAATCTATCTGAAATTATAATAATCTGTGACAGTTTAACAACATCACAGGTTATAAAAAGCGTAGTGATAAGTTCCTTTTCTTAATTTTTGCATGTGATGGGGGAACAACAAATTCCCTCTCTTCTCAAATGGTGCCCTGCGATGCTGTTTATCGCGCTGCTGATCGACACCCAGAAATACAAGGGGACTCGTTAAAATCGGAGGGCAGAGCACTGCGCTGTCAGCTGGAGTCAGATCCTTTCGGGGCAGCAACAGGAGAGGGTTTGTTTGTTCCTACTTCACAGTTTTCTGTAGAAAATAATGAGAACCCCAGAGTCTGTCCTGAAATCGGAAAATCCTTTGCTTCTGTAGGAAAGTGAACAACCTTTAAAAAAAAAAAAAAAAAAAAAAAACCCCCGAAATTCCCAACCCCTCCT
>JAYKAV010000211.1:1077560-1090213 GCA_035582835.1 Phoebastria nigripes
GTGTGTTAACATTGAGGCTATGACTGTCTTGCCTGAAAAGCACCAGCCAGTCGTGGGGTATTCTGAAAATAGCCGTTATCAAATCTTGTTTAATTCTTTGTCAGTGATTTAGATATGTAATTCTAGCTTGTATTTGAGAAATAATGTTAAAAAATAAAATCCGGCACCGTCTGCTGTACAGAACAGAGCAGTGTTTGTGGTATCTCTAATACAGATTTCTAGGGTATGTTTTTTTGGTGGTATCTTTTTCAGTAAATTATTTAAGAAAACAGTTTGGGAGTTTATTCGTTGGCTTTGTAGAACAAGGTATTCCCATTGCTGTTTGTGTCTAAACGCAGTTATCAACCTGCTCTTCAGGAGCAGATCTCTATACTCGGATCTGGTGGGCTGAAGAATGGCTGTCCCCCGGTCACACCCTTACTCACGCAGAAGGTCATGGCAGCACTGGGATGTGTAAATGAGATGGTGTCCCTGAAAGGGGGGCTGCTGCTCTGCCCTTCTGCCCAGGACGGTTGCAGAGGGGCACGGCAGCCTTGTTAGGTCCTCTGCTCTCGTGCAGGGTGGCTGAGGTTTCAACGTATACCTTCGAATGTATAATCTGTGATATGAGGAGTAAGTTCATTGGCACGGTTCCTTTAGCTGAGCGAGGAACATGCCAACGAGCGATAAGCAGTGCCATCTAGGGTTGAGCCTGGCCTAGGATTTTCATCGTAAGAGCCCTGTCTAAGCAGTCAGCCGCAGCCCAGCGGTGGAAGGTTTCCAAGGGCAGAGTATATTGTTACTCTTACAGAAATATAGTTTTCTTTAGATGATAATATGTATTTTAGAAGTACTGAATAGTACGCACTGAATCTTACCAAGAACTTTTAATCCTGATGTTATATCAAAAATACATCTCTCAGCCAGGAAGATTGCAGGATATTTTTGCTGGGTCTGTGATGTTACGTGAAGTCTGGGAGGTTCCTGGTGTGTAGCTGATGAAGCGTTTGGATTGTTCTTCAGAATCAGAGGACATTACCTTCTAGCTGATGCATGCAGGAGAACATCTGCTTGAGGAAAAGTTGCTGCATATATTTGAAGGGGAATAATGTGGTTTGATCATAAGGTTGAGCAAACCTACCCAAGCCAGATGAGTTGCCCTGAAGTAACTGGGTATCCTGTCTGGATCTTGATGTCAGTGCAAACCATTTTTTTGGGGGGGACGGGGGGATGGGTTTGAAGTAAAAATTTCATCTTTTCCATGGGGCAACATGTTTGAAGTTCTGAGTAGCAGAGTCCTCTGACAACACATTCATATATATGCCATATATCTCCATTTCTTCTGCTTTGTAGCTGAGGCATCCCTTAGGGGCAAAGTCTGAAGAAGTCAATTAACTCTAGAACTGACCTGTACCCAGAAGGAAAAGATTTTGTTTTACAGATTTATCTGAGGTTTGTGTGTAGCTTTGGGGGAACTCATTAAGCTTGACAGCAGATGCTATGGTCTTGTTAGTACCATCCAGAAAGGCCTTGTGGTTTAGGCTTTGGATTACAGTTTTCCACAAAGAACCACATTATTTTAGGGTAAGTAATTGAAGAAGGTGCCAATGTTAAAGTTCTGTCATATCCTTCTGTGCCCATATTGCCCAGTCTGGGGCCCACACTCCAGTAATGGTACTTGCTGGGGACACTTAAACGTAGCCTTTGCACAAAACCACGTGGAGCAAACCCAATAGCCCRAGCCTTGGTCCCTCTAAGCCCATGTCTGTCCCCGTGCACTTGGCAGATGCATAGTGCAGCCTGTCTTCAGGCAAACTCAGGAGCCAACTCCCAACTACTGGTTGGTGCCTGTGGGCAGACGTAGGTTTGCATTATTTTTCAGTAATATTTAAGTTCAAATGACTATAACTTATAATAGCAAAACCATAATTTAGTGAACAGTAACAATTTATTTCCCAAAGTGCTGAGCACTCTGTGCCTTCTTCTGTCACCAAATTATAGCAGGATGTACAATGGTCTGTGGATTTTATTTCTTTTTCCTGAATTAGATAGTTTTCCTAGGTGGGTTTGCTACGTTGAAGGAACGCAGCGTGGGTTTACGTGAAGAGCGGGGCTGGTGGAATGGAGTCATGACTGTCAAGTGCAGGTTGTGCTCAGTGATTCTTCCTAACTGCAGGCTTGAAGGGCCCCTTTTGACCCATGTAACAAACCTTTCTTCATCTTTCATTTCTTCTTTACAATAATTCATTTTCTAAGGAATTTACTTACCTTTTGATTAGAGGCATTAGGCCAGGGGGGTTGACTGTAAGCTCAAACTACTTAAAAGGTAGTTATTTTGAAGATGTCCTCCACCCCACCCCAAAGCAGCAAGCGTGGTTTGCCTTGGCATTTCAGGTCCCTGCATCTTCCTGTTTTAATTTCTTTATTTGCTAGCTTCAGGGTTGCTGTTTCTCTATTTCTATTTCTTTCCTTTTTTTTTTTTTTTTTTTTTTTTTTTTTTTTTTTTTTTTTTTTTAACCCTTGCTTTTTTCCTGAAAAGTATGTGTGAAAACTCCTTCAGCGAGTTCGTTCTTGGCTCTCCTGATCGAATGACTAAAGGCTGGAGTGGGAAGAATGTCTGGCCTTCAAGTCTGTGATCTGCTGATTCATAGATAAATATCCTATAAAATGCATAGTTGGGCTGCTCTGAATTTAGGGCTGAATACTCTTTCATGATCTGTTTGGGAAAACAGCCACAACTTGACTCAAACTTTCCAGTTTGGTATGTCTTGGTTCCAGTTTTATGAAGTTGATCAGCCTGACTTAAAGGGAAATCCTGGTTCTTGCTCCCGCGCATTGAACTCATCCATGTGCTCTTACACCGTATGGAGAGCCAGGTGAGCCAGTCTTGATATCCCCCTTGCAGAGCTCTGTCATTGTGGGTCTCAACAGCAATAGATGTGATCTTGGAGCATTTGAAACTCATCTTTTGCAGGGGCCCAATTCATTAAAAATAAACCTAGATTCAAAGTATTAAAAAGAAAAATCCCAGACAGCTCCCTTCCACCAAACTGCTTACGACTGTGGGCAGAGAAAAGCCCCAAAACTTCCCCCCTCCCCCCCGAAAGGGAAGTTCAGAGAGGAGATGGTCTGTGAAAGTGTGGAGTTTTCTGTGGTGAAGCAAGTAAATGTTTTTGTAAAATTTGCACAGTATTACTTGTGGGGAAAGAGGGAAAACAGAAGACTGAAGATGAGTGCTGGAACACAGTGATATGTAGTCCCTACTTGGTTTTTCTGGGGGGGGGGGGAAATCATGTAGCAAAATAAATTATGTACAGTCTGAGAAGCACTTGTTTTCTTTCTTGATCTTGTTAAAGCATTTCTTAACACAATGGCTTTTTTTCTCAAGTATTAGCATTAATTACTGAAAATGTTAATAGGTTTTGTGGATTGAACAAGTGGGAAGACTAGCAACAACCTGGTATTTCAAAAGAAAATAATATTCCATCCTCTAGATTCAAAGATAATTCAGGAAAGTAATAAAAGCTTGTGAAATCATATGGAAGAAAGCTTTATGTCACTTCACTCCTTCATCAGATAGAAAGCAAATACCTCATTTCATTGGCCAAAACTCTGTGTCTTGGAAATGACCCTGTAATTTTTTCTTTTGCAAGTCACCGAGTTTCATATATTTCAATGGACTTTTCCCTCCCCGTCTCGAATAGTCATCTTAAACCCTCCAACGTCTTGGGGCGTTCTGGCAATCCAGCTTGCTGCATATGCTTTCTGTAGTCAGCGTGCACAAATGATCACTCTTTAAATCATACAGTGCAAGATTTCATTAAAAATTTGGAGAACCATCTTATGACTAGGCTGATGATCTCATTTTATCCATACATGGTACTTATTAAGTAAATACCTTTGAAGCATAGGAAGCTGTCTGGGAACCGACTTGTGTTTCTTCCTCTGCTATGTTATCTTAATTTGATTGGTAGTACAGAAGTCCTGAAAATATTTCCTAAGGGAAATATACATTGGAAATAATGCAGTGCTATTCTTAGCTCTTTTTGCAAACTTCCTACTTTTTTTTTTCTTGGGACTTTGCTGTTCTTCAGGTGCTTTAACTTAGTATTTACTCTCATTTCCCTTAAGGGGAGGATTCGGTGAAGTACCGAGCACGTTTCAGACCTGACTCCAAGGCAACAGGAGGTTTTCCAAGAACTAATTCTGGCCTTTTCTATGAGAATCCTTGTCAGCACATTTTCGCTGTAATGAAATGGTGAATAAACCAAAGTATTTTTGGTAACAGTGGTACACCACACCTCTACGGTGCCTATCCTTTGAGGATGTGTGCGCTTCGGAGACTCGGGAATTACACATCTCGTGCATGTTTCTGCTTTAGTTATGAGGAAGTATTTATGCCGACAGGCCGGGACAGAAGCTCTCAGCAGTGATCACTTATTATTTCACCGTGGATAATAATCGGCCTCTCACCTTCTGCGGTTATTAACTGTTTAGTTGGAAGTCGTAGCCTCTTAGAAATCTGACTGAGAGTGTCATCTTGTTATAATCAGTCTCCTTTGGAGGCATCCAAAGGAAAGATCATAGCATGGTAGAACCATTGGATGAGAAGGACCTTCAGCATGTCTCTAGTCTGATGTCCTGCTTGAAAAGGGACTGTCACCCATACTAGGACAGCTTTGCTGTGGCTTTGTCCTAGCAGAGCATTGGGAATCTCCACGGATGGAGATTCCCCTGTCATGACCTCCCAGTGCTGTACCACTTTTACAATGAAAATGTCCCTTCTGAGCATCCCAAAGAGCAATTTTGGCTGTTGCTCCTCAACTCAAACCCTCCCAACTAAGACTGTTGTTACTCTCTGCTTTAGAGGACTGTTGCTCACAGCATGAAATGAGCTCCTCTTAGTTGTCAGGGCTAGTAGCAGGGCTTCTGCGTTAGAAAAGCCAACAAATTCTTTTGAAAGAGGATGTAGCTATTCATCTGAACCTTAATTTTTATATATTAGTGTTGTTACCTCTGCAAAGCGAACTTCTGTATTTGATAGAGGGAGCAGCAGTCAGAAGAGTCTTGATAAAGAGAAGGAGGAACCACCCAGCATTTAGCATAGCATTTCTGTGCATTGTGTTCTGGACTTTCCAAATTGGATTGAACATTGTGATTGAAAAGATTGTCAGCACTATGCAAATGAGAGAGAGAAGTGAAAGTGCATCTCATGCAAGTAATTTCTATGTAGATAATTTGCCATAAAAATTTATATTGCAGTCCTTAAAACCTTCAGAGATTTATTCTGTCTAGGGAAAGGTGATTTATATGGTATTAAAACACTTTTTATGTTCCAGTCCTTTAGATTTAATGTTTATTGCCTATAAAAATGAAATCTTCCTGTGGATATTTAAAAGTTTTGGTACTGTGTGAAATATATATTCAGCTTAGAATCTGAAATGCTTTAGAGATGCAGTAAATAAGTGATGGAGTGTTACCTCAGGTTCACCAGCCTCGGCAGTCCAGACTTACTCCAGGGCTGAATCCGTTATGTAGATAGCATTCTGCTTACCTTAGACATATGGTAAAGGAGAGCATATAATGATGAAAGTAATGTGTAATTTTGTCATTCTTTTTTGGCTGAATATTTAGGGCACTTTGTATAAAGGTTTTTGAAGCTGAACTTGGACTGATGTGTATAGKCAGTATTAAAATGCAGAAGTAGGCTTATTCCTTACCCACAAAGGGCTGGATTAAAGCACAAGATTAGGGTACACTGCAGGAGTATCAAAACAAGAAAAGGCATTCTGCATCATTTCTCTAAATAGCTTCTACACATGGTAGCGAAGGGAAGAGGGCAAGGCAGTGCAGGTCTGCTGCAGTCCCCATGAATAGATGGGCAAGGAGGAGTCTGTGTTCTGGGTTTATTTCTAGTTTAATTGTTGGTTATTTTTGCGATCCCCTRTTACTGTTTGGGGAGAAACACAGAAGCAACTGTGTTTCTTTCAAAGCGCAATTCCTAACCTCGTAGTGTAGGTCCCTCTCGCCTTCTATCCTAGACAATTTTATAGAGCATAATCCATCTGTCTAGAAATGTATAAAATACAAAGAATGAGAGATACAGAAACAAATCAAGTGAGTTTTTACACAAAAATAAGAAAGTGTGTGTAGGTRGTTGTTTTGCCTTGTAACTTCTTTAACGGTGGTGCCCTGAAAGAGTAAATGACGTAACATGCATTGCTTTTTCCCAAACATTTCTCATCGTTTTAGAGTTCATCCCGCAGCAAACCTACGCAAGTTAAACTCTAAAGCATGTGTCCCACTGAGTACTGATAGAGATTGAGGAGGGGTTGGCAAGTCCTTTTGAGATTTTTTTTTTTTTTTTTTTTTTTTTTTTAACTGCAGAATCCCGTGTATTACTGCACATGAAGCACAAAAATTAAAGATTGATTTATAGTCATCTAACTAATATTACCGGAGACGTTGTGGGAAATAATTCTGGAGGCTTACAGATAATGCTTAATTTGCAGTGGTACATTAAGTAGCATCTAGCAATCCCTTTCCAAATTATTCTCTCCTAATAGGAATCTAACTGTGAGTGCCTGGACTGATTGTACTGGAGTCTGAAGTCCTGCCTCTGGCCGCAGCAGGCGTACAGCGCGTCGCAGCGGTGCAGGCTTTCTCACACCGCTCTGCCTCGTCCCCACGTGGGAAAAGATGCAACTCAGATGTTGCAACATCAGGCAGCCAAGTGAATGGCACCACTTCAAGGAGGAACTTTGGTGAAACTTCCCCAGGGTTGTAACTGTCTGTGCCCTGGCACGTGAAAGCTGAGGAAGCGTCCGAGTGTTGTAGCAATGATAGTTAAGTCCGTGTTAGTAAATGTAGCATTTGGTGCAGGATGTTCAGCAAAGGTGGCTTGTGTGTTGTTTAAACAGCGAAGCCAACCGGTTGTCCTCAAGACTGGGTGGGTAAGGGAGCTTGCAGAACGGGACAGACAACAAAAAATCCCAAAGCAATATCGGGATAAAACTTTTTTTTTTAAAAAAAAAACAAAACAAAGAAAACCCCCAATGAACAACAAAACCAAACAGTTCCCCTTCCCCTCCCCCCGTTTTATTCTGGCCTGCATAAGAAATTTGGAAAGCCAGGATCATATTCTAAATGTCTTTTTCCTGGGTGATGTGAAAGAAGTGGAGAGGCAGGAAAGCGGAATAAACCTGTGGTGGGTTTAAGCAGAGTTTGACCTTTGCTTATAGGATTGTAGAAATATGATTTGGCTAAAGTTGACTGAAAAACACTAGCTGAAAAAATAATCAGGCTTCAGCTGAATGGTTGTTCTTGGTTCCCTTATTGTTCAGGTTAACATCTCTAACGTGAGATGACTGCTGCATTTCAAAGTTTTCTCCCCCCCCGTGCCATTTCTGTGGATCCAGAGAATTTTTTGCAAGGTGTTTTCAGTGATCTGCTTTGGATGACTGTCTTCATAATGTAGAAATTAAACTCTCTTTTTTTTTTTTTTTTTGTATACTGAAATAGTGAACTCTGAAAAGCATTAAGAGGTTTTAGGCTCTCTGTGATGCTGCTGTTGAAGCAGATGTCTATAGATGTCTTTGTGTAGAAGAATTATTGTTTTGTTTAGATTATCCTTTGTACTTCTCAGCCAGGTACACTGCCAAAAACCAGCTCTGGTGGTCTGATAATTCCGTGGTTTTGTGGGGCTTCATATTTGTCTACTTGCTTCTTCTGCAGTAAGCTTAGTAGTTACATACTCAGTTCATACCAGAAATGTGTTTTCTTTTAAATACATAGATGTTCTTTCACTAGAACTCCCCCCGCCCCCCCCAAATTATGTAGGATCTAAACTGAGAGAGAAAGAAAACCAGTCTCAAAGTGAAACTTTTGTTGTTTGATATAACGTGTAGCATGGTGTGTCATCTCAAAAGAGGCATTTTTGGATCAAACTTTGATATTGTCAGGCCTAGGGCTTTATAGTATTTCATCAGTTTTCTCAACAGAAGTGCTTTCTGGCATTTTGACTCTCATCTACATATATGAAAGCTAAAATTTGGCTTTTCTTAAAGAGAGTCTAGATAAAGGATGGAGATACTAGAGGCAGTGAATCTGAGAGTGAGTAGCTCAGGGGGAATCCAGCTATTTATTTGCAGTTTGTCTGAAAAGCGCATGGGGATGGAGAATGGTGATAGCAACTTCAAACTGTTCACTAAAAACCTTTAGCTTGCTGCTATAGGTCACAAATTTGAATGCTATTTTTGGTTCAAAAATCTGATACTGATTAAATGCATAATATAGATAGGAAATTATTCACAAGGACCTGACTTTTGTTCCTAAAGGACTTGGGGTGACTCTGGACTTGGTTTCAGCCACAGCAAAAAAGAAGGGCGGTAGTCCCACCGTATCGGAAAGTGTTGCTGTTTATTTCAATTTTCGTATAGGGGGAGAGAGAGAGGCGTGTGTATACATATGGACTGAAAATCACTGTATGACAGAATGCCTTGAAAAGATACAAACCTACATGATTTCTTGGTAAAGAGATCACTCACGTCCCTAGTACATCATCTACCTCCCCAGATTGCCGGGAAGCAAAAATTACTGTATTGTAGATAACTGTATTTGTGGAGTAAGTTTCTGTGTGTGGGGAGGGAATGAAGTAATCTGTTCCATCAGCTTGTAAAACTGAACTAATTAACAGACAGTCAGCATTGATTGAGACAGCTGCATTCTTTACTGAGGGATTGTAAACACAGAGTCTTCACAGAATTGTTTTTACTGCTCTGAAGTGCAAGAAATTGAAATTGTATTTGATAGCCAAAATTAAGGACTTCTTAGTGACAGTGTATCATAGCAAGGTTGACAGTGCCACTGCAGCTAAATCTGTTGTTTTCATTTTAGTGTGATTTGTCACAAGGAATAGTGGGGGAATTCTGTAAATTATCACCAAAGAATTTTTTTACGGTTAAAAAAGTATTTTAGCTGTACTGTCTACCTTGGTTGTGTTCATGGAGCAAGTAGACATTGGCTGTCCGTAGTTCGGTGCTCATCCTGGTAGGCCTGCCTTTTACTGATTCTAAATGCCAAATGTGCAGTAGTTAAAAAATATTTTATGTATGCCTTTGTTAATGCATGATTTCTAGAAGGCCTTTGTAATAATTCCTGATATACAGTTTAGGGTATGTTACTAGAAATGCTGATTTTAAAAATGGCTGGTCCACGTTAAAAATACTGTACAGAGAATAGTACTTCTGGTTCTAAACTAGCTTGCAACATTATTAACCTTAAGCGTGTTATTTTTTGTTATATGCTGTTACGCGTGCTGTCACCTTCAAGCCAGCCTCCTTGTGACTGTACATCAGCTAATTTTACTTCATGAGTCAATTCTGCTATTTTCCTTTTCATGTCACAGAAAATGAGCTTAACTAAGTACTGCAATATGTTGTTGGGAAATACCTAGCTAGAAAAGGCATTCTGCATTCCACCGCC
This sequence comes from Phoebastria nigripes, assembly GCA_035582835.1. Taxonomy (NCBI): domain Eukaryota; kingdom Metazoa; phylum Chordata; class Aves; order Procellariiformes; family Diomedeidae; genus Phoebastria; species Phoebastria nigripes. The sequence goes on from JAYKAV010000211.1 coordinate 1,087,023, forward strand.
CCTGCCTCTTGATTTCAGTTCAGTGTAAAGTATGATACTTACGCTGAACTGTAATCATCCGGATAAAATATTAAAAACTATAAAATTTTTCTGAAAGGCTTCAAGATCTGGCATTTTGTTTAATGGTCCAGAGTATGTAATGCTTGCTATTGGTATTAAACGCCAGACATAGATTTTACCGTTGTGTGTTGTCATGCCAAGCTGAGTCATTATTTGGGATTTAGATCTGAAAGAATACTGAGAGGCCTAAATGGGACTTCAGTAGTAGCAAAAACCTAAATAAAGAAAATGTTGCTTTCTTGTTTCCTATTTATATCTATAATTTTTTTAGAAAACATCCACCAATTGCATTTACAGGCAACTTCACAAAAAAGCTATATTTTCCCATCATGGGAAAATGCATAAACCTTACAGCATGCCCAGAAAGTCAACAAACTCGGAGCACGGGAGGAAGCACGTTAGTCGGGAGTCAAGGACCGTTCTCTGAAAACACTCTGCCAAATACTCTTCCTGCTTAAATTGTTTATCAAACAACAATTTCATTTGCCAGTAAGTTTTTTTGGTCTTGTTTTTGTTACTACTTCTTAATACGAGTTCCCCATCCAGCTTCCTCCGCAAAACGCTGCGGTCCCTGTCCCGTGCCTGCTGACCCCCGGCTGCGCCGCGGCCCAGGTACGCAGCTCTTCTGCAGGGGCGAAGGAGCACGTCGGCATTTAAACGTGTCCCTTGATCAGCAGAAAAAGGGGCAGGTGAAATTAAGCCTACTAGAGGGGAATCGCTGGACAACATTTTCAAGATGTATTTTGTAGGTTTTCCCTGGTGCACGTGCCTGTTGTTAAGGTTTTTAACCTAGTGACAAGAAATTCCAAGTTAAGACTAGCCCCATCTTTCCAAACCGTATTTGTTATACATATGGTAGGATAGTTTATTCACCTCTTGTACCACTGCTGCAAATGCCCAAAAACATGAGAAGGGAGTGAAACAGGAGGTGTTGTGTTAGTTCAAGTCCATGGTAATTTTTTCCCATCCCTCAAGGAATTGCTTTGTTGGAATGYGGTTTTAAAAGTATTTTTAGGTTGCTTTTTCAGTCTGTATTTATATGTTTGTTGGTAAATATTTTATGTCCGAACGTTAGGAAGCAGCTTAAGTAGCTTTCAGGTTGGTGATTGCATTTGGAGACTGAAGGATTATTCAGTGGTGGTTGTGATGGACTTCAGGGCGGACAGTTGGTCTGTCTGTAATGGTTAACCATGTTAAAAAAAAATCTAAAAATAAAATCAATAACACATGTCATCGAAGGAAAAATAATTGTGAATTTTTGTTCTAAATGACACTTAGTGTAGTTGGGATTTGGATGAAGTTAAATAAAATGTGAGTGACGAGTTTGTTTTCATTTAGAATAAAAACAAAACAAAAAAGCTCGAGTTATTTTTTTTAAACAGTAAGTTCCCAGAACTCTCACTGAAACAAGACTGTGTGTGTATATGTATTATTAATTTATTGATGGCAACCTGTATAGCAAGTTATAAATCCTGGTCTGTGTTACAGTATGTGTCTTGCTTAAAGCATGGTCATGCTTCATTTACTAGCAAAGCTTAGGCGGGGAAGGGGAGTAACTAAATACTTTAAATGATGTAACAGAGCTTAGTTAAGGCTTGAACTTTTTGTTATTTAAACCACTCTTTTAAGACTACATTTTACTTTGATCTGTGGTCAAAAGAATTATTTAATGTAACTCATGAATCTGATCTTACTTGGAAGTAAGACATTAGCTGAAGTCAGTGACGGTGTTTTATTACAAAATGGCAGCATAATCCCTTTCCACCTGAACACGGTGGCTGCTGCATTAGTGGCTTGAAACAAATGATAAGAATAGTGCATGAAAGGTTTGTAATTACTCATCAGTTAACTGTTTTTGGTGTTGTGGGGGGGTTTTTTGGTGGGTTTTTTTGTTGTTGTTGTTGTTTGGTTTTGTTTTGTTTTTTTTTTTAAGGGCCAAAGCTCTTTTAAAAATTGTCTACAGAAAATGTGTTTTAGGGGGCATGATTGCTGTGCACCTCCTAGCTAAAACCTAATGATTTGCTGGTATCAGAATGTGATCAGACTGTTGTTTTTTCCTCGCTGTCCTTCCCACGTGCAGCTATTCCAGCCCCCGGCGCTGGCGTGAGAAGGGGACCGGGGGAGATGCCTCCTGCCCCGACAGGGACAAAGGCGGGGGGGAGCGGGAAGGGCAGCGTGGCCCGAGTGGGACCCAGTGCGCTGCGATCTCGATAGTGTGGTTATTGCATTCTCTGTTGCCACTTAAAAGAAGGGATAATTTGTCTGCTGTAGTGTGGTGAGAACTATGGTGAGTATGGCTGCTGGCGTTGTGTCTTGGTCAGCTTTTGATCAGCTAACGAGATAGAAGGTCAAGCAGCTGTATTTTACTTTGTGTCTTGCCTAGGCAAAGTCTTTGCAAGCAACAGTGGGTTTCCTTTGGTTTCCTGTAATTTATTTTATTTGGCAGAAGAAGATGTAGTTTGATTCCCCACCACCCTGTAGCTGCTATGAAAGTCACAAATACTAAGCTGAGGCATTGTTTTGTTTCTTTCAAAGTAATTAACCAGTGTGTACATGATTAGCTAACTTAATTTTATCATGTAGAAAGCCATGAGCTGCGTAGGGCAGGGGAGCAGGAGTTCAGRTGGTTGTAATGCCAGTTGGGGTATGACTTGCTGCGTGGCCGGGGGACGCTGGGTGAGCAGATTGCTCCGAGTCGGAGCAGCGCTTGCTGCTCTGCGCCGTACGCTTGCTATCTGTCTGAAACCCTACCTTCTGGGAAGCCTCACTGCAGCGACATTTAAATTAATTCATTACTTTTTCGACTTTTCTGTTGTAGCTATTGAAGCAACTAGTTTGAACTTTTGCTTTTAAGTGGAAGAGTGTGAAAATTAATGTGTGGGAAGTCAGTGAAGTTGTAAGCAGTACCCCACCGGGATGGGAGCTGCAGCAGGCTGGATGTGGACGTGCTGCATTTTCAAAAATAAGGGAGCCCTCTCCCCAGCAAACACTTGCATTTACTTTTTAGGAAACTTATGTCCTTTGAAAGTGTAATGAACTGAAATGCAAAACCTAGCAGAGTGTTAAGTAACTGATGGAGTAGGTTTGCTGAAAGGTTTTGGTGGTTTTTTTTTTTTTTGTTTGGTTTTTTT
>JAYKAV010000211.1:1090260-1341377 GCA_035582835.1 Phoebastria nigripes
CCAGGTATTGAAACCAAACTGCAAGGTCTTTGGGTGAGGTAATGGAAGGTGGTGGTTTTGTAATGCTGTAGGGACTGCGGTGCAGGTGGTAGAGCATCTTCATGAGAGTGCCTTTTAAAAAGGCTTGGGGAGGAACAGGCTTAGAGGCGCAGAGAGGAGCGAGTGCTGCTGGGGTCTGGGTGACTCCTTCCAGCTGGTTTTTAGCTTGCCCACACTTGAGGCGAATGCTTACTGCTGTGCGGTAGCGATGAGGTGAAAGTAGACCTGGTGGGAACGAAGACAGAGATGACTAACAGTCTGTTGTAGAAGCTGAGGAACACGAGGAGGAGGAGAGAAGCTTTGGGGTTAGGGTTGAGGATGCTATGAGTGAAACCTGAACCTCGTTTCTGGAGAGAAGTCAGAGCGCATCGCGAGCGGTGCCGCCGTCCCCAGCGGTGGAGGCCCAGCCCGGGTGCTGCGCGTCGGACCTGGGGCTTGTGTAGGCATTCTTTGGCCCTGAATGCACGTGGTTTTGAGGAGGGTGGAAAGACGGAATAAATAATGCCGGAAGTTGACCTTTTGGAACAAATAGGCAATGTTTCGTTATTTTCCTGAGTGAGAGGAAAAGCTTGTTAAATATATCCTACAGATCTGTGGCATTACGGTCTTTATAGCTCTGGACAGTCTCCCGTTCTTTGCATTTTCTAAAACGTTTTGAATTCAAGGTGTAGAAGAAAAGACAGGCATAATATTGTGTTGGCTGTGGCACTGGCAGTCTTTTCCCCTCGTAGTCCATTTGTTGCTGGCGTAGAAATTTATGCGGCTGGTTTATGCTGATAGTAGCTCCGTTTGAAAAGCCAGTACTAGCATTCCCCTCTTGCAAGATTTTTTTGATAGGCTTTCCCTATGTTTGTGGTAGCGGCTGGTGTTATTGAGAACAGGGAAAGCCACAACACACTTTTTTTTTTTTTTACGTTTTCCTTTTGTTTTGTTTTTTTCAGAGCTAACGTTAAGGTGTCTTACTGATAGCCACATCGGCACCTCCGTTTTTGTTCTCTCTTTGCTTAATGGGGTGGCCACCACACACGTTGACTCGCTGTCCAAAAGCATTGCGCAGAGCACAAAATTTGTTCCAGTTAAAGCTTGTTTAAAAACCAACTGGAGTCATCTTACTTGAGTACGTGGAAATAAAATGTGTTTATTGAAATTTCCTAACTAATTCTGTGCGTGAAAGGTAGTTGCATCAGTTTGCCAAATGGCAAAATGTTTCTTAAGAAACATGTTTTGTTTAATGCTTATGGGGTTTTGATTTTTTTTTTTTTTCTTTCTTTCTTTCTTTCTTTCTTTCTTTCTTTCTTCTTTCCCTCCAGGAGTGTAAAAAGCAGGTATTCTGGTCTTTGCTTTGTTATTTATTCGTCATTCACTGCTGATTTGTAAGTCAGGGGAACGGTGGCTCTTGGTGTTTCGCTCTCATTGAGCTCTCTGATCTTTCCTTTTGCTTGTGTTAAAAAGGGGCTTTACAGYGAGGCAGACACAAACTCATTTTACAGAAAAGAAACTTCTTCCATTGTTGCATTCTTACAATACGTTTTACCTTTCTGTGCACTTTCAGATTGGAATTAGTGCTTGCTTTTTACAGTCAAAATAGACATTAACAAAAATTCCCAATGTGAGCTTTGTGATCACTTCCCAGGTCATAATCTAGAGCTTTATCAAGTGAGCATGCCTGTTTGTTTTTCCAGAGAAACACATCAAGCTCGCAAAACAGTTTATCATTTCTGAAATATTTCTGAAATACTTACGTAATCAGTACGTAGGCTTCTGAACAGGTGAAAACTATGGGGTTTTTAAGATTGAAGGGTAGATTGCCTAATATATCAGTTAGGGAAATGTAAAATTTCCCCAAGACAAGCAGGTTGTGCGTATGCAGAGTTGTGCYAGACACTTCTACCTTCGTGTCATCGTTGCACTGAGAAATTTTCCTTTAATAGGAAATTAAAAATTGCAAAAAGCTACATCGAGAGCTTTGATAGATCTGACAAATGCAATCCTGAGGGAGGATGAAAACAAAAATGAGACTACTGAAAACTCCTTTCAGTAGCAGATTATCATGTAGACTGAGTAACTGATTGAAATGATGATAAAGGGAAATACCTTAAGTACACAGAAGCAAGATTTCAGGGGAAATGGTTACTACTGCATTCACTGGTAGAAARTTCCTGATTTACATGCAGTTGTGATTTGTGTCTATCCTCGTAATAAGTAAAATGAGGTTTATGGTGAAAATGTGCTGTTAACATCTGCAGCCTAGCTTAAGGCTTTTGAAGGCATAGCCTAGCCATTGCATCCCTGACTAGAAGTCTACCAGAAAAAAATCAGTCTGTCTTAAAGCTGTGATACATGTTTCTTGCTCCAGTGTAAGAGCTTTGTGGTAAACWCAGAAGGCATTAAGCATTTTAAAATGGGAGTATAACAAAATTTTGGGATACAGTTACATCGCAGTACTTGCAGATGATTATTACAGCTTTTTATGACTTTTTCCATGTGAAACATAGAAATACCAGCTCGAAGCAGAGGTTGAGTACTAGTTATGATAGATTATGTTAGAGCGACCTTTGAGGGGGTTGGGATGCTGAAGCGAGTTGGTTTCTTGGGTCCTGAAATAGGCGTGCCGGGCAGTGGCCATAGCTGTTAGAAATGGGTGTCTGGGGTGCATCATCAACCACGGTGAGTGTTAGGGCAGAGGAGGGTATTGGTGAGAGCTGGACGTATGAAGGGAGTCGGCCAGAGCATAGAGAAACGCTGGTTTGTATTATTTATTCCACTTACACTACTTTGAATGAAAAGAAAGCACAGCTATGGAGGAATGGAGCGAGTGTCTGTCCTCAACACCCTCGTGTTCAGGCAGCTTCGCTCGGGGCCCGTCTCCTGCTGCCGGGAGGGGATGGGGACCTGCACAGTCTCTGCCTCTGTCGCTCCTTTTCGGACCAGAGGTGATGACTCTAATTTTGCTGTTGCCCCTCTTCCCTCCTGGTGATAGAGATGCGTCGCAGAGTCACATACACCTTTCCCACCATCGCGCTCCCAAATTCACATTTCCTATCTATCCTTTCTGCTTATCCCCTGTTTCTTTCCGCAGTGTCCGTAAAGCAGAGGGGGCTGCTCTTGCCCCTGGCTTTGCTTTTCACATGAATTCTTCTTTTTAATCCAGTTTCACTCACATGAGCAGAGCAGGGCAGGAGTGAGCAGCCTTGGCACTATGGGGTTCTCTCTGCTTCTATAGTCTCATTTTCTTCCACCTTTTGGATGGGGGAACAGAGACTTCATAAATATCCAGGAAAGCCCAATTTCTTTCTAGAATCGTTTTCCCAAGTGAGTAGTTTTTGGAGAGCCCACGGGACTCGACTTCGAGAGATGCCAGCCAGCCGCTCGCAGGGCTCGGGCAGCAGAAGGGCTGGTTTGAAGCTTCCTGTTATAGAAAGGGAAGGAGGACTTGGTGTGCTAAACCGGTCAGTTGTCAGAGTGGTGCAGACCTGCTGGCTAGGTGATTATCAAGGTATGCATCTTGTAGGGAAAGACATGTCAGCTGTAAAAGAAAACAACCTTGAAACCTGCCTGCAATGAGGCTGGAGTTTCGTAATTACTTGGGGTCAACCTAATTGCAGGTTGGTGCTGAAAGGGGGGATTCCGCCAGCCCCCCTCCCTCCAGCTGTGGTTTCCCACCTCCCTTTTGTAATGGTACAACACCTTGTAGCTGCGGGGGGGGCCTGAACAGGGAACTGATTCAATGCAACCAAAGTTAGGAGGGGAAAGGTGGGATATTGGTTTTTAGCAGGCTTGCTTTCCTGTTGTGGCTCCCTGCGCAGCCATGTCATCATGGTCTGTGGCACGGGGGTGACAGGCAGAATGAAGAGGGACGGCTCCTGGGGAGCCTAAAAGAGGCTGGAAATACTTGCATTAAAGGAAGATAAATGCACTTCAAGTTGATTGTTGTTACAGAGGGTAGCAGATTGACCCTCCTAGTTTTAGATTTTTTTTTTTTTTTTTTTTTTTTTTAATACTGCATGAAAGAAACCTTTTAATGTTTGTTTTCTGAGGATTGCTTTTAATGACTCCTGCACTTAAGAGCATAAGACTTTCTTGTCTCCTCTCTTCCCACTGCCTCCCTCCCACCCCCAATGAGTTTGTTGAAATGGGTCAAAGTAGAAACCCTGGAGAGAGTTCTTTAGTTATCTGTGGCATAACCAGTGTGAACTATGTCTGCCCTAAATCGATGGGACTTTGGGACAAGGGGAAAGATAATGGTCTTGCTTGTTCTCTCTCAAAATGTGCTCCAAGTAGCGACTCACTTTTTGCAGGAGCGATTGAATAGTAGCTATTTTTGGCCAGAAAGTTTATTAGCCAGTGTTAAATCAGTGGAACTAAAGCTTCCAGGCTTTGAATCCTTTCTGTAGTCAGGTCACCGCTGCAACACCTTTGAGCCCTGGTTTCTGTTTGCTTTTCATTGGAACCTTTTTGATTTCAAGGGTGTGGAGAATGATACTGAGACATGGTCTCCTATTTTTGTTACGCTCTAAAGGACACTCCACTATGCTTCTGTCTGTACGGTATCGCATCTCCTTCTACTTGGTATCTACCTAGAGACTGGTTGCAAGGCTTCGGAAGCATGTATACCTTTGAGTGTTATACAGTACTCAGGTTTGAAATCTCAAAGTTAATACTACTTACCCCTTAATACGTGCTTGCTTGCAGATATAATGCATTGGCCGTGTTGAATTTATACAAAAATTGGGGTATCTCATGAGATCAAGTCACAGAAGTATGAAAAATCTTCCATTAATGTTTGTGGGTTGTAATCCTATACCTATTAGTACGTTTAAATAAATGAAACTCGTAGTGTACATGGTTGAGATCGAGTAAGGAAGTAAAAAATAGTGATTTTCCAAATAGTTTTGATTTGGGGCTTGTTAACTATGACATAGCTTGAAGATTTAATATCTCATTTTATATCAGATCTTGTATACGGAGCTAGATATCTACTGTTTCTCCTCTGGAATTGCATCTTACTGTATCTGTTGTTTGTAAATGCTAGGCAACATCTTGAGCTTTTGGGCTTCAGCCCACAGCACCAAACAGTGCAGTGTAGTTGCATGATGGCATTTCTCCTTGGCGATGTCTGTTCCTGAGATGTCACATAAGGAAATGTTTTGCGGTGAGAAATTATCATACCTGTCCCAGAAGGAATTCTGAAAGTAATGGGAAGGTGCCCGTAGTAAGTGCATTGGGGCACTGGTATCGATCAAGCAGTGAGGGCAAGAAGGTTGTTCTTCATTTGCCACCTGACTCTTCCCTTCATAATAGCACAAAATATGAAATATGATTTATTTTTTAATCAGTTCTTCTTTTTCTTTCTTGTCTCTGAACTTGGAGGTATAGGTCTTTAAAAGTCTACTTTTCCATTTGTAAAGTTGCTTGCTAGCACTCTATATTGTAAAACAAAGCATTTGATTCTTTGGTCTACTGAAATTCCCTCTTACTTCATGATTTGTGTTTTCTTTGCTTTGCTTTAAATGTGTGCTTCCTTTTTAAATATAGTTTTCCAAGTTGCTGGCCGTACCAGATTGTTTATATTTTTTAAAAGCCTTCTGCTTAGCCGTTATATTGCTCTTTATAGTACTGCTTAACCACATTGGTTTCTGTTGCTCTTTTTTCTTGCATAAACTTAGCTGGGATGAATTTCAAATGTGGTTTATCCAACTGTTAAGTATTTCCCACTTTTCTGCAATAGATTTCACATATGTTACAGAATTCCAAACCAAGATCTGGTGGACATATTGCCCCGTTTTTTTCCTCAAAGTCAGAAATAGGGGTTTTTTTAAGCATTACAGTGACAGTATTTAGGTCAGTGGCTCCAGCATGCTGCCTAGCTTCAAATCCATTTGTCATATTTAGCTTATTTCCAAGGATTAAAATAACTATGGTCCGTATATTTATTAGGAAAAAAAAAGTCTCTTAATTTTGTGGTAATAAACCTAAAGGGGGGAAAAGTATTGATCCTTTTGAGTGGGAAACTGCAGAAGGCTTTTTTTTTTTTTTTTTTTTTTTTTTTTCCCCCCTCCGGAGGTCAAACTGTGGAGTCATGTAAAACACACGTACATCCATCCAGTCATTCAAAGTTACAGGATTTACCCATACAAAAGTGTAACTAAGAATTTGGAATTAGGCTTTTTCACAGAGTATCTAGAAAAAAATTCAGGAGCTGAATTACCTTTTACTTCTTATCTGCTAGTCCTGTACGTTCTTTTTTGAAACTTGCAGAACGGGGGTTTTAGCAGGTACCCATAGGTACCTGCTGTCTGTTGCTGTTTCTAACACCTCTGCAAAAATAGGAAGAGGCAAATCTTTTGTTTTCCCATTTTGTTTCCCCATACTGGGTGCCCAGTTCCACTGGGAAATATATATGACCCAATGCATGGTAAAGTTTTTATGCTAACCATCTAGTAGTAACTGAATCTGCTTTACTTTTACCCTGGTTTTTGTGTGTGGTGGTATCAAGAGCTGACTTGACCAACTACTGGGGATCTGGAATTAGACCGAGCAGGAGGTCTCAGGCTTGGTTTTTTTGGTCTGGTCTGCTAGAGGTTGTTGAGTTACGAACAAATGCCAGTGGCGTGGCAGGTTTCCTGGTGGAGAATATTGGGGTTTTTTGCATGCAGGTCGGAGGCGTGTTGGCAGAGTGACGTGATGAAGATAGCCGCAGATGAGACCTGCTTTATGTCTTGCTCTAGCACGTTGTTCTCGCTTTCTGTGACCTTCTTTTTCATAGCCAGGTTTTTCTCCTTTCAGATGAATAAGGGGGGGAAACAGTGCCAAATTCCTCTTAGGAATTTTTGGTTATAACTTCAAGTGACTTGGGGAACGATGTACATAGCTGAGTGGAGGGTTTAGCTGTTATTTTTTTTCATGTTATGTGGAAATACTGCAGAAAAGGAATAAACTGACAAGGAAGATTGAGTGTTGTTGGTTTACGTGCTGATGAGTGACCCGTTCAATCTATTGTGGTGACATTTGGAAGCACAGCACTGAGTAAAGAAACTGGGATGGGGATAACGCACTTGGACRAAGCTGGGCAGCGGTCTGTAGGCTGAGCCTAGTAGAAGCTGTTGGAAGATAACCTGGCATTCATCAGATGATTAAAACAAAATATGTTTTGGGGAGGAAATGGGGATATCTGCTAATAATTTTAGAGGAATAGATTCCAATAGTAGGAAAAGATAATTTTGTATTCAAATAAGGAAAGACTTAAATGGAAAAAGAGCATTGCTGTGGCAGTATAGAATTATATACAGTATGTCATTTGAAATTAAGAGTGACTGAAGCGTAACCAGTCTAGGCCGAAGTATAAGGTTAACCAATATTTGAGTTAATCATAATTTTTTTTCATAGAGTAACTCAAAAAGGGAAAATCCAGTATCTTTAAAAAGCAGGCAGGTGAAAATAAACCTGGCTTGAACGTGTCCTAGATCTGTAATCTTCACTGGATTTGGGAAATCATTAGGAGGCGTGTATTGCATGCCATGGCTGCTATCCTGTGTGATGTTGTGGTAAAGCCATGAATGCTTTTGAGAAAAACGGTGATATTTTGGTTGCAAGATGGAATCAAGGTTGTAGAACTTCATTTGATGTTATTTAGGAGGTCCAATTTCTGGAAGCTTGGTGCTTTGTTCTGTACTGCTCTGTAGTCCAGCCATCTCGATATTCCAAATTGCATGATGTACATATGAGCTTCTGTTTTTATTTCTGTGAGAAACTGAGCTCTAACAATAGTTCCTTTGTTTTGTTTTGGTTTTTTTTGACAGAGAGAGCTCGATGCCACAGCAACAATATTGGCTAACCGACAAGATGAAAGTGAGCAGTCTAGGAAAAAACTTATTGAGCAAAGTCGCGAGTTCAAGAAAAACACTCCAGAGGTAAGGAGAAAAGCTATTCCAGTCTGTTGAGTTTCTTGCAGTAGTATATGGTATTAGGCCTACTTAAGTGGTTTTTTTCTCTTAATGGTTTGTTTCCATGATTTTCTTGTATGTATTGCTAAGTCCACCATCTTAACTAAGGCTGCCTATCTTTGATGGCTTTCTCTTCAGGCGGTTTTTGCATCTGTAAATAATGAAATATGAATTGACATTTTTAGAGGAAGTATGAACATTAGCCTTCAAATAGGCTTGCTCTAAATTTTGTAAGAATGTAAAACCTGGAGAACTGCAATAGAAAATTCTTCTTCACTAATYCAAACTCTCTTAGCACTTGGATGTAGAAAGTGACATTTCACTGCCTAAATAAATCTGTATCAAGGGCATAACTTCAGAGATGCTCATTTTTCCATCAAAAGTCAAATTAAGTTTTGCTGTTGATTTCACTGGAAATGCAACAAGGTCAGCGCTGAGCTCTTTAGAAAACTCTGCTCGGAGGACGTGCATCGCACGCAGCAGGTGGTGTGTAAAAGGTGTCGGGACGGATGCTAGGCAAACCTYGGACAGGTGAATATTGCGTGTAGGAAGCTGGGAGTATTTAAACTCTTCCATRCTCATGTTAGCATGTGGTGTGTGTGTGTCTGTGTACGTGTATGCATAATTGTATAGAAAATACATATAAACTAACTTTATTAACTGTAATGAATGCATAGCAATGTGTAGGGCTTTTTTTTGGTTGGTTTTGTGGTGGTGTTTTTTTGTTTTTGTTTTTTGTTTTTTTCCCCTGATGATTGCCAGCAGTCTGTTCATCCAGGAACGTTCTAGGGTTTCAAAGCCCGTTCCAGATAACTGATACACAAGTATTGCTTCCTTCCAAGTATATTCCTGGGAGGGAAGCAGCAGGCAGCTTTTCTAACCTTTGTTGCTGCTTCTCAAGTAGCAGATGCTGCTTTGCTTCCTGTTGGTACAGAGGGAGAGATGCTGGAGGAGCCTGACCCAGAGAGGGGAGAGGGAATGTCAGGGCAGGAGTGACTTACGGGGAAGGGGGAGTGTTTAACTGATGCCCTGAGGAGGCTTTGTGGGGCAGAAGTCACTTCTCTCTGTTTGAAAAAGAGAAAATTTGGGGACTGCAGCTTTGAAGGAACAGAACTTTAAAAAGGATCAAAAGAATATGGAGAGTGAATGCAGTAGCTCTGAGAGGGTGAGGGATGGGTTGATTCCCTTTGCAGGAGAGAGCAAACTATTGGGAAGAAGAGGAGGAAGGAGCGAAGTGAAAGAGTGTGGAGGGTATAGGAAACTGTACAAAATCCAGAAAATAAATAGACTTCTGAGGCCACATTTTCAAATTGTAAGTTAGAAGCTTGAGTTCATTCTACAAGACTTACTTGACTTTCCCGCTTCCTTCCTTTTTTTCCTATAAGGAAAATGACAGATTCTTCAGAATGTGGCTAAAGCTGCCAGCTCCTAGCTGACAGCACGTTTGCAGATGTGTTTCAGGATGATTTCTTGTGGCCAATTTTATTTTTATGGAGCAGAAGGTTACTGTGGGGGAAAAAAAACCCCCGAACACTGCACTTTTAAGTGTGTTGTGAGAGGGCCTTGGTAACGCAGTGGGAGTTGATGTGCAGAGGAAAATTATATACTCTGTATAGTTACTTCAAGAGATACAGTGGGAAAACGATATGCAATTAGTTCTTTCCAGTAAGCAAGATAGGGAAGTGAATGGGCCCCGCTGTTAAATAATTTGATGGTAAGATTTTAAATATACTTTTATAAAATACAATTCTGTAGCCTTCCTTATAATATTTTGGAAGAGAATAGGGGTGTTTCATTCATTCAGGGACTAGGTTCAAAACAATGGCTCTGAACATCCCMGGTGTTTGGGGAAATTTGGATCTGTGCTAGATCCTACATCCTGATCTTGTGTCCTGGGACTCCTATGAAACCATGTTCCTTTATAAGCTTGCATGGATTTTTTAATATTCTTTCTTTCTCTGTCTTCTCTGCTGTGATGTTCTTTCTGCAGCTTTGTTTCTGAACAGCAACACAATCTAACTCCTCTTCTGCTTTCTCTGAGAGAACTAAAACATGAAAATGGGATCAAAGAATTAGGAGAAGGTATCTGAACTGTAATAATAGCCAGCTGTAACAGACTTGATATGCAGTTATTGCTCCCAGAGGCATGGAGGAAGTAGCTCAGAAGTACAAGGTCTGATAGGGCCACCCTCTCCTCTCCTGTCCAAGGTGCTTGGTGTGGTGGACATGGGTGCGTAAGAGGCAAAATGAGTGAGGCAGTGTCCAACCGTCCTTGCTGGAGAACTTCACTGGTATTCCTCTTTACACAAAAGTTTAAGCTTGTGCACTGCTGTGTTCATCTTCTGCTGTTTTCTGCGCTCCCCCAAAAGAAGGGAAGTCTGTGAATACTTCCAAAACTGTCTAAGCTTTGAGGAGACAGTTGAAAATTAGAAGGCAGGATTATTAACTACTCAACCTGATTTCTTCCAAAACTGCAAYTTTGTCTGAAAACCTACCCAATATGGTGAAAACATCCTTGAGGTGGACAGGAAACGCACAGTGAGCCACTGGCATTTCCAAACTGATAACATTTATGTTACTAAAACGTCAAACATGCTCTTTTTAGTCACAGAAAAAGAGTTCCGTAGTAGAAGACCAGCTTGCACGCAGAACCGTTCTTCAGATAAATAAATAACCCAGTGTATAGCTCAATTTAAATTTCCACGATGAAGTAACAACTTTCTTGGTATAAAAAACCCCAAAACCACAAAGATGGAATTGTTAAATCGAACAAATTGTTTCAGAATTCTACTTTCCATTTTCTTTTTCATTCTGCATGCATCCCTGTCAGTACAGCAGTGGTTTAGCCTGTTCCAGCATCTCTTTTCCTCTGCTGTAGCCAGTCTCACCATAAATCAGGAGACAAGTGTCGATTGCCTTGACTTTCCTGTCCATTGCTGTCTGGGATGTCCTCTAGACTTTCCATAATGTCTGCTTGCAAGCAGTCTCCTGTGTAGCAGAAAAGGATTCGAAAAAATTCCTAATGAAGTTGAGGATATTTATACTTCTGCTTCTTTTTACTTTAAAAAATGTGACAGATCTATTTGGGTCATTTCTGCCTTCCTTGCAAATTATCAAATTGCTGCAAAAGAAATATAATATTTTCATGTTTATAGGAATGACTTTAGGGCTTTTGGTATTTAAAAATGTTAAAATACTATTTCTGACTTGGCATACTGGGAGATGACTCTCGGAGGAAGTATCTCATGTTTGGGAACCTTGTGAGAACAGAAAATTCAGTGGTGGTTGTTACATACAGAAACTTTTGGAAAGGGTTCTTAATTCCTGTTATTCCAAAAATATTTTTTACTTCCTCACACCTTTTAAGAGGTCCTATCAGACCTGCCGCTCATAGATGTTTTGCAGTATTTTCAGTCTCAATTTGTTTCATCCTGAGCAGCTACTGTAGAAGGCTGAGACTGGTCAGAAGATTACTTGAAACATCAATTTTACGTGACTGTTACTTGGAAGACATCTCAAAATATATCATGTGAATTGCCACCCTGCATCAGACGATTATTTTCTTCTAGTGATAATTCCTAAACTATTGTGACTAACTGTGAAACTTCTTGGGTATTTTAACCTCTGTGAAATTCTTGGTCTTGTCCTCGTATGCTGATTCTGGTATGAATAAGCAGATGTTTGAATGACCATCTTTTTTTTTTTTTTTTTTTTTTTTTTTTTTTTTTTTTAAATCTCTAAATCATTTTAGTTGCACAGGTTAATAATTTTTGGCACAAAGTGAAGATACTTCCTAATATTAATAATTTTGCCTTCGTTTCTACCCAGATTCCTAGTTGAGTAACTACTTTTACTTACTTGTTTCTGTTTTAAACATTGAAAAGCTTATCTAATACTTCCAGTGGTGCATACTTTAAGCTATTCAACAACAATAGTGAAAAATGTCAGAAAACAAATAACTGAGTAAGCCTAAACTTTGTAAATAAGTAATATGTAATTGTTAAATACTCACAGAGAGGGAGGACAGTAATACTTAAGCCTGTTTAACCTATAACTCTCCCTTGCTTTCCTTTATGATTTAGCCATGTAAACCAGCTAATTGCTGAGCTATGTCGGTTATTACCAGGCTCACCTGAAACATGGGTCATTAAACTGAGCACAAGACAAAAGACCAGCCTGAGATGCCTGGGCCAGCTGCTCTTGGGAAATAAAATACTAGTTTTCTAATGTGAGAGCACGAGCTCTAAAAAATCAGGCAGATGTGACGCGCCTGCATAAAGCATATATTTGGATACAGGAGCTTACCCTGTGAGCTTGTTACTTTGGTCACTGTTTTTTTTCCTGATGGTAAGTTGAACTGATGATTCCTCGCTGGTTTTGCCCTTTACTGTTTCTAGGTTGCAAGTGTAGTCTATCGGTGAGATTTAGAAAGTCAAGATTACCTTTAAATGCTCAAATTGACATCTGTGTTTTGTAACGCAGATTAAAGATTGGATTGGCAGAGGTATGGAAGGACATGGGAGAACCTTTAAACATAGACATAGACGGCACAAGTATGTTCTCAAATAAATAGCTTTAAAATGCCCTGGAAAATGGAATATTGGAAGGTGTCAGAAAACAAAATAAATGAGCGTATGAAAAGCATGTCTTAACACTGACTGAATGGACGGGGCTGCCTGCTGACCCCAAGCACCGTTATAAATAAATACAAGTTCTGCATGTGGCAGCGATGTTGCCACTGAGGAGCATCCAGTGCTGCGCTGTTGTGTGTATTCCCATCAGCTCGTGTGTCTCTGTTAATAGAAGTTGGTACAGCCACTTTCAATGTATTCACACCGTATGTATCATTTTGCATGACCAATTCTGTGCTGTCTTGCTTGATACCTGATGAGTGACATTTACCTGCCCATGTAAAACCTGGCTTTCATTGTTGCCCTTGTTACCTGAACTATTGCCATCGTCCCCATCCTGCTCGGTTGTGTTTCTGCAGTGCCACTGCTGCAAAAGAGAAGAAAAGATGAGTCTGTAGAATTTTTTGTTACAAAAGTAAAAGTTTTATTCATGACATTAGATATTAGGATGATGCGCGTTTTTAAGATCCATGGTTTTTTTTTTTTTTTTTTAGGGGGGGAAAAACCCAAAACACGTTATAATTGCCAGTCATAACTAACTAAAGGAAATGAACACAGTTATTATGCAAGGGCTCAATCTTTTTAAATTTAAAATTCTTAAATTCTTAGTCTCCAGTGTTTCTGGATCATTCTATTGAATTATCCAGTCTCTACAGCAAAAGATAATCAAATCAAGCTTAAAAAAAAAAGAAAATTAACTCTGCTGGTTGAATTAATTCTTGATATGAGAGGAGTATTTTTCTAGTTGTTGGTAGTGAGTTGTGGTTGATTCCTAACAACTTTCACAGTCAACTTTGGCCTAGCCTGTGTAACAAAATATATAATATGCAAATAATAACATGCCTAGAAAAACTAATGAAAATATACAGTCTGTTTGAAAATAGTTGATGCTCTCAGTGTCTGTGTACATAGGGGTGAATATTGATTTGCTGCCATCTAGAGCTGGGTTGTTCTACTCCCTTTTTTTTTTTCTTTTCTTTTTTCTTTTCTTTTTTCCTCCACCCCCAAAAAAATTTTTTTTTTTTTAAATTCACTTTCCCATTGTGCCTGAGAGTACATAGCGTATGGATGTTCCTTCCTCCCCTTCGCCAGGAACATATGAGAATCCTGTTAATTTTGGGTCCTGACAGTAGAAGAACATACATGACACATTTATGTAAACTCTAGCTAGCATAATACAACTAAATGCAATTAATACAATTTGTAAATAGTAAATGTCTCAGTGCATGGTAGGGAATAAAAAAAAATACCATGTTTCTATGTATTTCCTGACATATTACTTAAAAATTATTTCAGGAAAAAGATGAGGAAGAGAAATGCTGCTTAAGTTCTCCCTTCCTTCTCTCTTCCCATGACTTTGATTTTAAGAKATTTTTGCTAAGAAGAAATGAATTTGCAGTTAAACAGTTTGTTCAAAAAGAATCTTTTCTATTAATTTGTATGACTCAAATGCAATTATCAATGTTCATTTAATACTATTATAAAATTGTTTTGTATCTTTAAGAATCTTCATATGTTTAAAACCTTAGCAGAATGCTAAATACATAGGATACTCTCCTTATTGAGTTAAAACATCACCATTTCCTTCCATAAAAAMCAGAAGTATAAGAACAGAGAAGTATGACTTACCTTGCAGGTTTGGAATGGAGATTAATACCTCTCCTTTAGGGTAATGATATTTAGGTGCCACGTCCTCCCTTTCAGTGTTTTTATTGAATATTACCATTTTCTGAAGAGGTGCTGTTTGCAAGGTAAATGGTGTTTATGGTAATTTGTACTGCATGGGCTTGTTATTTCAAAAGCTAAATGAAGTAGTATATTATTATTATGTGACTTTGTGCAGAAAAATAATATAATATAGCTCCATGTTTTAAAATGTAATCTAAAAACTAGTCTTGTGGAGTCAGTCAGGTTAAATCAGATCAAACCTTATCCTGGAGGTCCCTTATTCATGAATTCTCAATAATTTTGTTGTCATTATTTAATACATATTTGACTTTAGCATATTCTAATTGTTAATAGGAAAAACATCAGTGTTTCTGACATGCTTTTCTATATTGTGATCTCTTGCTGCCTTTTCACTTTATTGGAAGTGAGGGAACAGTAAAAGAATTATAATTCACAGTTGTATTTTTCTAGGATTCTCATAAAACTGACCTCCATTTTTCTGCACGTTGACCATTCTCACCACTATAATTACTAGACATTATTAATTCCCCCCCCCCCCTTCAAAATTGTCTTTATCACCCACAAAAAGCTAAGCCAGAATCTCTGGCAGATGGCATCTCCCCTGCTATTTGCTGTGCACACATTACTTGATGCTCACAGTGATTCTTGGTAGAGCTCAGTGCATTGAGGAACAGCAAATCCAAGCCAAGAACAAACCTTTTTAACACGTAAGCCTTTGTCTGGTGTACGTGCCTAATTTTCCTGTGTTGCAATATAGTTGTGAATATTCCCCCCACCTCCCCTAAACACTGGGTCAGTTTGTTGGTTGAACTGGCATCCTCTGTTCAGTAAAACTTTGGTTCTGGGTTGTTTTCCAAAAGCAAGCAATTTTGCCTTTCTCAGTGGGGAAAAGATGGCAGCAAAGGCTGTAGGTGGGCAGCGGACTGTTGGGTTGCAGAACCTGTAAAATTTTTTATGAGATAACAGGAGTTGAGAAGGTCCTTTTACAAAATGAGGCCATATTTTGGGGATTATTGGTATGTAGGATTTCACGGATAACTGTGTAGCTGTACAACAGCATTTGTAACGGTCTGAAATCTAGGAAGATGATTCCCTTGACCTGCAGAAGTAATGATCGTGCATTATATGTTACTAGGCAGAGAAGTTTAATTTGAAGCATTTTTCTGAAACCACATGATCTAGGACAGTTTGAGTTACTGTCTCTGTCTCTATTTTCTTTAAAAATAGCCTTAAATAAATTTTCTACAACACATCTACCTCAAAAGTCTTTTTATAAAGCTAAAAATACATGGGTGATTACTTTATTCAGGAGTTCCAACAACATTCAAGAGGGAGACACATCTGATTCAACTGAACATGTTAGAGTAGTTGAAGAAGTTAATTACTCTGAAGTCACTTGCTCTTAGTAATTTAGATTTATTTTATTTAAGCTTTTTTCTGGTTAAACATGCTTGACAGTTGAAGAATGCATTTTTCTTCTGGCAACATCAGTTGCAGGTATTAGATTTCAGTCATGTCAAGGGTGCTGTATTTTCCATTGCAGAAAAGGAGAATAGGGGATATTCTTGGTATTACTGTGGTTTACAAAGGGACATACTTGTAAGCAAATATTTACAGATTAATCTCTCTTGTTAAACATTCGATGCTACTATGAATTTCTCCTGTCACTAAGAAGGAAACAATGCAAAGCAAATAGTTTGTTTTTCTCGAGTTGTACTTGCCTTTGCTTGAACTTTTCAGCGTTGACCCATTTGGAAGCTGGCCAGAGCAACCCGGGTAGGGGGAAGGTTAGGGAGTGGAGCTCAAAAAAAAAAAGAGAAAAACTTTTTCAAGGTCAGAACTTGAAGGAAAAAACTTGATCTTACAGGGCATTTGTCATCCTTCCTCCTGAAGAACGGTTGTAGTTTAAATAAGTGTGCATTAAGACTAATAACATGATTTAATGAATGCATCATTGACTGTTTTTTAAGGGAAAATATTTCCGTTTATTTAGCTGAAATAGCTGAGATTTTTCTCACTGTAGTACCAACAATTAACAGCCATTCTTACGTTCTGTGTTATGTTACTTACAAAGGTAAGTGTAAAACTGGGAATTTATATATAGATCACACAGAGTTGAGACTGAGTACTCTCAAAGCAAGCCTGAAGTTCAGTTTCTAAATTTGCTTTGAGCCATTTGAACAATAGTTTGACTTATTTTCAAGATTCAACTTATAAAAATAACAGGCAAGCAAGATACCTGCTCTTCCTTCCTATGTGTATTTACCAAAAGAAGAAATAACTAAACATCTTCAATTAGTACTTTTCCTTTTTACTTTGTAACAAATATGCTGTAAACCTGCTTCAGTTCATCCGCTGGACCACCTCAAAGTCATTCAGGTGTAATTAAAGGAACATGTTGTTCTCATTAAAATTATTATGTTGTCATGAATAACACTTTTAATGATAGTTGCCAGTTACGAGAGATTCTTTTCATTGCTCTGACAGTGGATAAGTGAAAAGTTGGATCTGCTTGAAACAAGAGCAGAAACAATTACTATGTTGAGTGAAAATGCTCACAAACAAAATGACTAGGTTACAGATCATAGTTGTAAGCTTTTCTATTAAAAAAAACCAAAACAAAACAAAACAACCCAAAAACAACCCAAACCACAAATACCCCAACTTTCTGCAGGACCTCTCTTTTATGGTCAATTTTGGATGAAGTCTTGAGGTAAATTGTTAGGGGGAGAAATGTTTGTAAAATGCTCTTAAAACCCATTTTCTTCCAGAAACTTTTAGTATATTTTGCTTGCTTAAAACAAACAAACAAACAAAAAGCTTCCTGGTAACCATTTTTAAGTAAATTAAATGACATATGAGAATTAGAGCAGTTGAGAGTCATTTTTATTTTAGAATTCTTTTTGCATTAACACATCTGCAGTGTTGATGAATATATGGAAAAATGAAATTGTGCTTCTATCCTGCTGTGTCTCCAATGTGATGATAAATCAACTTTTTTTCCTTTTAAAATGTCTGGCCTTGTAATTTATGTTTGCATAACCCATTACTAAATTCATAGTAGGTGTTTTAGTTGGCAGGCACAATTCCAGGGATTCAGTGGACCTATTTTAATACTGAGCTTTTGTTACTGTTCATAATTATGTGTAGAAATATATGTATTTTCTTAATTATAAAAACTAGCTTGCTTTAGCTTTGGATCTCCTCTTACTTCCTCAACACAAATTGTGCTTTAAAGCTTTGAAAGAATTGGTGCTTTTTAGACTTGAAAAAAGGAATGGGTTTACCAGGTTGGTTTTTTCCATTTTTGGAAGGAAGAAAAAAAAAAAACACAAAAAACCAAAAAAACCAAAAAAACCCAAAAACCAAAAACCAACAAAAAACAACAAAACCCCAAAAAAGTAATAAAGTACAAAAAGTAAAGTTGTGATGCATCCCTGGTGCTATTTATAATTTTTGAGGATTCTTTTATTTTATAGTCAAGTTGGTAAATATTTAGGCCAGCATCAAGACAGTATGCAAATAAAGGAAGTTTTATTAATAACCATTATCTGGACCCTGGTAATAAATATGTATGACTCACATAGGAATAAACCCACCCAATAAATATAAAAGCCATACAAAACCATTAACAATTTTTAATGGACTTGCAGATGGAATAATTTAATGCGACTGTAGTTACTCAGGTTCCAACTCCTGTAACTGTTTCTCATCTGCTTGAAAGCTTTCATCTGAAATACATTGCTACCATTCATGATTCCACCTTGTCTCTGTTTAAAACCCTAAAATTGCGGTTTCACAATTTTTGAAGCACTAATGCATATTTATGGCTATATTTCTGCATTTTTTTAACTGACTTTTTAAAAAGAAAGTTTTTATTGGAAGCTGCAGCACTAGATCAGTGTTAGCAGTAAAGATGGGGCTGACTGGTCCACTGAGTTGGAAATTAGGTTTATGCGTGTGCTTTGCTGATCTTAGATGCTTGCTGTAACACAGGAGTTACGTGCCGGTTTCTACAGCAAATTACACAGACCTGTRTACTTGGAGGATCAGTTCATTGATTATTACTCTTCAAGAGTAAAGCTGTTACGGACCAGCATGAGCACATGCCGTTCTGCCTAAAAATGGTTTTGTATCTTTTCTTGTGATTCTCTGAAATGCCAGAAGCAATGAAAAATATCACCTGCTTCAGTTCATAACTAAAAGCAATCTGGTTTGTTGAATTGGCTAATGTAGATACAGCATCATCGCAGCTCGTAAAAACTTCTGCTGTGGTTTTCTAAATGTTTTGTTTCCTACTGGGTAAATAGCRGTGCTTTGAAGTATTATGAAGTGTATGTCAGGTTCGTCAGTTTGTCTGGGGGGGTGGGGGGTGGGGCGCATCGGGGACCTTTTAATGGGCAGGATATCACAAAAGAAATTCTTGTGTATAGCCTGAATGCTGATAAATGAGCTCTTCTGTGAGAAGAGGGACTTGTAAACATTCTGGAGTTTTAAATGCTCATTTTTAAACCAAAGCTTTCATTTAGTGCAAGATAGTGCTGGGGGTGCTTTTTAAAAATGCCCAACTGTGTTAAGACTTCTCAGTCCTGTTTGTCGGAAGTGATTTGAGCACTGAAGAGCTGAACTCTTACGCACTTTCAGTGCACTTTAGGGCATGTCTACACCTGCAGCGTAGCTTTGCTAAGTCTGCTGGTATGACCATGGGTTTCAAATGCAGCTTAATGTGTTCCCTGGCTGCTACCCTTGGCTGTCAGAAGCATGCGGCTTCTTTTCAAGCTAGCTGGCTGAGCACCGCTTCAGGGACTGTGCCGTATCGCAAGTTCAAAATGCCAGATCTCTGAAGGCATAATCAGACAAATTAACCTGTTGCTGATTATCCCCTTTGCCTCTAACTCCTGCTGATGAGCAGCTGAAGAACTGGAGCAGGCAAATAAGAAGCACTAGGTTTGCGGTGCAAACAAGAAGCTGGAGGTGTGCTTGGGGTTGCAATCACCTGCACCTTGGTGGGATCCAAACTGCAGTGACCATCAGAATACCTATCGCTTGACTATCTTGAAATGCTCTCCATTGYTCCCTGTGCAAGAGCTTTCTTGGGCTAGGTGGTGCTCAGCTAGAGGAACTCTGATCAGATGTGCACATCCCTCTGGCACTTCGCAGCAATCCACTCTTGCTTTCTAGCAAAAAGCAGCTGAGGGGTTGGTTCTTGTGAGTGGGCAAAGGTCTCGATGACAAGCAGTGTGTGTGGGCAGTTCTTATGCTGGTTCTATGAGAAGGGAAGGAAGAAGAACGCTTGGATTCTTGAAATGCATTTCTCTTCCATATTAGAGGTACAGGCAAAACACACTTCTAGCTCAAAAGGAAAAATTGACAACAGTAAAAGTTAATTCTGTTTTGGCACGATTTCTCTCCTTGCTGTTCTGCTCCTCTCGTCATGCTGTGCCCTCTGTGGGGATGTTTCACAGTACAGAGCAGCCGGTGTCCCACGTGAGCAGGGTCCGTCACCAGCCTGACTGCAGAGCTGACAGGAGGGGATGCTGATGAGATCAGTAATATCAATCACATGAATGCTGAAACTCGGCTTAAAGTTAAGAGTTGAATGTGGACAACAGCACACTGCAGCTGTGCAGCACTCCCCGGGTGTGATATACCTTTAAACCATGCCGTCTTACCGCAAACAACACATATTATTGCCTGCAGTGCACTTGGTTCATCCATGCAGTTAAAATAAGGGCAGCAATAAAGAAATGAAGTACTGCTTTGTTAGGAAAGGGAAGACATTTTTAGTCCAAAAAAATTAGGTAACTGGTTGAAGTAGTTCTTCAATTAATGCTTGATAAAGCAATAAGCCAGTCTAAAATACACTTTCAGTTACAGGAAAAGGCATATATTAAGCTCACCTGTTGAGAGGATTATCTCTGCTAAACACACTCATTTTACATGAGACCAAAATAGATCCTTAAAAAATTAATACTGAAATAGGTCTACAGCCAATAGAGAGATTTCCTTCAGACCTGTTTTGTGGTATGCTCATCTGCTTTTTCAGGAATTTTAAGCATTGAAGGAATGAAGTCAAAGCTGCTGCTTGTCTTTGAAATGGATGCCTCTTTGATAAGCCTCTGATCTCTGTACCCAGAGTTGTAGCAGCAGATTCAAACACTGATTGTAAAATTGGGAGACTAAAATGTAGCCACGACAGCTTCAAACGCTCTGTCTCTCTGTCAGATTCAATGCACAGGACATTGCCAGGAGTTAAAACGATGCAAAATTAAAGTAGCCTACTAAATTTACCTGCCATGGAGAATCCACAAAAGAGCTGCCACTTCTAATCCTCAAATTCGTTTCAAATTATTATTTTTTCAAATTGGACTCCCTGATCTCTTCAGCTCAAGCTGTTGTACAGATTTGAAAAGCTGTCTCTTCTTGTCAGATCACTGGTTTAATAATAATAATATCTTACATTTATATAGTCCTTTTCATCCTGCAGCTTCCTAAAGTGCTTTACAAGCTTTATATATACAAAATCGTGCAACCACCTCTTGGGTGGCTGGTGCTAGTCAGCTGGAGAAGTGGCTGGCAGCTTGTTACCCTCGCCTTCCTCGTTCACATAAAAGCACTGGGGAAAAGTAAAAGACACGGAGATGATCCCGGTTCATCCCAAGGGGACGGCGCCTTCATCTCCTGCGACTGGGAGCTAGAACCAGTGCAGGGATGTTCTGTCCACCCCAAAACTAGGGACATGGTCAAGAAAAACCGTCACTGCGGTCTTGCAACCCCAGTGCTAGTTTTGTTTTGTGATTATTTTTTTTCTTCGGTGTACTCTTAGTCTGAAAAATACCTCAATCTCTGGAGTTTGGGGGAGCAAGAGGAGTAACTTCACGTGACTCCTTTCAAAAACATACATGTGAAAAATGCAGGTACCTTGAATATAAAGCAGTTATTTTWAAAAAAAAAAAAAAAATCCAAACCTCTACCCGAATATTCTTACTCATCTGTTTTTGGTGGAGACTGCTTGGACAGCTAGTTCTAACCTGTCAGTAAATGCGTTGCAATGGTTTCTTTAAACCTCCAGAAGCTGGGGATGATGGCGCAGAACAGATTTTTGTCAAATTAGTTCTAACTCTTGAGGTAATCTTTTCTGGGAGAAAAGAGGTATTGAAGTGGGATGTGCACTGCTCRTTAGTGGAAGAGGCACAAGTAAGTTGAGCCACTCTTCACTGGTTTCTGAAGGAAGAAAGGGCAAGAACACATTGATGGAGGTTTAGACACCATTAATATCATGAGACTAGTTTTCTGTAGTGATTGATCTGGCTTATTTTTTTTTCTTCTGTTAGTACTTCGTGTTACATTTTTGTTTGGCTTCAAGTTTGCCCTTTTCAAGATTGCTGATGCTGAAAGGCGACTATATTTAAAAAAAAAAAAAAATATCAGCCTCCTTTGTTCCTAAACCTAAGAGCCACTGGCAGATCTGGAGAACATCCAGCTCTGATGTGTTCTTCTGTAATTTGGATCATATCCGACCTCATAACTTCTTAAAATTATCCTGAGTTTTCTGTTCTGGATACCATTAGAGACCATTTACTGTGTCCAGATTCACATCAAATAATCTTGCCTTCTTCCTTACCCACCATTTGGGGGTGTAGGGGATGCTAAAGAGGAAGGCTCCTCTTCCATGTGATGGGAAGGGGTTTTACTTCAATGGTTCTTCAGAGCCAGGAAGAGGGAAAGACGGAGACCCAGACGTGGTCTCAGAGGCCTTAAAAATGTGGGGGGAAAAAAGCAGTGTACATCCATAGACACTAATGCTAATGGACACTTATCCTGTCTCTGGCTGTAAATTATTGAGATCCTGCTTCTGTCTGGTAATGCAACTTAATCAGAATCGGTTTTACTGCTTTGACCCCATAGGGAACCTTCTAATTTCATGTTTTTACATTTTGTCTAGTCACTGTACTGGGAATCTTTGTATCCAGCCTCCTGGTGGCATTCTGAAGAGACATGCTGTTATATTTACCTAAAAAACTAGTATCAGAAGGCTACAATTCAATGTCATAGCTTTTTCCTGCAGTCCTTCAGTTGATGGTCAGCTGAGAGGATACAATTTGCACAGCAGTTTGCAGTCCTGCCCTTTGTTCAGGACCTGGAGTGATTGAAAACCTCCCTATGCCATGACTTCCCGAGCAAAATCCCCC
Organism: Phoebastria nigripes; assembly: GCA_035582835.1. Taxonomy (NCBI): domain Eukaryota; kingdom Metazoa; phylum Chordata; class Aves; order Procellariiformes; family Diomedeidae; genus Phoebastria; species Phoebastria nigripes. Next base: position 1,112,755 of record JAYKAV010000211.1, read on the forward strand.
AAGGCAGACTGCTGCTGAGGGTTGTCCTGTGCAGAGGACCTCTTTCTATGACTCCTGCATCTTGCAGCCTTTTCCACTTACAGCTTTTGCTTTTATATCTTTGTAAATGTGATGCCTGTGACATTGCAATTGCCTCCTCGCAGCCTTAGCACTTGGTGGGGTTTTTTTCAGTTGCCCCATGGGCCACAACAGCTTTGTAGGCAGGAAGAAACCTGGAAATCAGCTCTACCMGTTGCTTTACATACATGCAAGTTGAAGGTCAGTTATGGGGACTGTCCAAATGCATGACCGTGGCACAGCATTTTATAGCTGCTGGTGGAGGTTTTTTAGGAGGCTGTGCAATATGGCGTAGCATGAGTGCTCGCCTTACCTATCCGAACGCTGCCTCCGCCAATGGGAGGCACACTCGGGCCATCTTCTGTTATTCCATTAAGGACGGTCACTAATTTATACTACGCCAGCTGGAAGAGAACTTATACCTTGACGTAGTACAGATGACAAGGGGAGGTGTTTCCACACCGGGTAGAGGCTGAAGGGTTGACACTGCTGCAGGTCAACATCCTTTGTGCTGTTAAACTAAAAGACACAAAGTCTGTGTGTAGTTTCCAAAGAGATTATTCCACTGTTGTGTTTAAATTCAGTGTTGGAAGGAGCTGGTGTGCAACAGCATGTTAATAGTGATACCTGAGAAGATCGGCACTATGGTGTATTTTTTACCCATGCTGACGGTGGGGTGAACAGGGCTCATACATCTTTCAGTTCAGTAACTACCATATCTTTATTCTCTTAGCCTAGTCTGCAGGTTTCTTAAAGGGATTACACTCCCAAGCCTGGGACTTAAAGCTAGTTTTAATGAGTTTGATGAGCCTGTGTAGCAGACTTTCATAGAAGCCTGTCTGTCTAAATAGCATTTTTAATAGCAATTCCCTCTGCTCAGGAGATTAGCAAGCTTAATGCTTTGAGGGCTTCGGCCCCACTGGATGGTGGCACATAAAGACRAGCTCTACTGAACAGTAATAGTCTTTGCCAAAAAATGAGTAGACTTAAAGTTGCAGCTCACTGGTGTTAGAGCTGTCTTTGTTCTTTGTCAGCATTGAGGTGTGAAGAGTTGAGTGTGCAAGCTAAGTGCTGTTGGATGCTCAGCTGCATCTCTGTAGGCTTTTACCCTAAAGTTGCTCACCACTGTCTTTTGTGGAGGCTACTACTTGCTGATCTCCCATAAGTGATATTTTGCTCAAAAAACCCCCCAGCCTTCAAGATTACTTATTAAAGAAAGTAATCTGGGAATTCATATTGTTTACTTAAATTTCTGTTGAAATTCTTTAACTGTGAGCTAGTGAAAAGGCATTCAGATGCTCTGCGTATGTGTGTATATTTGTGTATGTATATTTATGTATATGTACACACATATAAAAGTAGTTCTACTTACAGATGAAACTGGTAATGGTGTCTGAGAGCAATGGTAGCAAGTGTGCTACAATATCCCTCCAGTGGACATGCTTTTCCAGTAAATTCTGTGTGTCAACAATAGTGTTAGCACATTCTTAGATGTGTGAATACATTTAAAGTAAGTCTTAGAAAATAGCATCTGATAAGGAATTTTTTACATGAGCAATAACTAGGTAAAATAGGTAAGTGTAGATGGTATGTTTTATAGGGTATTTGACTCTTAAAACCTGTTGCTGGTCCAAAATTAAATATTGCTGTTCTGTTTTCCAAATCAGTGTAATTTTGGAGCAAGGAAAAAAGATTTCTGCATTCCTTTTTTTTTTTTTTTTTTTTNAAAAGACAAAAGAGGTGCAACATGTTTTTGCATGTGAGCTTTTGAAATATTAGAAGAATTTTGGGGAGATAGATTAGTTGGCAAAGTGCATGTTGTTTAACTGCTGTTCGGAAACAAAAGTAGCTTTTGGTGCATATGAGTGTTTTCTTATCTTTTGTTTATCTGATCATACATTCATTTTTATGACCTTAAAAAAGGGATTGTCTTGTCACAGACCTGGGATGAAAAACTTTGATAACTTTTCCAAAAGTCCCTATTATTATGATGATGTCACATATTAAGTTCTTAGAGACATTCAGTTTCTTTTTTTTAAAAATACCTGCATGCTTCAGAATACAGTTAAGAGAAGAAGGTGGTATTTTGGGGGGTTCAGGGGCATCATTATCTGTTTTCTGCACTTACTCCTTGAAATTACACAATCTTTTTGGAACGTAGCCTTTTTAAATGCACCACTACTTTATGCCTGTACATGTGACCCTGTACAATGTGGAGGGGAGAGGAACTTGGAAAAATACAAGATAAAATTCTAACACTCATAAGTTGACTGTTCTCAGTAATAGTTCTTCTATTGTTTGTATTATTTGCAGTTCTATAAAAGAGGGTGAAAAAGTGTTGGGTTTTGGGTTTGTTTTTTTTTCCCTGTCAATACAAGTAAATGCTAAATGCTTAGATATGGCATCATCTGCAGCATTTAAGAATAAACAGATACTTATGTGCTAATAGCATCTCTAGGTTTCTTTCTTCCTTTAGCATGATGATTTGAAGGAAGAGAAAATGGCTCACAAGTCCTGACTTGTTGCTGCCAAATAGGAAAGTCTGTAATTGAAACTTTGGCACTAGTGGCATGCCCCTTTCATAAGTATTTGCTTTTTACCTTGCATGATTAAAAAAAATGGAAGTGAAACACAATCAGGTGTAAATGATGTTATATAAAATCTTATTGCCAAATCTGTGCTGTTAAGAAATAAAGTATTTTTATTGAAACTAATAATTTAATTTTACCAATGTACTGACTTCTTCTTGCTCTCAGAGTAGGAAAATTGGCAATTAGTATTCCAATAACCCAGTCTTATGGAAAGATTTATCTGTTGTCCAATACATTATAATTTATATATTATATAAAACCTAGTGTGTTCCATGCTTTGATGTTCTTCAGTCTGATCTTTTAAAATTTGTGCCAGGAATCAGAATTTAATGTTGGAATTAATTAAAGTCCAGAACATTCAACAGCTACATTTGTTGACTATAGAAGATAATAAAGGGATGACCAGTAAATATGTTGTGCTTGAAACATCCTAGGTTTTAATTCAATTATTTAAGCTTGGACACAATAGTATTGAAGTGTCTATTAGTAAAACTTGCACATTTTCTCTTGTGTTGACAGCTTCTAAAAGCTAGAAGATTGGCTTCTAAATGTCAGTGAAACTTGGTTTCTAAATGGCAAGTAGATATATTTGTGGCTACTATGCTGGTGCTCCCCCTTTCCCCTACCTTCTTATTTAGGAACAAATCCTGTGTTTGTAGTATGGATTTTATACAGTGATATACAATCAGAAGTGGTGCCAACAGCAGAATGGTATTTGTTTAATAAAAGATTGAGTAAAAAGAACCTTGGTGTTTGGTCTTCAGTACCTTCACTTTATAAGCTTAACATTCTGGAGCCAAAATAAGAGAAAGGTATTTAAATCTATGAGAAAGAGCTATTTCTGAGACTTCTAGTGACTTTTATTAGATAAAAAGGAAATATTAACCTTGATATCAGTGGGTGGGTAAAAAAAAAAGATGCTTAGCGGATGAAAATCATGACATTTATCTTTTTAAAAACAGGGTCTTGCAGGTTGGGATCTTTGGTTGGAGGCTTTCCAAAGCTGGATGACTAAGTAAGAAAAGACAACTCCCAAAGCTGCTGGGTGGAGTTCCTAGACTGGTACCAGCAAATTCCCAGAAAGGAAAACAATTGCCTCTTAATTGGAATTCTTTAATCCGAAGATTATTCACTTATCAATACTCTAAAAATATCTTATGTAATTTCCCAGAATTCTTAAGTATAGTAGTTGTTTTAATCAGGATAGATATGTTCTGCTTGTACAGCGATGGTAGATGTGCCATAGGATGCTTTTAAGTATTTCTTTAGTATTTAAGAGCAGAAAGGGAGATGAGAGATGAAAGAAACAGAAAATTAAACGAGGTGCAGTATAACACTGGCTCTTGACCTCTAAGGAAAGACTGGGAAAGGTAGAAGTGGGATCTAAAACTTTCACTTAAATTTTTGGGTAAAAGGGTATATTTTTCTAATATTTCGCTTTTTGTATTGCTGGACTGTGTAAAATTGCATTTTTGTGAAGTATTCAGACAACAAAACCATACATTTTTCAGTATAAGTAACTTGACTTTTCTCAGTAGCTCTTGTAGAGTGTTAAGTGTTCTGCTGAAGTTGTGGGTAGATGCCAGATTTTTATATACAACGTGACATAGTAAGTCTGTGTGAAGGAGAAGTAGCAGTATGTATTGCTTTAATATTTGTRAAATGCTTTGTAGATAAACACTTTTCGGATAGAACAGATTGGCAGAAATCTGTGTCCTTGCCATCAGTAAATCTTCATTGCTCTTAAAATTTCAGCTGCACCTTTCTATTGTATTTCTCATGCATGAGCTAATTAGGAGGTAGTTAATGGTAAGTTGATAAGAACATTAAAAATCAGAGATTGTTCTCCAMACAAAATCAATTACTTTCTTCAAAAGAAAATTCCAGGGATTGATAATTCATAGAATTTGGACTTTGCCAAAAATATTAGGTGTAGAAATCCTTTTGATTGTGAAAAGYATCTTAATTACTTTGAGGAAACTTTCTAGTTGTATAAATTTGGTATTTTGTTGCACAAAACTTGCTGTTTTGTTGTTTGCTTTACTGTTTTACTTGCTGTACTGTTAAGTTTTTACATTAAAACTGGATGTTAGATTCTTAGCCACTTACCTTGATTTGTTTCAAATCTATTCTTAGGGATGCTAGTAAAATGCTTTCTACCATATCCTTTGGCACCTTGTTTTGGAGGAAGAAATCACTGAATCTGTATCATGAAAGTCTTGTTTGGACTTTCAGGACAGATTCTTCTCCTGGGACTACTTAACACTTTGCGAACATTATGTGTTTATTCTGGCCCTTAGGTTGGACCTGCCAATATAGGAAACCAAGCCAGAGGCTGCAGGAATTCCCAGAAAAAACTTCCCTCTCAGCTGTGAAAGAGAAATGTTTACCAGGAGCTGAAGCTAAGCAGCGTGATTATTGAGCAGGGAGAATGAGATGGCAGCGTAATCAATAGTGAACTCGCTGCGCAGAAGAGTTCGCATCCAGGACACTTCTGTGGCAGGGGAGATGGCTGCAAGAATTGGCAGCAAAATAGTTTTGCATTATTTTGAAAGCGTTTTCTGTTTATTGTAGTATTAGAATTATTATAAACTAAAATTTCACGTATTTAGTTCTGGCATCTGGCACTTCGAAAAACATGTAGTAGCTCTTAATCCAGCTTCTGTTGATAGGCCTTTTGTTTCGCTCTTTTTTTTTTTTTTTTTTTTTTTGGCTTAGGAGCAGGAAGTGGCAAACCTAACTTTCTAAGTACCTGTCTACAAGTAGCACTGTAATTGAAAATATATACTGTAAATGCCTGTAGGATAAAAGTTTCATTTTTATTTGCTGACCATCGAGATATCTCTTAGTGGTAATTAACCCTTAACCTGAAAAAGATTGGAGCTCGGTACATTATCGATCAAGTCATAGTGTTGAATGCTATATAAACCAGCAAGATTATAAAAGGCAGAGATTTCACATACAAGGACATGTAATTTTCTGTAGCTCGCAGGACAAGATAATACCTTCTCTCTTAGGAATTGTGAGCGAGATTGAGGAGTGCTCCGAGTACCAAATGGACACAAAGGATCTGTTTTTCAGGGAAGTGGAGCGCTTCCTCCTGCCTTGCACGTGCTGCATCGACATCTGTCTTCATTTTGGCATCTCTTTCCTCAACCTGTATCTTTTGGTGTTGTGATTATGACTGGTCAGATTAGTATCTTCATGAGTCTCTTATGGGTCTATCTGTTAATTCTTACCAGAGATTTAATGGCTCAGGCCTTTTTTTTTTTTTTTTGTTGCCTTTTTTTTTTTTTGTTGCCAAGATTGGTGGTGGTGTGTTTTTTCCATGGAGATGGTTAAGTTAAAGTTCTAGTGTTGTTTTTGTCAAGTTGGTAGTCTGAGTAATTTTAGTGGCTTATTTATACAAGAAGCTCRTTTATATACTCCGGCTTGTACTTATTCTGGCTGCTTCTCTTAAATCCACGTACAATAGCAAAGTAGAAATGCACAGTAGAGGAAAAACTGGAAAAACAAACCTCTGGGTAGAATCTCTGTGCTGGTTTAAGCAGATCCAACTGCAGTGCTGCTAAAGGAGATGGTCTCATCCTGCACTGCCCGCGTATTCTATACTCTTGCTTGTGGACAGTTTTTACATTGATCCAATTTTATTTCTCTTTGTGCTTAAAAGTTAGTTATTTATTTAAAGACTGGCAAACCGATCAGTAATCCTTATGTGGGATTATTTGCGTGTGCTTGTGTAACACGTTTCTCAAGACTTGGATCTTGCAGGATAAAAATATCCCAATAAAAATTTAACAAAAGTAAGTAGCGTTCCTGTGCTGTAATGATTTCTCCCCTTGCAGCAAGGGCATAGTCACTGTCTTCAGTCTTTTTTTCATCTGAGGAGACTGATTCTTCAGGTTGCATTGAAAAAATCAGACAACCTCACAGCTTCTCCTTTCCCCTAATTTGACCCCAACTAAAGAAAGTTGCCTGAAGTTCTTGCTTTTCTCATTGACTGAAGTGAGCAGGTCCAAACAGGACTCTTAAATTTCACCAACTGCCTTATTCTGGGTTAGCTCCATCTTATCATGTGTAAGCCTGTTATTSGCCTCAAAGCTGGAAGTGCAATATTCCCCCAGTAGAGGTATTTGGGAATGTTTCTCATAAAAGAATTGTCTTGAAGTGGCAGTTGATCAAACTAGACTTTCCATGGGAAGATGTTTTGATAAAGTTTTAACTGGGAATGGTTGCTCCCAGACAACTCATCTGACAGTGAAGGAAATGATCTGAGATGAAGTCTGGGTTGATGATCTGAATGCTCATCTCTAWCAAGGGGGATTCAGGTCAGGATCCCTTTGCTTAAGTGATACTGTGGAATTAAACAAGAGTTGTCCGTGCCCCGCACGAATGATTTAACACTGATCTGCTGAATTTGTTTCTATTGTGAAAGCTTTTCCACTCGCAGTGCAAAGAGAGATTATGGTTTTAAGGTGAACGGCTTGTTCTCCTGCATTATAATTTTTTGGAAAGAGAGTCTAATCCTGAAAACACAAGGACTTGTGATTAAGGCAGTCACTTCTGGTTTGTGACAGTGACAAAGCAGACTCTATTAGCTTCCAGCTCTCCTTCTTTGTACTTTACCCAATTTTGGATGGCTGAGGAGAGGGTTGGTTGTTTCCTTTATTCTGTTTTTCCTTTTTAATACTGAAAGGTTTTGCGGGAGGGGACAACTGCCACCTATCTCTGCCTCATTGCATGCAGTAATGCTTTGCAACAAATGTGGGATATGTAAAAGTGGTACCTAATGTTTTCCCATCGCTGTCTGTCCCTGGGAAAGACCACGAAGCAACGTGCTTGAGGAAGTCCTAGCCCCCACACCTTGGGCGAGACTCATGGAGCAGATACCCTGCATGCAGAATCTTTGAATCAAAGAACAGGAACAAAGATGAAGAAATTCCAGAGCAATTAACTTGTTGTGCAATATTTAAATTATTTTTAATCATGCTTTTACCTCAAATTATAATTTAAGATATATCATGTAATCACTAGTAATACAAAATGAAAATGGAAAGGCATGTTCTTTCTTCTGAACGTTCTCCATATAATAATCAGCTAATAACTCTGCCTGCTTTAATTCAAAAGTTCCACTTGCTCAGTTTTTAAGTTGGCAGGCTGCTTTTTAATTCTTCTGTTCTAATTTGTTGTAACATGTATGAAATACATGTGTTAATTTGAGTAAATACAGTAAAGTTAATCAAAGGAAATGATTACAGAAGGAACCCAAGAGGGTAGCTAGTTATCGCTCAGGAAGGAGTTATGTAGTTCTGCCAAATTAATTAAATACTACTAGTTAAAATCAAAGGTTAGTGATAAGAATCTTGTTGAATTTTGGATACAGGTGACTTGTTTTAATGGATGAAAYGATGACCCTTTGGTTGAACAGATTCTTTTTTGTTTCCTTGTAAAAGCCTAACAAGTTATTTATTCTTGACTGTCCTATTGCACTTTTAACTCTGAATTTCCATATGGATTTCCCTTAATGGGACGAGCAGTAAAGTTCTTTTGCCTCTCTCACATAATGCTTCAAGGTCCCTTCACTGGAGGCCTATGTGCTCATCGTATCTCTGCATCACTGCTATGTGTCCCCACTCTGTTAACACAGCTATAATTAGCTTGCAAGGCACTAGTCAGAGGATTCGGCAAAGTGCCAAGAAATCAACCCCAATTACTATATTCACGTTGTCAGTAATGCCCACTTCACAGTTTCTACTAATTTGAAATGGCAAGTCCCAACTTCCCATAGCAAAATTACCATTTTTGCGCTGTTCTTCTATTTTCTGCTTCTTATTCTGTTATTTTGACTCCATTAAATTACTGTTGTAAAGAGAGTTACAAATCATCTCAGAAAATTCTTATTAGGTAATTGCAGTGATACAATATAAATATAGTAGATCCAGAGTTTTGCAGCTTTTTAATAAGTTTAACATGGACCAAAAGGGGGGGGGGGGNTGCTTAACAAAAGATGGTATTTAGGATTGATCAAAACTGTGTCTGCACTTAAAGGAAGATTCTTGTAGGGGGAGTTAAATCAGTACTGCAATTGAAAATACGTTCAGAAACCTGACTTTTTCTTCTTTTTCATCACTTTGCATATACTACCTTTCAGATTGTTGCATTTGCTGTCCTGTTGATACCTAGTTTCTTATTTAAATCGTTCATTTCTTTTTTTGGCTTCTCTCGAATGGGTTTTCTCAAACATTCCATAACCAGAATCAAATGTTACAGGGAGTTGGGACAAGAAATTATTAACTTAATCTACGTGACAGTTTCACATGTGTTTCAAAGTATTTTTTCGGATTTCAGTGCTTGTAGTGCAGGTGGCAGAGGCATAACCTTCTGTAACCTCTGGCGTTTTTCTCATCTGGAAGATGGAGTCTGTAGTTGTTAGATGTGCTCTGAAACACCTCGAGTGGGAGGATGGCTCTAACAGAGGAGCTATTTCTATGATCAGTGCTTCTAAGATCCTGCCAGGCCGATCTGATCCAGCTTTTATCCTTCAGCATTCAACAAATGTGATTATCTCTTTGTAGACTTCTTTCACTCCCATAATGAGTTCCTGGTTTGTCACCTATTAATAATCTGATATGGAGAACTGAATTAATATGTTCCCCTGTATTTCTCTAAACATTAGCTTAAGGGCTAGATCATTGGGTAGGAAGTATTTTAATTCAGTGGCTACATGTTCCTTAGTAGCTAGTGGTTTTGACAAGAAGATTGGTTATGTTGGTAGTTCATTGAAACACATTCACTGATGGTTTTTTATGGTTGTAGCTTACTTTGAATTCCTAGGTAACATCCTTAGGAGTAATACTTGGCTTTAATTCCAACAAATAAATTTTGTATTTTGATTATAAGTTCCATTAACTACCATTAATGAAACTACCATAACTACTAGAAACTACCAGTTACTACTGTAACTACAATGTTTTTCACTCTGTGGTTAGCCAGAGTTGATGAATTGAGTGGGCATGAAATGCAAAATTTTCACTCTGCAAAACTTTTAAAAATTAAATGTTTCCACTTTTCTTAATTGGCAAAATTTTCACTCTGCAAAACTTTTAAAAATTAAATGTTTCCACTTTTCTTAATTGGCAATACCTTATAAAGAAATAGTGGTGTGTGTGTGTATATGTGTGTGTGTATATATATATATAAAAACCCAGCAAAAACCACACATCCCCTTCACACCTCCTCATATTTGCATTTGGCCCATGCCCAAATGGCCAGTAGCATGGCAACCAGCATGTTTTTCTGGTCTGTGGCATTCTGCAGTTCAGGTTTTTGCCTTGCTTGACTCTGAGTAACTTCTTGTTGTAAAGCACCAGTTCCTTTCAAGCAAATTTAGAACAGTGCTGTTAAAGATCCATTTTTAAAAAAGATTGCGGTTGATTAGCTTCAATAAAGCTAACTTGTTGGCCCAAACTGGCCATGGCCACTGGTATATTTATTGGCATTTTCCTTGTTAGCAAAGTGTTTTTTGGAGTACATCATTAAAAGTATTGTAGAGATGACCAGGAAAGTTTATTCTGCAGTAAGCATTCTGAAGTAATGTTTCCACATTCTTCTGTCCTTTTTAATGCAGTAAGTAACTGTATTTTGTCCAACAGTCTTTCTCTTTTGCTACTAATACCATTTACCAATATCTTCATAATTTTGTCCTCATTGACCAGATTAATCTTTCTCACTGATAACTGGCGTTTTAAGGCAAGGAGTATTATGAAACAGAATATATATTTTAGCCTTTGAGCTTCATGAATCTAGAAGGTCCTGAGATGACCTATTGAGAAGATGATTTTTCCCAACTGCAACGTTGCCCAGCCAGCTGCCGTTAGGGAAGCCATTTGCTTATTTGGTTTGAAAGCTTCGAACACCGGTGATTAACTCCTGCAGCAGAGTATCACTGCTCCCCCACTGTGCGATGTCCTGAGAACAGCAAAGAATGTCACACACTTCGTAAAATAGAGTAGCAGTATTTCATACTGACTGGCTGCTGAAAGAGTCATGATTGAAAATGCGAAATAACTTTTAAAGTGCTGGTTCTTTCTACTGTTTTCTTTTTGACCTCGTTTTAATGATGTTTGAGAATGGATGGCTTTTATTCGAAAGGAAAATTTTCAGTAGAAATACAGCATATTGTAGAAACAATAGAAAGTATACACAAAATACAGAGATGTTTTTAAAATAGAAGAAGGTGGTATCTCAGATATTAATGAATGCTGAAGATAAATAACATTTGAGTGGGGGCAGGAATTTTTCTTCAATTTTAGTATCTCTTGAAAATTTTAGTATCTCTTGAATCATTTTTGCACACTGATGATTATATGCAGTACTTCACGCTACCTTCCCTCCAAATCCTTTTGAACTCCATCATGGTTGTATCCAGTTGGAAAAAAAAATTATTTATGTGCAAGTTAAAAGATCTGCCTGAGGTCATGGCAGTAGCTTGGTGACAATTCAGGTCAGGACTGTTTTCCCTCCTATTTTTAACTTGATGTTTTAAACAATCAAAGCCACAGTTAGATCTGAGGGAYGTTGCGTGGGGGCTGGATGATTGCAAGGTGTGAAGCAGTTCCTCCTCGAACTGTTAAAGCAGCATTTGTAGGTTAGACGTGACTTGTTTCTTTGTTGTGTGCCCTGGTTTAAGCAGCCTGATACACCAGCTGAGGACCAGTACTGAGGCTGAATAGCTCCAGAAAAGCAATGCAAGGGTAAAAACTGCCAGTGAGTCAGCAGGAGATGGAGCCCAGGGGTGTTTACAGAACGCTGATAAGCTGTGAGCAAGCAGAACTTAGAAATATGGGATTAATATCGGCTCCAATGCATAGATCCACTGCTTTGCAGGTGTGCTGTGTCTGTATGCAAGGACAGCTTGATTTAATCTTCTTATTTTGGAAGTAAAGAGCGTGGCAGTCAGGTCTCTGTGAGGACCGTGGCTCTGCGTGGCAGTTTCTGGAGTGATAGTTGTTGCTAGTGGCTGGGTGGTGGGTGGAAATGGAGGGAAGCTGCAGTTGGTATTTCAGTTGCATTAGTAATACAGCTTTTGCTCATAAAGCGGTTTGATGGTGGGAACTTTTAAGTTGTTTTCTCTTCCCTGATTGTGGTTTATTCAGAAAGTGAGTTTGGGTAGCTGTGATTTATTATGACTGTCATTAAAATCAGTCTTTATTTTTCAGGATCCTGAAAATCGTTTACATTGCGAAAGATATTTTCGGTAGTAAGTAATGTAGCTTTCCCCCACTGTGAGCAGGAGGCATGTATTTTACTGTCCACAACAAATCTTGCTTTACTTTTTAAAAAAGGAAAGGGTGTTGTTTGGTTTTTTTTTTTTTTCAGACCAAAAGTGGATTTTTCACAGACAAAGCCAAACTGCCAGAATAACACCACCAAGACTCACTCAATATTGGGACCAGCGTTAAGATTAGATACTGGTCTGTCAACTTTATCCCAGCTCGTTTAATCTGGAGTTTGAATGTTTGCTGTAATCACTGATTGTAGACTTATTTTAGCAAGTAAGAGATGAGCAGATTTTAACTGTTTTTGACCGTGGTACATAAAATGAACCTTAAATAACTAAAATGGATTTTTATCCACTTGGCTGTGGCTCTGTTATTGCTTTGAACAGAGCTGGATGAAGGCTGCGGCCAAAAGCGGCGATCCCTTTTGGAGGGACTGTCCTTATCCCTGCCTGACCACATGCTGGTGCTCTATTGAGAAGGATTTCACATCCAACTAACAAAAAAATCATATGGAAGAGATATTTGTTTATGGAGAATTTGTGATAGTGTGCAACACGACAGGAATAAAGTGTTGCTCTTTCCTCTGAAACTGATTATAAAGAGGGTGGAGTTCGTTGCAGTTAATTTTATTGTGTTTTTACAAGTCGTACTGTTTTTTTCCCTTCCCTGTTTGTTCTTACTTGATTTTTGGGAGGATTCAGTTTTTGCTATTTAATTAGTACGGAAAATATCCTCCTTTTTAGTCTTGCATCATATATTAGATCCATGTTCTGACATGGTGGAGCTTGTGGACCCTTTTAAGTATAGCTTCATTATTTATAAGGCATTAATCAGATTAATTTCGTAATAGTTTCCTGCTAATCCTGCCATTGTTCCTTAACTCAGAACTAACGAAAGCACAATTTTAATACCCTTTTAGTTGCTACAACATCCTTCTATTATCGGTTATATTTTTATTAGAGAGTACTTTCAAACAGTTTTCTAAAATCTTAAAATGATTGAGCAACATCTTAAAATTATAGGATTTTTACTACTGATAAAAGGACAATTTATCAAGCAAATCCCCTTTTTATTAAAATCATGTTTCTTTGTCAGTTAAAATTTGTAGGAGTTTTCCTATTTCTGTATAATCCCAGTCCTTGTGCCAACTAGATTTTTTCTAGCAGTGATAGTGAGGCTCACTTAAAAATGTGTTTCAGTTGTGGAAAATGTCCTTTTGGTGGTCCTGACAGCATTTACAGTTGAAGTACTTAACATACTGACATGCAGCAATAAACACCAAAATCTTAATTACTTGAATATCATTTTGTTATTATTGAAGAAACCTGCGTTCGAACATCACTTCTTTAGCTTCAGTTTGCAAGGGGCCTCATTTCTAAGATCTTTTAATGAGATTAATTATTTTTCTGGTATCTTTTTCGATTCTGTTTTAAAAAGTACTTTTCTGTTATCTGATTTGAAATATGCCATTCAGGAAATTTTGTGACATTACATAGCTTAGAACAGAAACTTTATCTAGTGATAGTGTTAAAAACAAAAAAACCCTCTGAAAGTTAAAAAAAGAAGGAAAAAAAAAAAAAAGGTTGTCTGGTTACCTGCATAGACAACCATATTGATTTCATTCTTTCTTAACTATTGTTCATCTCATCTTCAATAGCATTTTAAATACTCCAATATAAATGTATATATAATTACAAAAAGGCTATTATAATCAAAATCTAAAGGTCGTCAAGCAGATTTCTGAATTGATAYACCTAAAAAGTACATTATTTTCAATGATGATGAAAACTTATTCTTTCTGTACCAAAAAGGATGGTGGGGAACTGCTTGCATGCAGCTGACGAACAGACTTTTGCTCAATAGTTTATCATGATAGGGTCATTGAGATGTCAATTACATATTTTGTATTTATAGAGCACTTTTGTTCATGGAAGATTCCTAAGTGTCTCCCAGGTGCTACCACATGCATCTGAGAAGATTAATATATTACTTTTCATTTTGAAATTGGAGTGGTTCAGAAATAGTAGGTCTGCTCTTCTGTTAAATGAATACTAATTTCATAAARAGACTGCCTGAGATAGAGGGGGTTGTAGGAGTTGCCTGGAGTTGTCACGTGAGGTTTTTCTCTGGACTGCGTATACTGGAATAATTTTCTTTCTGGGTAGGGGCCTTCCCTGAAGCAGTAACCATGCTTCTGATTCAACTTATTCTTGTAACTGATTAATGAGAGAATGAAAGTTTTAAAAGCACTCACAACTCATTTCATTAATAGCTTATCTCCTTTTAGAAATTGTATCTATATTCTGCTTTTGAAGCACCAAATGAAACATCATTTTACAATCCCATCATGTGCCATTCCTAAATTAGGGTAGGTTTAATTGCTTTGAAGGAGCTCCACAAAAATGTGTGCAATTCAAAGGAAGCATTTTTTTTCTGATTTTGGTGATAGACTCATTATGTCAGCAGTAGTTACTGAGCTATTAGAGTTTGTTTTATGTGAAAGACCTACAATGGAAGTGCTGATCTCTTGTAGTCATGCAAGTTTTCAGTGCTTTCTGTGAATAGCAGTTGAATAGATGATGCGAGGGTTGGATAAGATCTAGATCTAGATCTGTTAGAAGGGGTACTGTATTACATGTAGTTTGTTGTGGGGTTATTTTTTGAGTTTTTGCCTTCTAGAATCTTGCTTTGAATCTTCCAAGTGAATGAGTCTTCACTGTCTTTTCTTGGCAACTAATTCATTGCCTAAAAGAGTTTTTGCATGTTGCATTGTACATGGTCCAAAACCGTTCGAGTTGCTATGTGCAGTTAAACATGTTCTTCTTAAAGTATGTTGTGTTATACTGGCAAGTAAAGCGTTTCTCTACACGTGTGGAAAATGCATATGTTAATATTTTGTAAAACAGTTTTTTGTTCTTGAGGATTGAAGCTAGTATGTTACCAAAAACTTCAAATTCATGTCTTTTAACCTGCTGGTTAGTTTGTAGGTATGTATTCTTTCCTGCTTAATAGCAACGAGCTACATATATCTCTCATGCTCATTTTAAGATCACAAAGCAGTTGTTGTTATTTTGGCATTTAAAAGCATCTTGAATGTCTTTTTCTTAGAAGGAAAAAGCCGGTAAATTAGTTTTCTCCACAGCAGCATTAGCAGTATCACTGGGGGTGCTACACAGGGTCCTGGAAATGCGGAAAACCCAATTAGCAAGAGGTCTTGAGAGAAAGGAGGGAAAGCAGGTAGTTCTGGGAGACCGTAATTAGGGCAGATTTTATGTGTGGGCAAAATTTATTAGGGCAAATATTTTTGTGTTCCTAAAAATGCCATCATGTATTATCTCAGTCAGTCATGACAATAACCAGCAGCAGGGCAAAGAGGACGGGGAAGTGGAGAGAATTAATACACAGACCAGTAATGTGGCCATTCCTCTTTTTAAGAAGAGATGCTACACGATGGGCAGCTTAACTAGAGCAGTAATAAAYATCACCGCCTCTGTTTCTTCTCCCTACAGGTGAGACGCTGGTAGGAAATTACAGCTTCATGTATGAAGCTTCCAAAAGGCATGATGTCCTCAGATTTTCATGTTAAATCATGCTCAGAATTTTATAGTTTGGAGTAAGTTCTGTGCCAGAATCCTAAATGCTTCGTTGTGAAAGCAGCTTTTCAAAGTAAGAAAGAAACACGGTCCCAGATTCATTATGAGATTGTTGCAAGGAACTGCATTGTTTTTATGGCTTCGTATGCTTTGGCTCAAAATGTAGAAATCAAACAAGAGATTCTGCTGCTTATTATACAGGTGCATGAGTCAGCTTCTTGTTTAGTTTTTCAAAGCCTTTTCAATTGTGCAATAAAATAATGTTG
This sequence comes from Phoebastria nigripes, assembly GCA_035582835.1. NCBI lineage: Eukaryota > Metazoa > Chordata > Aves > Procellariiformes > Diomedeidae > Phoebastria > Phoebastria nigripes. Next base: position 1,128,543 of record JAYKAV010000211.1, read on the forward strand.
AAATGCATTTTAGTACTAAACATGTTGTTTGTCTGAAAGCTTCACTTCAGTTGTCTCTAGAATTATTCCATTTTCCATCCACATGATGACAATTATCTACAGTAGGAGTTTATAGCTTGGCACCCAGATTTACCAAAGCATGACACAAGGTGAATTCTGACTATGCAGCTTAAGGTCAGATTGTGCTAATGAAAACAAAAGTGACCAAAGGAGACCTTTGTGCAAATATTGTTGTTCCTAATGCTGGTCCCAGGAGATATGAACACTTACTGGAAAGGTCTAGGTTAGAAGCAAAGGAAAATGAGATTCTTGCTGTTAGGATGTCTACAAACTCTACAAGAAAATGCATTACCCATGCTGGAGCAGAAAACAATGTTTTATGTAGCGTATAAGATTTGATTTTTTTCCTTCTATTTAAAAAACAAACAAACAAAAAAAMCCCAAAACCCCTTAAAATAGACCTTGTGTTTTTAAAAAAAAAAACAACTTTCTTTTTACCCCAGATGGAATATTCTAGAAAGCATGCCTGTCTATAAATTATGCTATTAGTCTTGATTTTCTTCTTCTATGACTGAAGCAATTGTTTCAACTTTAATTCAGGTTTATTAAATGTAGACGGTACAAAGTATCAAAGAAGGGTGAAGCTTCCCACTCCTTAATGATCTTGCTTCCTGCCAAAAGTGCATATTCTTCCACTGCATCTTCCCTGTACGTGACTGCAGGTTCAAGTTCAAATTATCTGTTGCTTAGCTGAGAGCAAATAGGTTCAGGGAGTTTTTCCTGCCAGATTCAAAACATTAATGCTTTCAAAACAAATAAATTCATTTTTCTTCCAATTAAAGAAAGAAGTCATTCCTGTTTGAGCGAGGCATGAGAAATTGCAACCCTATCATCATGGTGATGAATTTTAGGTTAGAGAGCCTTCCTCCAAGCAGTGTGATATGCTTTAAAAAGGAGCATTTGGGAGAAAATAAATGAGCTTCATATTGCACTTGAGGAATTAACTTTCATTTTAGTGGTGGAAATTGGAAACACCAATATAGTGAGTCAGTAGTAATCAAGTAGAGAAAACAGGACATGGCCCCATACTTCTAGTTATTTAAGCATTACAGTTTCTGTGGAAAGTTAGCTTTATACTTCTGTTGGACTTTTCTGCAAAGCTTATTAGCAAAGTACATTAAAAAAATTGTCTCTTCTCTRCAAGTTTTGGGCTGCTTGTTTCAGTGTTAATATAGGATGATCTGCTTAGAGATGTTAAGCGTGTACAGAACATGCGGCTTTGGTATGGAGCAGAGGGGGAGTCAGCCCTTTGAATTAACCTTACGTGTTAAATGGAGACTTACCTAGTGCTTTTTTTTTTTTAAAGAAAAGCTGGGCTGGACAGAAGCTCAGGAGGTTATCTGGTCCATCGTCTGCCCCGAGTCAAGCTCAGCTGTACCTGACAGATGATCGTTTAACCTCCTCTTAATTCCCTGTGTTGATGGAGGGTCACAGACATTTCCGGTGCTTTTAGGTCTTTTCCATTACAGAATAGCCCTAATGTTTAGCCTTAATGATGCTGCACTTTTAAGTTCATTTCTCTATATTCTGTCTACAACATGGAGAACAGATTACCATCTGCCTCTTTGTAGCAATGTTTTACATTTTGAAATACCATCTTCCCCATCATCTTCTCTTTCCTAAACCAGGAATTCTTTTATTCGTTTTAAGCAGCAATTCTCTTGAAGCGCCCYGTGCTTTGTTTTCCAGTTCCTTCTTCACTGCAGAACTGCCGCTGTCACTTCCTTGCCTGGCTTGTGCTTATGCCTTAGCAGGGACACTGGTTGCATTAGAGAAATGATTCCTGCACAGGCTCAACTGCCCTCGTGTCTTGTCTTTCCTGCAGATGATGTTTCCTGGGCCTCTGATYGTTTCCACTGCTTTGGATGTTCTCAAATTGAGCGACAGCTTTTTTGAAATGCAATACCCAAAGCCAGCAAGGCCTCAGCTGGAATACTTTGTCCAACACTCACTAGAGCAGAATAATTATTTTCACATCTTATTGGCTATACGTATGGGTTTGCTCTTCTCAGTACGATATCTTCCTCCTTTGAAACAGAAGGACACTGTTGAGTCATGTTCAACTTGTGATCCAGTATTATCCCTAGATTTTTTTTTGCAGAACTGCTGAGTACCCAGTTGTTCCTGCTCAAGTGTAGTCTTTTTACATTAAACATATTTCTGTTGAATCTTGGGGTTTGCGGTTTTTTTGGTTGTTGTTTTTTTTTTTTCCCCCAGTTAATTTTTTCAGTTTGTAAAGTTCACTTTGAATTGTAATCCTATAATCTGTCATTGTTTCTGTTCTCGCCAGGTTCCTGTTCTTTGCAGATTAAATGAATTTATCCTCTATCTGTCACAAGGTTATTGGTGACAGTTGAGTAGGGCCAGATCCAGGTCAGACACTGGAGGAACCTCTCTCTAAACACCGTCTGGTTTAATAAGCAGCTACTGATAACTTCTCTCTGGATGCTACTTTGTGGATGGAGCTACCCAGCCCATCTGATGCCTAACCTAGATAGGTGGATCTCGACCAGGTTTCCTTAGCTAGCTTAAGAGTGTGCTAAGCGAGACTTTGTTGAAGCCTTCCTCAATTCAAATTGTGGCATTCCCTGCTTTTTCCTCAGTCCTTTAAGCTCCTTAGCATCTCAAAGAAGGAAATCAGGTTGCTTTAACAAGGCTTTTTTGTGACAATTTTGAGCTAGCTATCGGTTTTCTTCTAGGTGCTTACTAGCAGATGGTTATTTGTTTTAGAGTTTTTCTTGATTGCTGGTAAGGTGTCCAGCCTCCCTGTCTTCTGCTCCTTTTTCTGCCACTTTAAAAATATGCTGTCTATTTGGCCTTTTTAGGTCCTTTTTAAGGTAACAGCTAACATCTTGAATTATTTGTCAGTTTTTTAGCATACATAACAACAAAGTTTATGAAGCCGAGCCAGTTTGAAAATACCTAAACCCTTTAATTGTCATCTTTGTAATCTGTTCCAGATAAAGTTGTAAAACCTCCCCTCTTTTCTCCTCATGTTAGCCATCTACTGGCAGGTCTTCTAGTAAAAACCAATGTAAAAAGACATCCCTTGTGGTCTTCTTGATGTCCTTTTTTCACCATATGGTAAGCCAGCAGTCCCTTTGGTTGTCATTCCACTGTTCCGTTATTTATAAAATATATTTCTTGCTGCTTATTGGATTTCTTGCTAGTTTTCTCCTATTCGGTGTTGGAACACTTCTGATTTTATTTTTAAATGTTTATGCTGTATGTTTATACTTGTCTTTGGCAGTCTCACCCAAATCTTTCATCCCTCAGGCTTTCTTCTTTCATTTGAGGGCAGTGAAGAGCTTGTGCTTTAGCCATTGGGCCCTTTTCACACTCCTCTTCTTCTTCGGGGGGGATTTGGACCTGTGTCCTTAACTGCAGTTATTTAAGATTCTGCCAAGCTCTTCTTAACTTCTTTTCCCCTTAGGTTTGTGTCCTCTCTCACTTAATCCACCAGTTATGTGAATTTGTTACTCTGTTGTCTTGAATTGTGCATGTCTCACAAAACCCTCTCCTGTACCTAATCTTCCTCCAATTTTGAGCTGAGAATAGATTCCCACTATAAAGGCTCCTATATTTGTTTCCTGCTTTTGGTCACGACGCGAGCCTTTTGGCCAATTTGTCTCCTAGAGGTATCTGAATCTTGGAGTAAATGTATTGAATCCTTGTTTGAAACAATCCTTCCCTTTTTTTGGCCCTTTTTCTCCCTGGCTTCATCTCATTCTGCATTTTGCACAAGGCATCCTCCTCTTTGAGCAGAATCCCAGGGCGCGCTCTGTTCAGCGTTATGCTCAAGTACATGCTATGAAACCTGAAAGCAGCAGTAACAAGGTGTGACAGAAGTTGATTGCCCTGGTTTTTACTCCTTAAAAATGTGCAGAGTCAAGTCTGTGGTGGTTCTACTGACACTGTGATTGAATTTACCGAATTCACTGATGTAAATACATACTGACTGTACGTATTGGAGACCTAGTTGGAGTATGCATGTATATGCATTTATTCAGAAGCTCGTTGATCATAATTGATGAAGACAAGGGGTGGGAGAGCAGAATTGATAACTTTCTGGGGGATGCTAGCAATAGATACTGTAAGGAAATTAAGTATCTTATTAAACTTGGTTAACTAGACATGCTGACAATTCCTGAAATACCATTTGCTGCTCAATGCTTACAGGAAAGGTGCCATTAGGAGGCACCTTTGTAAGAAATTTGATAAACGGTATCAAGTATCTCAAAGCTAGGAGTAGTTACCTGGAGGAAGATCCCAGCTCTCAAGCAGTGCATTGCTGTGGTACTATCACAGGGAGAAATGACAGCTATTTCTTGGATTATAATATACTCTGTTTTAACCCTATGGCTGATGCACATGCTTAACATTGATTAATGAGCCTGAGCATAATTGTTACTTGCCCTCAATGGCCCAATTTCTTGGGAATGTAGTAGGGAAAGTAGCTAAACAGGTTATATTCTGCCACTGGTGCTACGCAGCTGTTTTGGAAGGCAGATGGTGGTGAGGTTGATGGAAAAAGCAGGCTGTAAGAGTGAGTCTGACCATCAACCGCAAACCAGGGTATTGCGGAAAATCCGTCCTCACCAGAACTCAGTCCTGCTATGGTCAGCTTGGGAGCAGTGAAAAACAAGAGACAGGTATTTGGAAGGCAGCTTTCCACATGTAAGGAAGGCTTAGCTCCTGCTTACTGGTGCCCAGGCACAGTAAATTGGGATAGACTTCAGGGTGTTAGAAATAGAAGAGGGGAGTTAAAACTGAAAGCAGGAGGAGGAGGTGGCAGCCATTTGCCAGGAGACAGAACAAGGATGAGATTAGATGGTAATTTAGGGTTGGTAGAAATGACTGAAGACAACAGAATATATGCTGAAGTTAGCATCTGAGATGAATTTGGGCGTTTATCAGGAGACATGAAAACTGTATATAACTGTCGTTGTTATGCTCCAATTTTGACTTTACGCTCCTGGTTCCATCTTCATAAATAAACCTTAGAAGAAGGAGAAAGATGTTTTTATGTTAACCACAATGGCAACTGTATTTTAATCATGCTGTTTTTTCCTTGATGTTGGCATGATGGTTTTTATTGTATGTGGAGTTGTAAAAAAATTGTACGGAAATGTTGCATTAAGTAGATGAGCAGCCCTATAGAGTCCGTGGATTCACTGCTAACACTTGCATAATTGTCCATTACTACTTCTTAAGAACAGCTCTCCTGCTCTTAGAATTGCCAGCATGGGGTCCGTAAGAACACCATTTTGCGTGGAAGGAAACACAGTTGTAATCAAAACAATGATTACCATCACATTCATTTAAATGCAGAAGGAGAAACTAATGTGTGCTCCAAAGGGATGTAAAAAATTTACAAGTAATTCCTGGTTTTGAGGTTAGGTTTCTGATGTCCATGGGGAAAAAGTTAATTTCTTACCTTTCACTTTCAAGTGAATATTTTTGTATTCATTTCTCACTCTGCATTTAAATGAATGTGATAGTAATCATTGTTTTGATTACAGTTGTGCTTCCTTTCCCCTATAATGGTGTTCTTGAGTACCCCATGCTGGTAGTACTAAGAGCAGGGGAGCTAGTCTTAAGGAGGAATAATGGACAATTATGTGAACATTAATAGTGAATCTATGGACTTCTTAGGACTTCTCAGCTCTTACAGAATATTTCTTTTTCTCTCCCTCTAAGATGTGGGGAAACTCCCAAATAGTCTTATCTAATCATACAAAGTTAAATTTTGCAGTTCTCAGTCAAGCCCTCGCTTAACAGAAAATGGAGACCTGCCTTGATTTGTCACACAAAAGAATTACAAACGGATCTCTGCATTCGCTGTCCCAGTCAGTTGGACTTCAGTATTTTTGTGTGTAATTCTTAAATACCAAACTGCAGAAATACTCTATAACTGTCAACATAAATACAGAGTTTTTTGCCATTAGTAATGGGTGATGACATGCTGTAAGAAGAACACATTCCCTGTCTCTGCCATTCTTCCTTTCTCCCACTCTCCATCCACCCACTCCTTTAATATTATTACTAATGTTACTATTTTTTTGTAGCAGGCATCATATCTGGGAGCAGGGGATTAAAAGAATAATTCCATTTGGCAACAGGCAAGCAGCATCAGTACTGGAATTTTTTCTGTCCTTTAGTAATATTGATGTTGGTAGAATATTATCAGGAGGTAGTTGGTTGACTGGAAACTTGCATATAAATAGTGGGGGGTTTATTTGGTCAGTATTGTTTCTTAGAACATTTAACTATACAGGAGCAGCAACGCTGCAAAAATGTTCTATACGTATGTTTTAAATGCTTTTAATCCTGATTTTTATTTTAAAACCAAAAGATGCTAGAAATATAATGCATTTTATTTAGAATTATGGTGCTAGTTGGGGTGGCTGTCAGTACAAAGGCTAATGCTATTTATTAAGGTCCTGGTTTTATTTAATAGCCAGATGAATGGAACAGTTAATAAAAGAAATATTGCTTTATTCCCTGACATTTATGTCCTTGGTTTCCAATAAAGAATTGAAATTATGAATAGTTGATGGTTTAAATTGATGTTTTATGTTGAACGCTAGCTATAATTTCCCCTCTGAGAATTGTAATACCGAGAAACAGATGGTTTTTCACAGTAACAAATTGCTGTGTGTATACTGTATATAGAGCTGGCTTTCAGATCCTTTCACCTTCAGCGCCGCGCAGTCACTGTGTCAGACCGAAGCGAAAGGCAGCAAGCGCGAAGGAGTGCCTCTGCAAAAGGGCTTCCTGACTCTTCACAAGACAAAGTAAATGCCATAGGAAACACGACCTATTTTTTCAGGTGCGATAGAGATACGAAAGCTGCTGCTGAAATGGCTCTATTGAAACTTGGTATGAACAACTAAGTAGTATAAACACAAAAGTACTATAAACCTGGCTATTCACCGGGTCGAAAATGCACGCTGAGTCTCATGCGTTTCAGTGTGCTCTGGCAGGCTGGGCTTCCCTTTATGATGCTGTTGGAGATGGAAGTTTTGGAAAACTAAAAAGAGTGGTAGCGGTGGGGAAAGGAACAAGTAGATTTGAAGTTAAACAGGCAACTTGAGTTCAGGCCCAGCGGTTTCTTTGTGGTAGCTTCATACTGAATTTCTGAATGCATCCAGTTCGCAGTATCTTGAGGTTTTATTGACGTTTGGTCTAAAGTAAATGAGCAATAAATGCTTTTGTTTATGCATTTTTAAACTGTTCTTCAGTAATTGTTACTGTGGGGAAGTGGTGTGAGATGATTAGTGGAGAGTTTGGCAATCCACATTAAAAATACACTTTTTATAAGCTAATTATTAGGGAAATGGTTAGTAATTATCACTTCTAAATGTTCTCTACTAAGATTTACATGTAATGTTTGGATTAAGAGTCACTTTAACTCCATTTAAAAGCAGAAAGAAGAAAATAGGGGGGTGAAAGGGTACGAGCAAAGGGAGGGATCGCGACCAGGTCTGTGCTCCTCCACAACTTGTGGGTGTGATGCTGTTCTTGGACTCCAAAGCGCTGCTGTGGACTGCTGCTGCTATTGGCAAAATGGGTATTTTGCTTTTCACAAATCCTTCTATGATAAATCATGTTATTGACGTGCATTTAAAATACACAGGCTTCAACTTGAAAACAGCAGCTACTGTGTAAGAGACATTAATTGTTCGAAATTGAATTGCGTAGATCATAGGATTAAATTTTTAGTACTAATTTTCAAAAGAACTCTTATTCTAAGAAGTGATAAACTCCTTTCAAAATCCTTTTCTCCTTGTGAGCCTGAGAGATCACTACTAAATCTCAGTGTCCTAAGACTCTTATATGTTGTACAAGATTTGGACCTGAACATGGTTATTGCATACCTTGATTGTAAACCAATAGTAAACCATAATTTTTATAAAGCAATGAGGTTGCTGGAATAAAGTACCATGTTAATAATCAGAGTTGGTTAACTAAATGTTACTTATCCTAATTTTTCTGGTTGCTCTGCTAATGGCTTGTATTCAAAATAGTGAAGAAATGCATCAGAAATCCTGCCCTTTACTGTTTTCCCCTTTTGGCTTAATGTCAGGAAATGGTACATTACTGCGATTTGTCTGGCTCTGCACTATTGCTAACAGAGATAAAGCACTAAGAACACCGAGAGTCCAGAGCTGGAACTAACCATGGCCATTGACAAGGACAGCAAAGGTTGGAAAAGGTTAAGATGGTTGGGAAAGCCATTTCACACATATCAACTATGTTGTTTAATAAGTTACCTGGAACCAGTTTCTAGCAGTTTGCAATACGGAGCTTAAGCAGGAAAATTCAACAGAAATCCTATCTCAAGTAACTGTAGTGTGGGTTATAATTTAAAAGAGAGCTTGCTGGGACCAGCTTTATAAAGCTTGTGTAATGAGAAAGTTACAGTCAGAATAATTTAGAAGTAGTCTTTTTGTCAGTAGTTTCTAAGTATCACTTGATTAAAAAACACAAGACATGACTGTCATTAATTTTCTAGTACAAAAGAATGGTTAGGTGAAGTTTTTTACGTAAGCAGCCATAGAAGTGGGATCAGCCCGCAGGTGAACAGGAGCTCGTAGTGTTTTGAAATCGGTACTGAGGGACATTAATAAACTTTATTTACTAGCTCTTGCCCTGAGGAATATTGAGCTAATGCAGCTAGGTTTAACTTCCAGATGAGGGAAAAATGGGAGAGAAGGTAGGGGGAGGATCAGGAGGACTGTACCTGCAGACAAAACAAAAGTAACTTGCACTTGTGTGTGTATTGTCTTTAACTGCAGCTTTGGTTCATTGAAATTCACATAAATTACAGGAAAAATTAAACAGATATTTTCACTAATGTGAAGTGCTAAAATAAGCCTGGTATTCTCCAACCATGCTCTCCCACTTTTTTAAAAATTTTTTTTTTTTTAATTTTATTTTATTTTTCTTTCTTCTTCCTCTTGGCCTGGAAATTTTGTCCAGGCAGAATTTGAGAAGGTTGGCTCTCTGCCCAGGATTTCTGACTGTCTGGTGCCCTGGTCTGAACAGGAAATCCCAGGCAAAGCCCAGCCGCGCATGTGCAGATCAACTCGACAGCGCATGCACCGTGAACATAAAATGTTTTGTCCCTGACGGAAGTCTTGTGCTGCGATGTAGTTTTAGCGTGAACAGGAGTCTCGGATGGGCTCTTTGATGCGCGAGGCTCACTGCATGCTCTCAAACTGTGTGTGCAGCACACGTGCAGTAGGTCTGGCTTCTCTCCTGGCAGCTGCCCCAAGCAGTGCGTGTGACTAGAAAATTGCAAACAGAAATATAATGTTCCTAGTAATGTTTATTTTCTTTAATTCACATAGTCATTTTGTAGGTCTCTGGATGAACAGTAACATTTTAAGTTAGTGCTTCCTTGTGACTTGAACAGCGATGGGTATATCAGCTCTTAAGAACTGGTGGAATGGAGAATATTGATAAGAGATTTCTTAATCCTCTGTCTTTTGGTTCAAAACCACTCCATATCTCTTAAAGATTAAATTTGGTCACTTTGATCAGTCACTTGTGGCATGTGTTGGACAGCAGTAACCAGTTATTTTTATTTCAGAAACGTAAGAGTTTATGCCAAATAAATCAGCACTCCCTTTTTTCCTAATAGTTACATCTGTTGATGATTTATTTACTTAGGAAAAAGCACAACTAGTAACAAGTGAACATGTCTTTGATTTGCAGGTTATCCTTCCCCCAAAAGTCTGAGGTGTGGGGGCCTCCGGCTCTTGCTGGAGAAACTGCTGTTGGCAGAGCTCTCGTACAGGGGAGACTGAACAAAACATGCTAAGCTGCACGTTTGTACATAATAAATTGGAGGTATTAGGCAGCCATACGTTGTGAGAAAGAAGTACCCTGTATTTCCATCTCCTAATCCACTTGTCTTTTTAGTACACATATACACAAAACATTATTATAGCACTTTTTAATAATTGAAATAATAGTAGACTTAGTGTTACATATAGCAGATTATCATCTTCAGTGATTGTGTTTGCACAGCTTGTGTTATCAGAAGATTAAATGAATCTTAAGGAGACTCTGCTTCACAGTGAGATTTGATTTTCCTCTGCAAGAACATTTTGTAAATTATTGAGCCATTGCACTTGCACAGCAAACAACGTTTGGCAGTATGAAAGCCAAAAGGAGAAAAGTTTTGAACCAGCTTACCTGTYTTGTCAAATCGCTCACCTTGACTGAGTAGAAAGGGCCCTATCGCTTTTAACATATGGGATGAATTATGGGCAGATTAAACGCTTCCTCCTTGACTTAACGCAGTGGAGCTCTGCGTATAGAGCGAATTGCAGACTTGTGACGATATCAGTATGCCTCGCTGGCTTTGCAGGGACTGCTAATGACACCACCTCGGTTTCTTGTAAGAAGTGCTGCTCAAAGCTACTCCCTGTTTATTCATCTATTTTAGAAACGTTGGCACAAGGGACCATGAAAACTATCACCTTACGTAAATCCTCATAAGCTATTCATGTTATTAGACAACTTTGCTCATGCTATTTGATTCACAATCCTCTGCTCCTTTAGTTCTTTCACATATTAACGAGTTTGATCACTGCTCCATATAAATGAGGCATAATCTGAAGCTGTCAGACCTAAACTGTGTCTTGAACATACACTAAGTGAATATATTCAAATTTCTCTTTAAAGCTAGGAATATTTATAATAAAACTTGTCAGAGCTTCAGTTAACAGTTTACATTGGAAGTATTTTTGGTTGTGAAATACAAAAACAAGTCCAAAAATGACTTTGTGAGCTGATATTATGATATCTGCCTTGCATATGGAAAACTCATGTTGTGATTTCACCAACAAATGAGAAAATTGTCAAACTTCTATGAAAATTAATTAAGCTCAAACTCCTATGAAAATTAATTAAGCTCAAACTCCTATGAAAATTAATTAAGCTCAAATGAAAATGCGTTAAAACACTTCACAAATTTATACTAATGTGACTTGTAACAATCACAATAAAAGAGCAACAGTTTTGGTTAGGAATGCTTTTAATTTTGGTTGTGCTGCGTCTTCCGTCATAGACTGAAATTGGATATATATTGAAGTGCAAATAGTGGACTTTTTTTTAAAATTTTTTTTTTTAATTTTTATTTTTTATCCAGTGATGTTCCTAGTGAAGTATGCTGCGTAAAAATGTCTCCTGGCTCTTGTAAGCAACAGACTCTCCTATTTTCTCTTTGAATGCTATTTGGTTAGTACCTCTCCCTCAGACTACATTTGTCTGCTCTCTTATATCCTGTCTGATACAAGACTGCATCCTCGCTGGGGCAGAGGCCAGCATGGAGGGAGCTTGAGTCTTGCCTGGATTTTTGTTTGTGTTACTGTAATACAAGTGTATAAAATATAGGAATATGCTTTATACCTTTGAGTGAAAGAAGCACAGAAATAAACAATATATAAAGATAGTTATATGACTTAAAAAACTGAATTCCTAACTTCAAAGATGCAAGAAAGGCTGGCTGTAATAAGGAACCGTCAAAAGGAACAATAGTAGGAGCAAATGATGTCTTTTTTTAGCTACTAGGATAATATTTTGGAACTGAATGAAGGCTGTAGCTTATGAATCTCATTTCCCTCCTTAGCTATATCAAATGCAGAAGATGAGTATATCTCACAAGTGTGTGTTGCCATGTTAAGAAAATTCAAACCAAGATGAGGTGTTACGGAACTCATATGAGGAGTTTCTGTAGCGTCTAAGTCCTCGGTTGAAAGGGAAAGGTCTGATTATACACAGCTTGGCCAGACTGCCTTGAGCATCCTTGAATTTTGGCCTGTAGTCTAATGGCAAAATTGATACAGTTTAGCCCCTAAATTCAAAACATTATCTTACCCAGTCGAAAACATTATCTTTGTCTAGTCCGRTGTCCAAGGCTAAGCAGACACTTTAAACATAAGTTGAATCAAATGTGTGGAAGATTTCCTTAGCAGTCTTGATGCGAACAGGAAATTGATCCTCCAGCGCAAACGTCCAGAGTGCCAAAAGCTCATTCTTCAGAAAGATAATCAGGCACAAAATGTTGCAAGTTAATCAGTTCAGTTTCAGTTTAGTATTTACATTCAGTTCAGTTTTAAATAAGCATTTAATTAGCTCTTAAAGGGTATTTGAAAGCCTTCATGTTGGACCTCGTAGATAATGAGTGATGCCTGTGATTTTTGTTTTGTTATTGAAAAGTGAAACCAGATGCAGATTCGCCATCCAAGTTCAGATTCTAGCTGGCTGAAAGCCGTGGAAGATAGGCATTTTTATCATTTTGGAAGCATTTTGTGTGCTGCACTAAAACTGGCCGTTGCATTATGGAAGGACGTTGATTCCACACAAYGTTTAAGTTGCTGGAACAAAATTCAAACACGTAAAGCAGCAGAATCGGATTCCTCTGTTCAAAAACAGGGAAAAAAAGGGATTAGTTTGTGGTTAATTTAATAACTCCCGAAGTTGTCATTGCAATATACCTGTATTCGTTTCCTTATTAATTACATGGTTGTGCTATTTAAGCCTCCTTTCTGTCCTTTGGGACCAAATTCTTGTCCTGGGTGAGAAACCAAGCTCCCTTTTGTGTTGGGAATCATCATGTGACTTGAGGCAAGGATTATGCCCCAGCCATTCCTGAGTCATTAAATGGTATTCGCCAGTGAATTGTCTTCAGACTCCGTGGGTTCCCGGCAGGGCCCCTCGACTTCACCCGGTCTTGCCGCTGCTCCCGGCTGCTGCAATTTATTTTTTCACTTGCTCAAGGTTTGTGCAGTGTTGAAAAACTACTAGAAGCCGTATCTTCTGTGATGGCTGTACAAGAAATATCCATTTTAGATTTACTTATTAAAGCAACCCTATCTGCTGTCTTACTGCTTTTGCCTCTTGGGACAATCTGTTAAGGATCCTCCCTGAGGGGATGCAGAGGGAAAATCCTACTATGTTTGTGATGCATTTAATCCATAGCCTGTCTATACACTGAAATAAATAGAGCATTCACCTTTCTGTTCATGGATTCCTTTCAAATACAATTACAGCGTCACCTGTGGCATCCCGATGCATCAAGATCTGTACTAAGCACTTCTGAATCTTATTGACCACTTGTTTCAGAGGATGATAAATCCCTCTTCTCCCAGAGCAAATAGATTTAATAGAGCAGATTTTTTTCTTTGATTTATGTTTGCCATGACCAGAAAGCAGGATTTCAGCATCCAGTAGACAGTGCTCCACAATTACAGAATCTGAAGCAGGCAGTGTCTGTTTTTTGCTGCTGTATGACAAATTGTGTAAGAAGACGGTGACAGTTTATGATATGTTCATATAGAACCAGACCACTTGTTGCAATTGTTGCTTCAAGATTAAACTTTCTTGAAACCTAGCTTTGAATTTAGAGGGTGCCTCTGTATAGACATGAGCTCAGTAACTTACTGGTTAGAGAATGAAAAGAAGCAAGAAGAGCCCTGTGTATTAGACTTGAAAACAAAGATGAGATGTTTTTAATCTGTGTAGTCTTTAAAAAGTGAAAGTACTGTGTATTGTACAGGGTTTGGAAGATGACTGTGAACATTTGAAAATTATTTTTATCCCTCATTCTGTAACATCGTAAGGGCATAAAAAGCAATCCTAATTGCATTTTAACAAGCCACAATGTTAGTGCACAAGAGCTGAAGAAATAAAAGGATGACATGCAAAATTGTGACTGTCTGGTAAAATTAGATAAACAGAATAGAATAACCAAAATCAGATTTTGGCTGATGGAATGGGTATGTGGTGACAACCCCGTGTTTGTATATTGTCACAATAAACGATCATCTGAGTTGCAAGTATTAGTGATGAGTGCCACTATACTAAATTGATCATAAGATTAAGTGGCTTAGGCAAGATGGTATCTCCAGCTGCTGCATACTCTTGACATCGTATGTTTGTATGACTTGGAAGGGGTGCCATACACAATGATATTTATGGGGTATCTGGGCCTATCACTTATCTAACCATTTCATCATTTGTAGTTAGAGCCATGGCATATAGTCCAGAAATAGTTGTGTTCACTTATTGTCGTCATTACGTTAGAAAGGGACTTATCTAAATAATGAAATCCTAGAAGAGCAGTATCTCACTTGAAAACTGTATGTCAATAGGGCTTTAAAATTGCTTWAAGATGAAGAGGATGTTATACAAAATAGATGGATTCTGCCAACCTAAGGATAGGAATTGACATTTTTCAGAACAGATGTCATTGATAATTTATAGATGGCTTTAAAAATTAAACTTTATATAGAAGCCGACTTAAAAATGAAGTGTTGTCAATGTTCTAAGTGCATTAGGTACATTAAGCAAAAATGTATGCTTCACTCAACGGTATTTAAATACTTCAGAAGTCAGGAGCAACCATGTCATTTGAAAGTCTGGTCGTGTTCAATATTAAAGGATCGTATGAGTCTGCTGGATTCCAAATAATGTTGTGTGCTCCTAGGATGTGTTTTGAAAATAGTAGTCATTTACTTTATTTCTTACACTTCTGATTGAAATGTGAAAGTGAAGTGTGATTCCTGGAGAAAAAGACACTTTTACATGTAAAAATATTAACTTAGCTTTGTTTTAGTAAGTGTAGAAACTTCATGTTGATGCCCTTCTCATTTTAAAAACAGCTTGACAGTCCACTCAGAAAGCAGAAGGCATCTGCTCTTTGTGCACTGGACAGTAACACAGAGCTGGGAAAATCACTGGAAGTCTTTCTGGTGCTTTTGTGGAATCAGGATTTCCTTTTTTTTTTTTTTTTTTTTTTTTCTTAATACACTTTTTGTTAAACTGATCCATCTAAAATGAAGTAGGGGTTAATACACACTTTGCTAAGTAAGAAAAATAACAACAACAAAAAAAAAAACTCTGAGGCTCAGCCCAGGAAGATGGGAATTCTGAGATAATATTCAGTGTGCCCAAAGGGACAATGCTGTCTCTTGTCGCTGTCTATATTTAGCTACCATGCTCAAATGCAACTTAAAATACCTAGAATAGCAAGAAGAAATTTTTTTCCCCTTCATTTGAAGTGGTACAGTGTAGGGTTGTTAATTTTGGCTTATCACAGCTGACACTTGAGTAGGGGGGGAAAAAAAATAGTGGTTTGAAGCTTTAACTCTCTCCACATGTGCCCCTTGCGAGGAGCCCTCTTGACTCCTGTGAAACTTTCTTGGCTGTCTTAAATTATATGCCCCCCATTTAAGAGAAGTTCACAGGTCACTTAGTTGATTTAAAATCCATTGTTGTTTGTGCAGCTGATAAGGGGTAAAAAAGCTATTTGTTAACAGACCTAGTTCAGAAAAAATGGTTAATAATTCTAGCTTCCTACTTGCATCAACTGAAATTCTCCTGATTAGTTAATGTAAACAGTATGATTTATATTTTAATACTCCAGTTTACATGAAAATGAGCAATAATTTTCACACTTTCAGGAGTGTTTCATGCTGTYGCAACATAAGTTTTTGTATTTTACCCAGTTATGGAAAAGATAATGAAGTATTTCTGTATGACAATCTGGCAAATATTTATGTTTTACGAACATATTACACACTTCAGTGTGCTGGTTTTTAATGGGTAATGCTCCAGAGTGTCAGTTAGAGCTGTCAAAAAAATTGAGCAGAAAAATGTAAGAGAGCAAAGTCCTTGAGGAAATACTGGACAAGTTGTTTACAGGGGAATAACCCTGGCTGGTTTGGATCACACTAATGGCTTACTTATCCAAAAAGTGAACTTGTGGTCAAAAGGAGGGTGCTTAACACAAGAGGATTTG
This sequence comes from Phoebastria nigripes, assembly GCA_035582835.1. Lineage (NCBI taxonomy): Eukaryota > Metazoa > Chordata > Aves > Procellariiformes > Diomedeidae > Phoebastria > Phoebastria nigripes. The sequence goes on from JAYKAV010000211.1 coordinate 1,144,420, forward strand.
GGGGGATAGGGAACAGAAAGGTTGCGGTGAGTTGCCAAGCTTGCCTGAGAAGTCCCAGCTCCGGCTGGGAGGCTGGCAGGGAGCGCGTCGGAAGGCGAGCTGGCGGCTGCAGGGAGTGAGTGGTGCCTGCTGCACAGCACTGGGAGTTCATCGGGCAGATGAGAAGGAAGAAGAGCCATGAAAATTAAGGGTCCAGGTTTGACATGGTTTTGGAAAAAAGCAGGTTGCAATCCAGAGAGCCAGTCTGTGCACTCACCTCCAGCGCATCTAGAACTTGACCAACGAGGAGTTTTTGTCATGCAGTCCTTTCCCTGTGTTCTGCACTATTAAAAAAACACATGGAATATAACTGAATGATACCTTTTCTCTTCCAATAGGAGCTAACAGTTGTTCATGCTTCCATTATCTGATAATGGCAATGAAACATTTCCCCGTTCTTATAACAACTTTGAGAGCAGCGTCAAAAATAATGCGTCAGACACCCTTGTCTGCTTTGATGAATCCRTGGCATGAGTGAATTATCTCAGTCCTCAGATCCGATGGACCGTTCAAACGCTGCACCAGCATTCCAGCCACCGAGGTGGTAACTTCCCCCCGGCATTGTCAAGTAGAAAAGCTTCTCGAGGTGGCCAGTGCTAAGGGGGTTTCTGAGGAGGGGTGAGAGGGCTGGGTGGGCAGAGGAGGTAGCCCGTCTTTCAGAAAATCACAAAAGCCCGAGGCTGGTTTACACTTGAAAGTTGTGTGGAAATAAATGTCGGTTAGCGGTGGGAGGGGATGTGGGTTTTTGGTTGTTTACCAGTTTACTATACACAAGAATATGGGTGCAGTTACCATAGTGTAAAGATGTTTTATTTCTTTTCCCAGATGGGACTCACTATTCTAACTTGCAGTTATATCCAGAGTGATGAAATTTCACTGTTAATAGCATTAGAATAAAATAGCACCGTTTTCTAATTTGAAAGTTAGCTGACTGTTTCTAGCCGTCTACTTACATGTGATGTGGTGAAGACGTTTTGCGCACGTCTGTTACAAAGAACGTGCCAGAGCAGGGCACGCTCCAAGCTCTGTCTTCAGCAGACTGCTTACGTGAGGTGAGGTAACGGCGCAGGACGGCACGGGGACTGGAGAGCGATCCTGTGTCACCGCTGTGTGCTTGACAAAAAAAATCAAAGATGGTTATTCCGATTTATGTGAAAGCTGTAAGAGCCTGAAAGATGCCCAGTGACAGAGTGGCAACAGGAGCTCCCAAAGCGAGCTGGACGGCCGTCGCYACGTACAGCGTGGGAAAGGCCAGGCCATGAGCTCGCAGCGTCTCTGACTGACCCGAGGCCTGTGTGGCGGGAAGGAGGGCTGCAGCAGGGCTGGTGGCGGTCAGTGCCAGAGCTCCCGTTCCCAGCATCTCCTGAAAAATTACCTTCCTCTCATCTAAATCTTAACGTGGAGTCAATTTAATTTTCCCATCTTTTCATGTGCAAGTGGTTTACAAAAGGCTTGACCACCCCCAGCCCCTTCCGTACGTTGTCCAGTGTCTGTCTTCATTTTCTAGTAGGAGGAGAGTCCTCTCCGGATGACTAGGTAACCTACAAAAACACAGCTTTGTTAGGTTATTGGAAGCCTTCTTTTAAAATGAGAGAAAATATACTAAAACATGCATTGTTCTTAAGTCTTAATAAGGTGAAAATTCAAAATAAATTTAAAAAATTAACTATTACATCTTTTTATAAGCATAGATGATCAGGATCCAATAAGTAGAAGTTGTAAAGTCAAGTAAGTTGCTTAATCAATACTGATTCTGAGAGTCCATGATGTCACTTGCCCAATTTGCCTTTTTTTTTTTTTTTCTTTCTTTCTTCTTTTCTTCTTCTGCTAAGGATGGTCTTTGCTGTTTTTCCTGCCCTAGCTAAGAAAGAGATCAGTGGTTCAGAAATGTCAGAGTTTATAAGGCTGTAATCAGTTGGGAAAACTTGATATACTTTGGGTCTTAAGAGTGCTTATTCAAATATTACATTTCCAAATACAGTGTTCCTTTAGAAATTTAAAATAACATGTTTTAACAGCACGGTGTTAATATGCAGCTGGGTAAGATATAATCTCCTCTGAACAGTAGCTTTTTCTTTAACTTTTGTTATCTCTGCGTTTTCTAAGACCATTTCACAGGACGAAGTGTGACTGCGCTCGCGTTTTGCGCCTGCAGCTCTCAATCCTCTGTGAATCTGGCCCACAGTTTTTAGCGATCGGGCGGTGGCTGTGCTACYGTTCGTCATCTGCTGAGGTTTCAAAGCGGCTCATGGTCATTAGGGCAATTAACTGTCGTATGCATCTTGCACAGGAAGAGGCTGGCTGTGGAACTTTGCTCTAAATAATATTTAAAAGCAAGCCCTTGTGGTAATTCAGAAGGGGGCTATGCATCAGGATTATTTCTTACTGATGTTTTTTCAGGCAGTTGTAAGCCAGCCAGAGGAGAAGTAGGAGAATTTCAGAACTTTCAGCAGAATTAGTAAGGTACTGAAAATGTGCAAGAAACTTCACGGAGTTTAACAGCTCAGGAGTGTTTTAACTTTTCTGTGGAAGCCCTGTGAGCAGTCTTCTCTCAGGTGTTGTCAGTGGGCCTACAAACACCACTAAAACCCCGAAGTGTTTTAAGTTTGGGATTTGTTGGGATTGTTTTTTGCATCACAGTTGCATTCCTGTGACTCTGAACATGAAGGTCAGGGACTCCATAGATTACTAGGCATTGTAAAATAAAACAATTATAGCAACTTGAATCTCTGAGAGAGGAGGGTGCTGTCTCCTCACTCAGGACCAGATCTTTCCCTGGGAAGCATCTTCTGCATTTTAAATGCTGTACAATCTTAGCAATCAAATATGGTGTTGTATATGCCTTGAGGAATTGAAGCAAGTACGGTAAATAACAACTGTGCCTATAAGCTAAGCTGTCATTTGTGATATTATTTCCTTATGCAACTCCTGGGAGAGCAGAGAGCTGCAGATACTGGCTCGGTGCTGTTGTGGACATGTCCCCAAAACCGTCAGGGTTTTTTGTTCGGTTTCTCACCAAGTACTATGCTGGTGCACTTTGGCAGTGTTGTCTATTGGTTTGCTTTTTTGGTGGTTAGTGGTGAGGTTTTTTTCTGAAAATATTTTTGTGCATGTGTATTTTCTTTATAACAGACTTCAGAGAAGATTGTTTAATAAAGTTGTTGATAAATAAWTGTTTCTTCACATGGCTCCTCACTTGAGCTTTTCTAGATGGTACCGTCTCCTCTGTCTGTCATACTCTCCTATTATTCCCTTGTGCATACAAAACTCAACATTGACTTTCAGTCTTTCAAGTTTGTTTACCCAGATTTCACTCCTGGGTTTGAGGAGCTGTAATCTTACCCATTTTGAGCCCTCAGTGGCACTTGATGTCCATTTTGAGGTGTGTTAGGAATATTTAGCTTAAAGAAGTCACCTGAACTTGGTGTACCCTTTGCTTTGGATGGACAGAGAAGTTTTTTGATCCAGCTAAAAGAAGCCTTCAGTATTGTATCACATACTACTGTTTTTGATGTATTTGTTTAAGCATCTTGTAAAAATTATCATATGTATAAAAGATGGTGATTGCAAGAAGTTATAGAGTGTTTTTCTGGATTAAAGGGTGTTGCAGGCATTGTTGGAATTCCTTTAGAAGTCCCTGCGTACATCAGTCAGTGAGTTTTGACCTCCCCTCTTTTTTTTGAGTGTGGATTTCACTTCTTTTACCAGTTTGTGCTAGACTTCTCATGACACTTGGTGTTAACTGATATTTCAGGTAAGCAGTAATGGAAGACATCTGCTGTCTGGCGAGGTGTGTGTCTTTGATAATAGCAGAATAGTGTAAATGAAAAAGTGAGCCTCACGGCATCTCATTCTGGTTCATTCATATATAGAAATGTATTTCTGAGAAGCAGAAGTTGTTAACAAAAGTTAATTTTTACTTAAGTGTATCTTAATTCAAGTATTTTTACCATCTTGTAAAGAGTGCGAAAATGTTTTTGAGAAAAGTAGTTGACAGTTTTTGTCTAATTTAGTGGTATTGCAGATCAATCAAGGAAGTTTGCCACAAAGATAGGAATAAGGTAAAAAGTTTGAAGGTTAGGTTAAAATGATGGTAGATAACTTGATCTGTAGTTGCCATATATAGTCATACAAGAAAAAGTTTGCACAAATCCTCCAGACGTTTATGGAGTTCTCTGATTCATCTGTCAGAGCCAAACAGCTCCAGCCAAGAGACAGGGAATTTGTTAAACTGCATTAAGTTCCTAAATTGCTGTAGCCCAAAGGAGCAATTCTGCCTTTTTAAGGGGGAAGAGTAGGAGGGAGTAGGCAGGGAGGACAGTGCATTATGAAGTCTCTACTTTTGGTTAAGAGTTTCAAGAAGATGAGTAACATTCTAGAGCTCTTTAAAAAACACACACACACACACACAAAAAAAACTTAAATTAATTTCCGTTGCTGTCATCAAAAGCTGGCTTTCTAAATTTAGCAGTTTCCTATAGATGCTCAGCTTATGCTAGCAACAGTAAAACTATTTTTCCTTAAGTGCAATTTGTCACCTCCCCCTTCTAAGTTAGTAGAAGATAAGCTTGTATTAATTCTGTTGATTTATTATTATACAAGTATGTCTCATTTTAATCTTCTATTGAGTTCATTGTGATTCAGTGCTAGGCTCGCATGCCTTTAACGATAGGGAAAAAAGTGCACAGGAACGACTGTGCGCTTGCTCTGTCTCTGTCTTTCTGTCTCTCCTTTTTTAATCTTCAGTCCTCTGGGTTTCTTTTCCCGGTCTTTTTATCTCTTTCTCTCCCCACCCCCCCCAAAATACTGGAACAGTTCACCGTTCAGCACATGAATTTGGGAATTAGTCCCAGCTGAGACTATATATTATAGTTGTGAGAAGATGCTGCTGCTCAAAAGYGCTTTATGTGGGTTTTTTATTTCTTAAGTTCAACTACCAAACAGTAAACGTATTGAATAAGTCTGTAGTGAGATTTTGCTTTCTTTCATCTTGATGATTCATTTATATCTACTGTGTGCTACCAAAGCATATGCATTATAGGCCTGAGCGTGTTTCAGTAGGAATTTTGCCAGGAAGCGTAAAGGCAGCAAAAGTTTTTTTTTTCTCTGAATTTCTTCACTTACTGAAGCAACATGAAAAGATCTGCGCTGTATTTTTTTATATAGGTCAGGAGGATGACAGCTATATTAATTTTGAGGTGTTTTTACCAGGTATGCTAAATTAGATGTAGTAAACCCTTTGGGTCTATATCCTGATGTTTTTGAGGTTGTCAATTTTTTTTTCTTCAAATTTCTCATCTTTGTAGGAATCTGAAGTTAATCACTTTAGCTGCATTTAAAGGGTGATGCCTGCTAAAGGCACGGTAACCCGTGRGCTGCAGCAGGCAACTAGCCAGTGACTCCCTGTAGAAGAGGTCACAAAGAACATAAAGATAGCAAAGGTGACGGTCGCGAGAGTTTTAGTAAATGTAGGACGTGGATTTGCAGGACAGCAGGCTTTTCGCTCTGACCCTCGTGAAACAACTTGTTTTCTGCAGGAGCAACTGGCTTTTGAATAAAACTGAATGGTCAGGATCAAGATTAAGCGAGCAAATCTTATAAAAAGATTATTAGAGGATTGCTTCGTATTGGATTTTCTTGCATTGGAATCATAGAAAAAGGCTGACTATGATGATATAAATCAGTAAATACACCTGTGTTCTTACATGCAGGTATGTCAGAGTATGATTAATGCACGGTCTGTTCACAGCTATATTTTTAACCTGTATTTAAAAGATAAGTAGGGAAAACAGTTTTGCAATATCTGATGTCTCGGCAATGCACAGACTGCTCCCCTCCCCCCCCCCCCCCTCCATTTACATATAGTCTGTAAGGACCTGTGAGGATGAAGCCTGGTTCCTTATTATAATTTCACACAGAATTATTCTTCTTGGAAACTTAACCTGACTTTAAAGCAAGATGCTTGTGTTTTGGAAATCTTTCCACTTGACTAATAACAGGTTTTAAAACATGAATGTTTTTTGGTACTCTCACTTTTCCTAAATAAAACTGTACATTGAAATTAATTATTTCTGAATAGTCCTACCCATCTTTTCCTTGAGACTGAGGAGAAATCCAAATCTCATGAGCGCAGTGCTGCCAGACGGCACCCAGGTTTCTGATTTCATCATCCAAGAAGGCGAGAGCGAGCGCTGAAGTAGGGTGCACACTGATTCAGACACAGCTCTGCTTGTGGTGGAGGGAATATGGAAAATTACAGGCACAATTATGGTTTCACATTAAATATTCTTCTTTTTAAATCCACCATGTGAAGCATTAGTCTGTGTTTGAACTGGTGGTGTTAATTGGACCACAGTACTTAGATGCATTTTCTGCAGAGTCATGGCCCATGTCATTAGCTTCTCATTAGACACGTTAATTTTTTAAGACTCATCATAATTACCTTTTTTCAGAAGTTCCCCATTTTACACTGAAGAGAAACCTCTGTTCTGCAGGCTGTAATTCTGAATAATCAGGGAAGCATTGTGAACTCTTTCTCTATAGACTTTCAAAGTGGAAAATGAGAGCGCTGTAGTGGATGGAGAAAGAGATCCTGCAGGATGTGATTTGGGAGGAGTGTTAAGGACCTTTTTCACTGGAAACCTTGATCGCAGGGTCAGAGAGCTTGTGGGACGACGTGGAATTTTTGGAGGGACAGAGTGGTTCTGGTTAAAACTTGACAAATGTAGGTGAGGCTGTTTATTGGGATGCACAACTAAGCAGTCAGTTTGCTTTCAGTTTTATTGGACAGGCTTACTCATCTAATAAAATCTGCAGGTACTTAACAAAGTTCGATACCAAGTAATTATCTTTTGTATATGCAGAGATACTGGCCTAAGACCTAAGAACGGCGATTCCGGGGTTTCGCTGACACGTGGTTATCCTGCTGGCAAGAACAGCGCCCTTCAAAGATTCTGAAATATTTATTTGGCTAATCAAATGGTTTTTCATTACATAAATAAGTAGTTCTGCTGACCTGGGATGATACGGATGTGTGGTTTTTCCCATGACAAGGGTCTGTCGTGGCATGTTTGGTGTCGCCTGCAGCGGGGACTACAGCGTTTAACAAGAAAGCAGGACAAACTGTTAGCAGGAGGAAAAACCTCCACAGGGCCATTAGCCAGTATGTAGCCTTTTAAATTAATATGTGTGTTAAAAATGATGCTTGATTTTCTGCATGTATTGGTGAGCTGTTAAATAAGTAATCCTTTTTTTTTTTTCTCTACTGGAATTTTAGTGACCAGGCTTTCATTTCGTTAGAATTAGCTCCTTCCAAAGCTCTACCTGAATAATTTTTGTTTGAATTAATTTTTTTTGTTTCCTAGCAACTCTAGTTTTTAAGTTCTGTATTGTTTCTGTTCAATGTCTTTTCTAGCCAATGTTAACTTGCTGTTTTATAAATGACGGCAAGGTTTTAACATGATTCTAAAAAGCATATTCACTAAATTAATTTGTAAAGTTCGTTAAAAAAAAATCTTTTTCTATTATATATAGTATATGTGTCTGTGTGTATATATATACATACATACATATATATGGGTGCAACAGTTCTTCTTTCACACAGTTGATTTTTTTAAACAGTTGTGAAGGTAACCAGTCTGTTTATATGTTGCTGCATAGGCACAGAGTAAACTTGTTAGCTTTTTGTTTATTTTAACTTGGAAGAAGCTATAAGAGGATTCCATTAAGACTCGCACAAGTGAGTAGTTCCATTGAAAGTAAAGTGCCAGTCCCAGACCCAAGGCAACGTGGCAAGTAGGCACCTTCACAGATGCTCCATTTTTCTCGTTCCTGGGAAGAGCATGGTTTGCCTCCTCGCCAGTGAAAGGGAACACAGGACTAGCCCCAAAATGCTTGCTCACTCTAGACCCTTTTCCCCATGGCTTATTAGGATCCACGTGGTCTACAGAGTTTGGTAGAAACAAGGGTATTTCCACAAAGAAGGTCTTGAAACTTCTCTGTATGTCTGCTGTCGAGGCTCACTTCCTTCTGGGATTGTCATGTGGCTGCAATTTTGCAAAATGGTCTGAGGTAGTTAAACAGCAAAAATTCCATCTCTTTTCAAGGAATCTCTTTTAGTGTTTATTCTGTAGGCTGTTTGTGCCCCGCTTCATAACCTTTCTGAAGTGCAAGCTTCTCCTCCTGAATTACAATGCATGTGTTTTTGCTTAGTATTCTACTTTAAGCTAAAGTCTGCTCTCACTAAATCAGCCTTTCACAAATGGAATATTTTTTCACTTCTTACTGGGTGGGTCCATACACTGAAAAATAGGTCAAGAACAGTAATCTAAATCTACTGCTAATAAATAATTAAAGCTAATGGAATTTGCACAAGATCTGTGAGCTGAAATATTTCAGAAAGTACTGTGGTGTACATTTTGCTACTGTAAATCAAGATTTTTTATTTATCATTGTGCTAGGTTGAAACATATCTATAAATGTAGCTTAAAAAGATTTTTTTTGTACAGAGAAAATACTGCCATGTTAGTGTATTAAAATAACTAAAAATATAATAGAAAATTGATAACATCATGATTCATTCTTTAATGATTGGATTTCAAGTAAATACTTCAGCAGCCTTAAGTAATAAGAGGTTTTCTATCTCATTAAATCGTAGTGTAAATTGAGCAATAAATTATTTGCTCATATGATTTAATTTGCCTTATATTTTAGGAATTAAGTCTTCTAAGCTACTGTATAATACCTGTTTGGACAACTATCTGGGATTTCAGTTTCATATCTTTTAGAGCAAAGCAAAGTGGAGCTTGCTGGAACTAATTAAACATAAAGACTTAAATGTTTCCCTTAATACGCCTCCAGTCACATGTACCCAGGATCTCTGGTGGGAAAAATTGCATATTCTGGATTTTTTCAGAATTGTGGGTGCAAAGAAGTAATATTTTAAACTTGTGTATTGGTAGGTGAAAGTCTGATTGAGTGATCCCAACTTGTTCACCAGTTTACCCATAGCAGGGTGAAGCATGTATGCTTCCTGGGCTCCCTCTAATTAACCAGCAGAACTGCTTACTACTAATTATAGTTAACTTGCTGATTTCTGTATTTCACAGTGACAAGTTGTGTCCTTCAAGTATATAATAATCAAACACACCTCGGAAGTTGATGCCAGCGTTCTTCCCAAATCCTTCATGCTTGGCTGCTTTTTACCTCTCCCCCTTTCAGCTATATTAATATGAAAGAGAAGCTCAACAACATTATCAAGATAATAGCTGTGTGGACAAAGTGTATGGAGCCCTGCCTGGGAGGGTACACAGATAAACATGCTCCCAGTYACAAGAAACAAATATCCATCATAGCAGCATGCTGCCTATTGAAAGAGGGGCTTAAACCTGGCTGCCAGTTTCTGACACGAGAGTTCCTCTTGAGGCCATGCTATTCCTTCTTTATATGTTGACTGAACTGACAAATGTCTTCCCGCACAGTCAATAGGTATTGGGTTTTGTTCTGGGTTGGTGTTTTTCTTTCTTTTTTTYTCTTTTTGTAAGTTCTTGTAAGAAAGTATCTGGAGTCACAATGTTCAGCCCTGCCAATTTTGAGCGCAGGGCCACTTGTTAGTTCCTTATTACATGTGGGCTAACAAGGAAGGAAATGCGAAAGGGTAAGATGGCAGGAAAGCCGTAGCATCTCGCTGGTGATAAGGCAGCTCAAAAATAGGTTGTGACAGCTGAACTAATGATGTCACCGATGCTGATACAAGTRGGCTGCTTCTCATTATGATTTCTCTGCCAGACATAGTGACATTCACCAGCCAATGCGTGTGTCRAGTAGACGATATATAGAACAAATCATAGGAAGTGTGGCGCAGGAGGCATACCATAGAACATTTGCCCAGTTTTTTGTTTTGTTTTGTTTTACAAGAGCACAATACTTCTGTAGATGATAAAGGTGTATAGGTCAAGCTTAGCCTTGCTGGACCACTTTATCAAACCAGGGTCATAGGGCTCTTGTTGTGACATTTAGAGATAAGCATTTTGGAGGTAAATGAGATGGAGCAGTCTGCACTGAGATCAGAAGGTGCTGTGCTTCAGACCTCAAGTAAATTACAAATACAGTGTTGGTAGCCTGACCACTGATAGGTCCTTTGTACTGTGCACAGTGTATTAAGATACCGATAGATAAATAATGTAGTTTAGTTGTCAGAAAGATGCATTTGTTGCCCAGGTTTTTACTATAGATTTATTCTCGGTTTATTTTCCATAGAGTTATTTTTAATGAGAATGGAAACAGAGTTAAAAATTATTTGGATTCAGATTTCATTGTGTAGCTACTTGATCAAAATATAAACTCGTTGTTTATACTCTTGTAAAGGGAAAATGCTATATTAGCTTTCAGCTATCAGATTTGATTCAGATAATGATACAGCATCCTAATTCATAGTCTCTACTTCAGATATTGAGTTTGTCTGTGATAGAGCCTTTTTCAGAAAACTGCTCTACCCTGATAAATCATCCAGAGAAAGAGAGAGAGAGGGAGAATGCACGCACGTTCAGATGGCATGGAAAAATAGGCTAATAATGTGATTGTATAGGAGTACTTGAATATTTCAATGCATTTGTGTTGATAAATTATCATTTGTTTTAATGTTCAATTGCATGTACCCTTTTTAGCTGTTCTACTTGATCGCAATGATTTGCTAGCTGTATGYGAGTGCTGGAGTTGGTTGCTTTTCCTGTTTTGATCACAGCCCAGGCAGTAAAGGCCACTACACTTTAAACAGATAATAAATCATATGGTGTCCTTGCTAACCAACATTACAGATTCCCCTGGGTCTGAACTGAACGTCCTTCTTTCTGTTCAGTTTAGTGCAAAGAAGGTAAAATTCTATTTGATGTTAGTGTAATATTTTGAGACAAAGTCTGATGAGGAATTTTTCCAACCTGCCAAAAATAAATCTCACCAGCAGAGTTTCAGCTGGTGACTCGAGGCATATGTATTCCTGACTTCTGTCTATTTATTTGTACTTCCCTTTTGTTGTGAGCTGTCTAAAGTTTTGATGCTGTTCACCCAAGGAAGGAATTATAAAAGTAGCCTATAAACTTTTTCGAAGGGAGGGAGGAGGAGAGGGGAGAAAACAAAAAATGGTGTGAAGAAGGTGTTTATGCCTTTTGTTATGGTGTGTGCCACTTATCCACTGACCTGCATGGTATATTTGGTTGCATTTAAAATACTGGAGCAAATTCCTTGCAGTTACTTTTCTTAGGCTGTTTGCTCTGTGAAGATAATGGAAGTGGGATGCTCTGTCTCTATTGTTCAGCTGCAACAGATTTCAAGTTATTGCTAAGATTTCAAGTTGTCAAAGCATTTTGCCCTGTTAAACTGCGTGCTCTAATGATCAGCGTGTCCCAGGATTGCCCCAGATTGATTACTGTGGTATAACTGATTGCTTGCCAGTGGGACTGCATCACTTTGAGCTGCATTCTCCTCTATCATTAAATGTTTTAAAAACAGTTTTACCAACAATAAAAGCTGCTGTCTAAATCAAGCACAACACGTTTTCCCGTTATGGCACAAATTGTGCTTGGTAACATTTTGATTGCTGGGATGAGTGTTTAGCATCCTGAATTTGCTAAATGAAGGACGTGTGGGAATCAGATTTTGTACTTGAAAGCTTTTCTCCCTTTTTGATGGCTTGACCAACTGTTTTCTTGGCTTTGGGATGCCCCTTCTATCCTTTTTTTTTTTTCTTCCCCTGCTTCTCTCCCTCTTTTCTCTGCTATAAACAACCAACAAAAACATCTCTCATTATTAAAGATGAATATGAAGGCAAAGTCCTGACATAGTTTATATCATGAAATAAAAAGTGCTGCAAATCCTGTCTTTCAAAAGTTAGTACGTGTCAGACGATGCAGTTCAATAGCGGGCTCTTGGCTAGAGCTCACCRCGCACACAGAGAGGAGCAGGGTTTATGTTCTCCTGCCTCTAGAGCTGGCTGTGCTTTATTTCACTGAATGCCGTTGCGGTGCTTTGTCATCTGCCGATGTACCTAGGGTGATTTCTGATGCTTATGCCATGTGCTTAGGCAGTGGGGATAATGCCCTGCTCTTGAGAGCCGTGCAAGAAAGAGACTTGGGGCCTGTCTGGAATTAGATCTCCTGTATTTCTGCTTTCAGTTTTGACATCAGTTTGCTGGCTGGCGCCAAACTAGTCAGTAAATTCAGAGGCAATACCAGGGACAGAAGCCCTAAAACCGATGATTTCCTACCAGCTGAGATTTTTATTTCAAGAAATGTTGCTTTGCTTGGATGGTATAATTTTTCCTGATCTTATAAAGTTTAAAAGGGTGCCAGGATCCTGACTGTAAATCTAATGCCTCCGTAATTTCACTGTGCATTAAAACCTACCATGCCAAATTTTGGCCCTGAATGTGGGCATTTATTTTGCCATCGATGGTTATTGTTACTTTCTTCAATGTCATCATCATCGGGTTACAAACAAAACATGTTATAAAACATGCACAGCCCTCTGGTCTCCCAGAGTAGTCAGGAAGTGGGGAAGAGTTGCTCAACCTGCCAGTTTGCTTTGGTAGAGGCGTAATTTGTAGATTGTGATATACAAGGACAGTATCTAACCTTCTTCTGTCCTAAAACAGACAGCAGAAAATATCAGGAAACATTTAGGTGACTTGACTTGGTCTAAGAACAGAAGCGTTATTTCGTTTGGTGCCAAAGAGGGAGCTTATAAAGCTGCAACATTATCCTTAACTTGATAGGGATTAGCTGTATGTTAGTGCAATAACCATGTAACAAGTGAAATTTGGCTGATCATTTGTCTTTGATAGCTTCATTTGCGTTTGGCCCCCTAAGCCATTTCTCAGGGAGTGGGAGAACTCCTGATACTCCGACTCTCTGCATGACTTGTCATTTAAATGACAAAAATCACTTCTCTCAAAAGCCTACTTTTCCTTCAGGAAAATCAGATTAAATCCAGGGCTGAGGGTGTTTTGGTGAGCAGTTTAATGTCCAATATGTTGCATGACTCTAGATGTAAAAGTAAATGCATTGGAAAAGAGAATTTCCCAACTTTTTAAGGTCACCTTCTTTTCTGAAAAGCCCAAGGCTTCAACAGACCCTTTTTATATAGAGAAAATACTTCCAAGACCTCTTTATGACCTTTTGCATGATGTTCAGGGTAGCTGAGGGACTGCAGCCTGTGTGAAGCCAGGAAAATGTCATGGTTACTTAGGCAGTTTGTGACTGTCCCTGTTGTGAGCAGTATTCTCAGAGCATCATAGGACTTTTGGTTGGAGGGGACGTCCAGAGGCTGACTAGATCTCACCTGGTCCTAAAAATGGGTCTTTAGCACCCACACTAGCTCTGGTCAGCTGTGCCTCGGAAATCTCCAAGGATGGGAAATCCATCTTCTTCCTGGGTAACCCGCATCAGTGCTGCCCTCCTAAATGATGCAGCATCATGTTATTGTTTTACACCTCTTACAGATTTATTTCTAGCTGTAAGTGTACTATGAAGTCGCTGCTTGTGCCTCGTCAGTGGAATACCACAGCAAAAATAGGAGTCCACCTTCTTGGCTGTGCATGAATAATAGTGTGTCCTCTGCAAAGTTACAGGATTTTATTYGTCAGGCATGCACATAATGAGAATTCTGAGAATTTGTAAGTGAATTAGACCCAAGCCAGCTWAAAAGTGGAGCCACTGAGAATTTTATGCGAGATAGCTATACCTTTGTGTTACTAAATTATCTTGGTTGCTAAGTAAAAATATGCTAYAAACTTTTAGAGTGATTCTATGGGCAGTATTTTAATGAATTTTGTAGCACTGTGTTGTAATTCAGAAGAAGAAATTTTGAGTTATACAGAAACCAACAAATAATACTGTCTTCTTCAATGTGGCTATCTCCAGTTCTCTGATGGCTAAAGTCAGAGCACTCTTGAGAAAATAATAAATAAAATAGACCTTTTACAAAATGGCAACACTCTTAGTTGAAGTGATGGTCCAAAGTCATCTTCCTTTAAGCCTAGCTTCCATTTGTGGAAATTTCTTTGGCGTAAGTTCAGAGGTATAGCTGCTGTTTCAACATCACTACAGTTTTGTTAATTAATACTGTTGCAAGAGATACAGGTATATGTCAAACTGGAAATGCAGACTTGTTCAAAATGAATTCTAGGTATACTTTTATTTTAATCAAAGCTCCCATAAAATGTGATCAGAATTTAGGTAGTATTTCAGAACTGAAAGTAGTGTTAGGAAAAACTTGATAATGACTTGCCCCTTCAGATTTTTCTGATGAAATATCTTGCTTCTGTCTTCTAGGACCTGCGCAAACAGGTAGCTCCATTACTGAAGAGTTTCCAGGGAGAGGTAAGAGCTTATGCTTCTCATGGTGCTTTGGATATTGCTTCACATGAGTCTGGTGTGCTGGCAGTCTTTCAGCATGGCCGGGTGGGTACAGAGCCCTTGAGCAGAGAGCATTGCAGGGGTTCAGCCCTTCTGCATTTTGCTGTGTGCAGGATATGTGTGTGATATGCTGGATTTGTGCTGGACAAGCTAAACTGGTCAAATCACTTCGCATTCAGCATACCTGAGCATAAGCTTACCGCTGCAGTGACTCAGGTGGCACATGTTAACTCGCTTTGCCTCAGTGACTTGATGGTTTGAATGCTTAATGAATGCAATGTAATGTACGTATACAAAAATATGAAGATACTACAAATAGTTTTCACTGTAAACCTTTTCAGCTGTAAAACACTGTATTCTAGAGGGCTTGATGGAAAACCTTAAGTTGGCAGGTGTTTGTTGGAAAACCAACAGAAAGCGTTAACAGCTCTGGTGCTGGCTCTTACTTTGATTTCTCTTCACACCACTCCACTAAGAAACTCATGATTAGAGTGATCACAAGTTTAAAAGCCAACTGTTGTTATTTTGAAGAATTTCTATAGCAAAAGGCAGCTGGGCCAATTACAGAATTTTACATTTTAGCTGTGGACAGCACTGAAGCGCTCACTTCATGTGAGTGCTTAGGCCAGATGGGAGCTGTTGTACTGCCTCTAGGAAAATGCCATGTATGAAGTTTGCAAATTATATTTCTCCTTATAAAGATCAGTGCCTGTGTGGGGTGGTAGATTTAGGTTTTAGCTCACACTGTTACACGTTGCAGAGCTCTGCTCTTCAAGTTAGCTGTGTTAAAGCAGCAACACTTTTTACTTTCTCAATCTATAAGTTGTTGGCTGATTTTATACTGTTGCAGTTCCCATCAGAGCACAGAGAAATTCAGGAATGTGTTTTCAGAAGTCTGCATAGGGAATTAGTTGCACAACTCCCGTTATGTGTAATGACGGTTGCCTTTCTGATTACTTGTACATCCTGCTAAATATGTATCCCAAATAGGCAATAATTCCTCATGTTAAAAGCAGTATGATATTTTTATTTTACAGCTCAATTTCCCAAGAATTGCTAGAAATAAATAAATAAACAGGACAACTTTGTCCTTGATATATCTAATAGTAATTTGTGAGAACAAAGAATGACTTGTGTGAGTCTGTTTGCCAATGGAAATTTACACTTTAAAATTGCTCTGAGTGGATTGCAGAGCTCTTAAAACCTTTTCACTTTAGTTTCAAGCTTGCAATGCACTGACTGAAAAGTGTATGTGTGCTTTCAGCACTATTCTTTAATGAAGGAAATGTCTGAGGATCAAGTAAGAATCATAAATCCAAATTTGGCTGCAGTGAAGGAAGATTCTCCCATTAGATCTTGCCTATTGGAGACAGCTCACTGTTACCTTGGTATGGCTCACACATACTCCTCTTCTGTAGTTTTGCTTCACTAATGTAAAAGTGAAGTTTATGTTGGTATAAATTCAACCTCAYAAATTACAAAAGTAAAATTTGGTAGAAATCCCCTCTTACGTAAATGAAGCATGAATACGTTACAAGATTGTGCTGCTGAATCTCTTAGCTGGTGATTCCAGTCTCCCTAATCTAGACAGGGTTTTGGAAACTTAAAAAAACGTGAACTAATCATGATTGACTACATAATGGAGAACATTAAACTGTGAATTGTGGTATTTGATTATAGATGTAATTACTGTATCTTGTTTTGGAGACAAATCAAAATACCAAGAATATTAGCCTGTTCTGTAGAGTTATATTTTATTGTTCAGTATACAGATTTGGTCTCTGTTTATTGTTAAGGCTGACTTTATGAAAGATCTTGAGATGAATGCTCCAGGTAGCTCAAGAACACTGTGTTAAGTGTTATAGGCTTTTCTGCATTTCAAATCCACTGGAGATGCCTCATCTTACTTTCCCCCAAGATGGCTCAGCAAGCACTATAGCTGGGGGCAGGACACCCACCCCACACGCTCCATAGGATTGCTTTGCACTAGCGTGAGTGTTACCTGTTAGGTGGTATCTAATGTCCTGGGAGGCGGTGGCAGAGGGACCTTTCGGTCACACAGTACAAGTACTTTGGGATGTGAGCAGGGAGGAGGAAGGAGGAATAGGGAGTGATCTGCTCGTAAGAGGTTTCCTGCTTCTACTACAGAGACTTCTACTACTTTTCAGCCCCAGACGAGGATATTTTAAAAAAAAAAAAACAACAACAGGAGTAAGTAAATAAAACAGAGGTAAGCAGAGAAGTAGTGAAAATAGATGTTTTCTAGAGTCTCTTCTGCTGGAGAGAGTGTCCTTGAGCAGCAGGTAGGGAATGCTGTAGGAGTGCTCTGGTTCACACCTCTGTAGGCATTGTGGATGGTATTACTGAACTTTGGAGCACCACCTTCTTCTCACCGGTTTCTCATACGGAAGCTAGGAAAAAAGATTTGTGCATGATGCAGCTTCTCCGTTTACCGTCTCCACCACATTTTTGCCTCTGACTTCTATCTCCACCCCTACTGCTATTGCCCCATCCTTTTCTTGATCCGTAATGACAGAACTAAGTAGGTGCTTTTTGTGCATCCAAGTAATACTAAATTACGATTCTACCTCAGAAGGGAAGCAGGCTTTTGCAAATCCCATGTGGGATGACTGTGCTCCGCAGGGCTCTGGGCACTAGGGAGGGCCAGAAGATCAGAAGGGACAGACAGCTCCCTAACCAGCAAAGGTATTTAAGAAGCTTTACATGGATATTGCTGTGTTCCTGCCTACCTCAGGACTGGCTCCCCACCTCCTGCCTGGCCTCAGCACTTTTGCTAGTGTGATCCCACAGTGAGCACAAAGTTTTCTTTTTTCCCCCTTTTTTGCTGGCTTAGTTTTCTGCCAGGTTGGTTCACTGTAGCAGCTCACTGCAGGCGCCTGCTGGGCAGGGGAGAGGCCAGGAGAGCAAAGCCAAGGGCAGGAGGAGTGCAAATGTGCCAGCTTAGGTTGACTTAAACTGTCCTTGAACTGTACCCTCAGTGAGCCTGACGTGACTTGGAGAGAGGTTAACTTAAGCTCACATATTTAAATATCCTCCCAAGCATGCTTTATGGGACATCTGCTTGTAAACCTGTGGCTAGTTGACTTTTTAAAATAAATCCATAGGTCACTGTAGCCAATTTTTCTTTTCAGTTTGAGCATGGATATTGATACCTCCCCCCCACACCCCATATTTTCCCTTTGTATAATACGAATTTATAAATACTGCCCCCTAAACCAGAACATTCTGTATTCCGTAGATATTTATCTCGTTCATTCAGATGAAAACTGTTCCAGTTATCAAATATGCAGTTTCCATTAGTAGTTAGAAATAACTTTTTTTGTATAGATCTTGGTGCTCTAAGTAACTGGATTTTTTATGATGACACTTAAAGTAAAAGCATTATGAAATGGAATTTAGCATACTACAAATTTTAAAATGCATTCCTAGTTCAATGTGAGACCCTATTAATTCATCACTGTAGYATAATTTTATTATGGTACTTTTTCCTTATTTATGATTTGAATGGAAATTTGAATGC
Organism: Phoebastria nigripes; assembly: GCA_035582835.1. Taxonomy (NCBI): domain Eukaryota; kingdom Metazoa; phylum Chordata; class Aves; order Procellariiformes; family Diomedeidae; genus Phoebastria; species Phoebastria nigripes. Next base: position 1,162,408 of record JAYKAV010000211.1, read on the forward strand.
AGGGGTTTTTTTAAATTAACAGAATGTTGTGTCTGATTCAAAGCTGATGGTATTGTTCTTTTGATTTTTGTGGGTAACTTTTCTAGCTTTCCTGGGAGATTTAAGGTTTGGATGGTGTAAATAGGCTATTGTGAGCAAGACAGTTAGAAGTCATTAATTTAAGAGGTGTAAAATTCCTGTTGTTTCTATCTTAAATCTCTCTCCTTCCCCCCCCCCCCCTTTTTTTTTTTTTTTTTTTTTTTTCCCCCTTACCATTAACTTGAGGATGCAACTTATTAATGGTTTGCTCACCATATGCTGGGCTAAATACAGGACAGAATCAGAAAAGGCTAAAGAGCTTTATCGTTCAATCATAAAATGATTATATATCATTTGCAAGTTGGCAAGGCAGTCCTTCAAGCAACCATCTAAATAAGCTGTGTTCCGAGTAGGTCATTGTGTGTTACCATGTTTACATCAGTGGATGGATATTTGTACATGAAATCTTTAAAAAAAAAAACAAAAAAAGGAAAAAAGTTATGTTCTTGGGCTATGTTAATTTACAGAACTAAAGTTGTGGTATGGAAATCTAATGTTGGAATCTATATTTGTGAAGTCATCAAACAGATATTTTAAGGCTGGGAAAGGATTTCCTGAGGTCATTAGCATTCTTTTCATGTGGCATAACAGTACTGTCCAACAGTAATGCAGTAATCCCTCATTTGGAGAACCCTTTAAGGCACATACTCCAAAACAACGCACTGGACTTTATTTCTGTGAAAATSATTTCTCATATTCTTCTCACAAAGCAAGTACTTTGAAAGGGTATTGCCATTCTGATGAGACCACTCTGGCTCCCCACTTAGCTGAATTGCTCTTTAAACTATTAATTTGGTCAGTAGAGTAATTTAATAATTTTCCATATACAGACAACAGAAGCTGAAAATGAGTTTGGTGTGCTGGAACTACTAATCATGCCTTTGAAGGAGTACCCTAATAATGTGTATGCCTAAACAACTTCAGACCTACTTTCCCTCTGCATTTTGAAGGAGTATTCCTAAGCTGATACGCTTCCTCCCCCCCCTTAATTTCCTTATGTTAAATTTACAAACCTAATTAATACAATTTCTTTCCTGTAGGTTCACTCCATGATGGCTCAATTAGAGTAGCAGTAGAACTGTGGTTCAATATTCAGGCCAGCTTCATAATTGAAAACACATTTTCTTCTCAAAAGCTGCAGCTGGTTTGGTTCTGCTCATGCAGAAAAGGATATAACCTTGCATAACATAGGAAATGAACGGTTGAGAGAGAAGCCAAATTCAATTTCAGTCAGATATTTTGAGGATAAGTCCATGATCTATGGAAGCAAGGGAATGAAAAGTGTGTGTATGTGGAAAGCAGCGTATTCAGCACTCTATTAATCACGGCTAGCCTGGGTGCTGTTGTGTGCTGTTGCGTTAGCACTGATTCTAGTACAGAGGCTGGAGAGCAGCCAAGCACTCCAGAAGTTAACCTCTTAAAGACCCTGAGCTGCTTTCTGTTGAATAAATGTAATTTTGTGGTCAGAAATAAATGCTTGTGATGTAGCAGGAGCTTTGAAAACAACAGCGTGGCAAAGCTATTACAAATTGCTCTGTGTTGGGGAAGTCAACAGCATACATCAAAATTCAGAGCTCGCRTCGCGCTGATTTAGGCCCAGAGCTTTCCTGCTTTTCAGTGAAAGTCCCGTTAAACCACTCCGTGTAACAAAATGGAGTAAATCTAATATTTTTGGCRGGTAATTGTTTTCTTTTAACGTCCACTCCACGGGGTGTGGGTGGTGGGTAATTTCCTTTGTATAACAGGAGCACGGGGACGGTTTTGTGCTTCGTCTCAATTCTGTTTCCCGATGCTAGCGGGGAAGGGAGAGAGGCGCACAGTGTGCTTTTGGGGTAACAGCARCGCAGCAGCGTTTCATTTCTTTGTTTACACAAGTGTGTAAACGATTATTTATTTATTTTTGGCTGGCTTGATTGCAGTTTAAACAACATCTTTCCTGAGGAAGGTGATTTAAATATACTTCAGCATCTCAAAGGCAGATGTGCTCTCCCTGATGAGCATGTAGGATGTTTGCTGCCGGCACTGGGCTGCAGGGTGCTGGGTCGAAAACATCCCCGAGAGAAGAGACGCTTAACTCCAGACTGATGGACAGAACAGTAGAAACTCTCAAATACAGTCAGAGCCTCTCCTATATGTACCTCTTTCTCCTTCCCATATTGATACCTTCCTGGGACAAACCTCAGCTATTGGGATAACAGGCAAGGTCCCAAACCTAACATATACCGCCAGAAGCAAGCAATAGGCACCATGCACCTTTCTGAAGCTCTTGCAGGTTCATCTCCATCCCATCCAGTGTGCAGGCAAGTTGTACTGAGACAGGAGTTACTACTAGGGTAACTTTGGGGAGGATCAGCCCAAATCCTCTTATTTTTATATAATTGACAAAGCGCTGAAATTTCTGTTGGCAGCTGGTGGGCTGTCTATATTAAGGCCCGCTATGGTGCTTCCACGCATTTGGGTGAAATGCTAACAGTGCTGGGAAACTATTTATGCAAAATTCAGACAGGCAGCACTGTTTCAGTTCTCAGTGTCAGGAGTATCTTCTCATCCTTTTAAAAAAAGAGAGCTTGAAGTGTGCTGGAAAGAATGGGGATGGGAGCGCTGTGCCGGGCGCGGTATTCTGCCGAGCATCATTATAATCCAGTCCCTGTTTCTCCAAATACAGAATTATTCCTGTATTTATTACAAAATTGCTATGAGGCTCTATACATGCCAGCGTCTGCTCTTGCTTTGCTGTAATAGAGAAGCAAGAGGGTGAGCTCAGTATAAAATATTAGCAAAAGGTTACATTTTGGTATTTATGTGCAGGTGGATTTTGCACAAAGGCAGTTAATGAGCTCATTCCTGCAAGGATTCCTCTGCCCTAATTTTTAAAATACTTAAACAAAAGTTTGGATCATCCATAAGGGAGAAAAGCAATTGTGGGTTCTAGGTCACTGTTCACGGAGGCAGGAGGAGAGGCTGACGGGCAGGTGGAAGCACCCACTCAATTTACTGTGTAGCTCCTTCTCCTGCTGGGAAGCTGGAGGTGATGTCAAATAGCACAGGCTGCTGTGCCTTGGCAGGAGCACTGCTTTCTCTCCCTCCTCTGCCCTGCTTTGCCACACCAAGTGTGGCTGGGCTGGCTGCGGCAGGAGATGTTTTCCATCCCGCCTTGTGCGCTTGCAGAACCCCGAGGATCAAAAGTGGCAAGCTCTGACATCTCCCTGGTTAGTGGCATAGCGAATAATTTGCTGATCTATTCCCTAGAAAGATGTTCTTTCAATTTTTTGGGAAGTACACATCCCCTGTTTGGAGGTCATCTTTTTCTTACTTCCTGCCATGTGTTTTACCCTTTTTGCRTTACAAAAATTCGCCACTGGCCCATGCCGACTGAGGAGAGAGGCTAGGATGCAAAGTATAGAATTACAATGGTATATAATTATGCATTCACATGAGGTGCCCCAGCCAGATTGGGGTACCCCAAATGTGGTTACACACAAGGTTCTTACACCCTTCAAATGTTCAGGTACAACACGATTTGACTAATCACTAGCACCCTCACTACTGATTACTAATCAGAGTAAAGCTTTGCAAATCAACTGTATTTCTGCAGCATTCTTGCTGCTTGYGATTGATCCAGAAGTCCCTGGAGTCAGTCTTGCTAGAGTTACTTATCTATGACACCAGAAAACACTGGGAGGGTTTAAATAATGTGTTAGAGGGGCTGGGATGCTGGCATTATCTTGGTTGTCCAGGGGTATCCTTTATTCTTCATGGACAGCTCTAAGCTTCCAAGAAGCAAAGTCCTTATTTCCAGGGCCAGGCTGTCCTTTAGTTTGTTTTACTTAAGCATGAACAATACCAAAGTCTCCAGTAAAATTCTACTACCTCATTACATTACAGTGTATAATGTGAACTAATATATATATAAACAAAGCTAATACACTTTCATACTATAAAGACTGATTGATAGAATAGTTACAGAAGGGAATTTTCATAACATTTGGCACTTTGACCCTGCTTTTGCCATCCATATTTTGTCGCTCTGGTTTCATGCCATACTCAATCCATGCCAGTGCAGGACTGATGCTGTCAAGTGCCCTTGCCCCAGCCCTGGGTGCCCACCTCCTCCCTCGTGCTGAGTCTAGCAAATGCACAAGATGAATCAGTTCAGTTTGCCGGCATGATGGAAAAGAAATTCTTCCTCTCCTTCGTTGCTTAGTTTTTCATCAAGTCAGTGAGCTGAATCATGCTACAACAGTGCGATTGCTAGATCTGATGCAAGAGAAGCAGGAGCCTGTGGCCTGAGGCAGGAGGAGGGAGCAGGGCTGCTCCGTTTGGTGCCTGCCCAACGCACAGATTAGGAGTCGAGTGAGAGCAGGAACTGAGAAACGCTGCTCAGAAATGCAGAGAGGCATGAGGAGGGAGACACGCGGGTTATCAAAGGATCCAGGAGAGGTTCAGCAATGATAGCAGACCCACCGTCGCAATGATCTGAAGGCAGGGTGGCAAATAGTAAAAGCTATTTAAACAAAGCTGTCATTCTGCTGTCAATATCTTGAGGCACATGTTGGGCTGGGCTGTTTTACTGGGAAGGAAGATCAAAGATTGGAAAAGCAACAAGAAGCTGTCCTGTGAGAACGAGGGAGCTGAGCTTTCCTCAGGGGATGGCAGCGTTGTCTGGGAAAATCAGGGTTTATCTGGGCATGAAAGGAAGAGAAGGTTTCAAGGGTTCAAGGTTGCAGCTGTTTCACAGTGGAGGGAAGCAGAATTGAAAAGTTGAAGGATTTGAGTCCCTCTTAAAGCTCTCTTCTTAACTTGARGTTAAACCAACAAGTTGGTGAGGCAGGCATGCTCTTCCCAAGCTCTTCCCTGGTAACATACCTATGCACTGCACCCAAGCAGCTTTGTTAAACAGATCGGTGTTGTATCCACTCTGTGAAGTCCTTATTTTTGTTAAAGAATTTATAGCACAGCTAAAATATACACCATATGCTTTAAGCAGCTGCACAGGAATAATCTCTTTTTAATTTTGCTTCAAATATCTTTCAGTTGCAGGAAACAGAAAAAATAGTATTTTTACTTTTTCTCCTGTCAGCTGCAAAAAAATTAACTGGGCTGATGAACTATGTATTTTTATTAATTTGTAAAATTATGATGTTATATTTTTATTAATTAATTTATTAATATCAAGATCTGTTGGTATTAAGAAAGGGACATCAAGCCAACTGTGCACATACCCTGTGTGATTCCTAATCCACACGCACAGAGTGTGTTGTAGAGCTGTTGCAGTGCACCACCTTAGCAACTGATGTGCTGTTTTATATGAAAGAACAGCTAAGCTCTATTGTAATGACTTCAAAGAAAGACTGATGCCATTGCATAGCATTAATAATGCTTGCTATAACCACTGTTTGATTCCAAGGCAGCTATTCAAGAATATAGCATGGCTTAAAATAATGGTGCATTAATGAGTTGTTATCATGCTTTTCCCTTTGTTTAATATGTTTCTTACAATTCTTAATGGCATTTTAGTAGCTTGAAGTAATTGAAGACAAGAAACTTTGTGATGCAAAACAATACAACAAAAGATGTGTAAGAGAGCTGTGCGAATGAAGGGGAATGGGTGTCTTGTTAAGGCATCTATTTATTAAAAATCAGAACAGAAAAATAACTTCTGTTTTAAGTCATTTATTTTTACTTGATAAGTTAGTTCCAGATTGGACGCAGGACAGAAAAAGACATATCTTTCATGTTAAGGTGGCTAATGAGAGTGAGAATTGCAACTGAAGAACAATGAGGATAAGTAGAAGAGTTAGGACTACAAAATTCATATTTAGCATAGTTGTGTTTGAGACACTTGATATGCAGTTAATGGTACTGCAAGTAAATCACCAATACTTCGGTAATGCCATACAGACACAGAGAGCAATGTGATCCCTTCACTACGGAGTTGTCTTTTGGATGCTGACATCCAAAAAAAACCACAGTGGTGCTGAGTGATCCAGGTCGACCTGTCAGGAGCAACACRTCGTGGCCATGTGCCGGTCTCATGGTCTGCAAATGTGTTAATCTGCTGATGTCTGTAAGTTCAGAGAATTTAAGTGTTGATGCAGAATGCGCCGGCATCTGGCAGTCCCAGCTTCCTTGCAAAGAGCTTTATCTTCCTGTTTCATCTTTAAATTCAGAAATACAATTGTGCAGCCTTCTGTCTGACTGCAACGGATGAGACAATACCACATACAGTACAGCACAGAAGAGCATCCCACTTCTGCAAACCTGAATACAGAATCCAGGTGATTTGTGGGGCAGTAGACATCAGACTTTAATTAATGTTGAAATTTCTTAGTGCATAAAGAGTGACAGATTCCAAAATAAAGCCACAGACTTKACTTTTATGTTTTTGAACTTGACTGGACATAGCTGAAAAGGAAAGAGGCAATGTTGAGATAAAGCTACATTCAGCATCTTCCCTGACATAGGTGCCAGATTTATGGTGCTTACCTAAATGTGGAGATAAACCCTCTGATTTCATTGACGATATTTTGATTTTAGCTAGGTGTAGTAGATATTAGACTGTGACCAAGCATTCCTAAAATAGGCTGTCCGTGCTACTGGAGTAGCATGCCAGCAGTATCGGGCAACCAGCTGTCATTCTGGCAATGGAGAATGGGAGCAGACCAAGGAGGTCTTCAGGGGCAAGTTGGAGAGAGATTATTATGGAGGGGAAGGGTGTCATTTGGCCTCCGGGATGAAGTTGGTACCCTGAGCAACAACTCATGAAAGCACTTGACCTGGAAAAATAAGGTGGGTAAAGGGAGGACTGCTCTCAAACCGGTGTCTTGCTGCGGCTCCCTCCATATAGCTCCGGTGATATTTTAAAGATGAAGTGTGCGCTAAGGAGGGAGGATTCCTAGTGTCTCATTTCTGTTATCTCAGTATAGCGCCAGTGGTATTATCAAGACAAATAGTATGCCAAAACTTAAAAGTGAACATATGTTTATGGGGGTGGTGGGGAATACAGAGGTCACTGTTGTTTCTTTCTAGTCAGAGAAGACATAATGGGGCCTGGTTTAGATAAATTAAGATTTGGAGCTAAGCTCATGTCAAGACTACACTAGTGTAATTATAAGTTGACTTCTTTTAGGGTCCCTGAAGTTTTTAGAGTCAAATAAAAATGTTCAGCAAGAGTTTTATAATGTAGTTCAACTGTTTTAATGTGAGCTGATTGCAGCGCATCTTTGTTGGCTCGCGAACCAATTTTACTTTGATTTGAAAAATTTTCAGTGAACTTCCAAATACTTACTTCCATGTCATTTCAGTGCTCTGTTTCCTCTGTTTCTGGACTTCATTTATATTTCRCTATTTTTGATGTCTTTTTCATCTCATACTTCTTTATTTCCTTACGCAGCTGGAAGCTGGCATACTTAATTATTTTTTTATGCCAGTTAAAGTTGTCATGGTGCTTTTTCTAAGTTTTATTTTAAGATATAAAATAGTTGCGGTGCTCATTTTTAATAGGACTTTAAACCGGACAGATTGATTTTTTAACAACTAAAACATAAAAAAATCTTTCTGCCTGGTGAGATAGTTTGGAATTCTGGTTCTGAATTTGGGGGAAAAAAAAGGTGTGAAAGTTCCTGTGATTTACAAACTGCTTCCGTCAGAAAGTCTCTGATCTCCTTGGAAGATGTTTCAATTCTGTTTTGTATTTCAGTCACTATATAACTGCTAAGGAGTGAATAAACCATACCTTTTGTAATACTTAGGGAGAATATAAGTAGAAGTGCCCTTTATTAAAATGTGAAAAAACTGTACTAGGAAAACAAATCCATCCTGTTATTTCACAGAAATGCAAGCATTTTAAATGCTTTGGTTTCCATAAAAGAGGCAAATGAATTTTTCAAAATACAGTACAGAATCAGTTCTGTAATGCTAATTGTATTTAATAATAGTAATTTAAATTTGGCTGTGCTCTGCTGAGCAGCAGCAAGAGAAAATTGTATGTGGGAACGTTAAAGTCCAGAAGTCTAACATATGGTGTGCTTTGGCCTTCAAAGTCTGTCTTTATGTACTCATGAAATATCTCAACTGCAAAAGTCTTTCTGATGGCTGCCCCCTCCTTTCTCGCCCGTTCACAAACGGTGTCTGATACTCCCAAGCATTGATTTACACTACCCGGTGCCTCTCTGCCTTTGGCAGTTTGTTCCATATTCTAATTTCAAATACTCTTTGTTTGAAAATGTTCTAACCGAATTACTTATGTTCTCATTCCCTAATGAGCATCAGTCCATCTGTGATTGCTTGAATTCAAATTAATAAATGGGTTATTCACAACCATCAATCCCTTGCTCTCCAGCACGTCATATGCCCTGTGAGATTCTAGTGCCTTTCCGTAGCCTTTCTTGGTAAACTCTAAAAGACAAGTATGGCCAGCATTTCTTGAGAATTTATATCTGCTCTCCACATCCTCCATCATTTTGGCCTCTGCTGCTTGTTTATCATCTTTCAATACCTTTCTTTTTTTTTTAATTTACAAGTTGCAAATAGGTCAGGTTTCAGTTGCACCACACCTCCACCAAGCTACATAAATTAATCCAGATTTTGGGGGGAAAATAGGAATTTGGTTTGTTTCTCTAAATACAGTTTTGTATTGTGTTACAATAACTTGTCTCTTTACAACCTTTCGCCATATCGCTCAAGATTTCATTGCTGCTGCCAAACGCTGTGCAGATGCTTTCAGTGTCCTTGTTTTCCTCCTTGACCCCTCCTCTCAAGTCTTTTCTTGGTTTATACGTTGTACATTGTGCTTCTGTGTAATTTCTACAATTGTCCTTGTCCTTTGGTTTTCTGGCCTTAATCCTCTCCGTAACGATCTCTACAAGTCACTTACCAGCCATAAGACTAATCTATACAAGTCACGTGGCATTCCTGCCACTGTGCACTTCGTGTCTGACTCCCTCCATTATTTTAATCATCTGCATTGTAGGATTTTTTTTTTTCCTCCAAAATCCTTCCCTTCGCAAAGTCATTTTCGTACAAAGTAAACAGAAGTGGCACCAGATCTGACCCCGCAGCACCCTCCTGCTTATCTCTCCTCCTCCCTGCACTGCTTCCTTTCCCTGGCACCCTCTGCTTCCTGCGCCAGAGCGCTCTGCAAACCACGGCAGCCCGGCGGTGGGTACTGCACTTTCTAATTCTGCATATCTCCCTCCCATATAATAAAATATCAGATACTTTCCTGAAATACAGATACAGTAAACTCTGTCCATTGTTTCTGCCTTATCTACCAAATCAATAATGCAGTGAAAGAATTCAAGGACATTTTTCAGACAGGACCTTCCTTTTTTAGTACATGTTGACGTACACACCTTTAAATGGTTTCATAATATTAACTGCTTTTCAAATACACAGAAGAATTTATATCAGGTCTTTGTATCCGTAGTTCTTCAGATCCTTCCTTGCTTTTTATTAAAATACGGCAACGATAATCTCCATACTTTGGTTTCCTGATTTCAGTAAGCTGCTGCAGAACTGTGTCAGGCTTTCCTGTTTCCCTTTCTGTCTCTTTCTGCTTTGGAGTATTAATTCAATGGACCTGGTCTTGGGTTGGTTTGGTTGTTTTTTGTCAATATTTAGTAATTGTAAGTCCTCTGTTTTCTGGTACATTAGGAAAATACATGTTTACCAAGAAAAGTTGCTGTGGAAATAAGTATTTTATTCTCAGAGCCATAAAGCTGCCTTTCCTTGTAAAATGAAGTTTTAGATGAAAATACAGATTTAGGGGAAAATAACAGATTGTGTGAGGTAGTATTTTGCCTCACCTGAGCAGACAGCTTCTTAGATTAGTATTGCGTGTATTACAAAATAGGAAGAGAAGCTAGTCAGAGGAGGCTGGCTTGAGCTCATGAGTGCAAGACAGTATAGACTCTATGGGTCTGTGCCTGAGCTTTATTAGAAAACTTATTTGTATGTAGAAGATTCACAGTTGTTTAGTGTTAAGTATCACAGGGTGCCCAACAAGTACATCTTTTCATCCTCTCATAGGCTTAGTGGAAATAATAGAAAAATGTATTTGCCACAATAAAGGCAGAGCGTGACATCAGAAGTGCACACGGTTCCCATTTGTACTGTTAGATCTTAATAAGTGGTAAACAGTTGCTGAGGAGAGAACCTGTCTGGCAAATACCATGCTTTTTATAAAGATTTAAAGTAAAGAATCACAGTAGACAGTAGCGTTCATAAAAATATTGATGCTTGCTATTGTGCTGAAACAGGACTTTAAATTATATTCAGTACAAACGTACCAGAAATATTCTTACAAGGCTGCTTCTATAGGAGCTGTACACAGGAGACTCGGGTTCCCTTTTTATGTATTAACTAGTTTTATATGAAATATAGTCATTTATTTTTATAGCTCTGAGAGTAAGAGTTGTATTGGAACAAGTCTAAAAGCCTTCTTTTCTCGTCACCCCTTTTAGATTGACGCATTGGGTAAAAGAAGCAAAGAAGCAGAGGCAGCCTTCTTGAATGTTTATAAGAGATTAATTGATGTTCCAGGTAAGCAAATTATTTCCTTATTCTGAAAAACTGATGGCTTATGTTCATGAGAATGCTACTGGGCATTTTTTCTACCTTTGATAAGGTAAATATGAGCAATGGTTTTATTCTGAAGCTGATACGCTCCAGTATTGTTTCTAATGGAAAGAGCTATAACTAAGGCACATTTCATGACTTCTCTTAAAACTGTTCATTGCATTCACATTTTAATGTCTGTATGAATCATTTTATATTATTACAATATTGTGTGATGCTCAGTAATTTTTTTATTAGAGGGTTCAGACATTTTTAACAAAAAAGATACATCTTGAAGCTTCATCAAGAAGCGGCAACGTTTGTACTTTTAAAGGACAGAGAAAATTTTTCATACCTTCCAAAAAAAAAAAAAAAGCCTTACTGAAAAGTAAATCACTACCAAATTTCAATTCTGTTCAGTGTAAGCGTGATCATAAATTTTATTCAAAGGCCTTTATTGTATGTATTTTCAACTTTCCTTTATGTTTGGCATCAGAAGTTTCCAGTTCATTTCTTTTTACATTTTGGGAGTTGATTTTTTTGTTTTCCCCAATGGTAGATAAATACTGTCTGAACAGATTTTTCTTTTTGCAACTGTCCCCAAAGATGAGAGGGAGTTAAGAGTCCAAGTCTCTACTTCCAAATCTTGGCCTGATTGAGCTGTTGGCATATGACACTGTGTGTGTATGATTTTATACTTTTATAAAAAGTTGACATTATATATAATATTCAAAATACTTACCTCAAGAGAGGTTTTGAGATATAATTAATACTTCTAAGGGCTTTTAAGGCCTCATTGCGAAGTATACCCTAGTCATTACTTGCTTTACCTTTTAAGGAGCACATTTCCTGCACGCCTCAAGTAGAAATTAATTTTTTAATGTTTTGTTTACAGCTTAACTGATGAAAATGTCAGTGTTTTTCAGATGCTCAGTCAGAGCTAACGTATATATTTTTTTAAGCTTTCACATTTATAGTGGAGTAGTGCCCAGCAGCCAGTTCCTGCTGTGTTAAGTGCAGCATATGTAGAGAGGTGCAGGGACTTACCATGCTCATCCTAGACCACAATTGCCTCAGAAATGTTGTTTTTTAGGTTAATCAGCTATGGTCTGTGAGTTTTCATTTACTTGTTTCCTGCTCATAGTCTTAGTAGCGTTCCATAGGTGAACAGCTTCCTTTGCTCGAGCTGTGGGAAGAGGCGGATGACTCGGAGAGGCTCCTGACCGTTGCTTACAGGGTGCAGGCAGTTTGCACTGGCGCGAGCAGCACGGGCGTGGGTCGGGCTCTCACAGCTCTGTTCTGTAAAGGAAACCCCTCCTTGAAAATGTACCCAGCATACCTGCAGCTTGCAGGCCCACCATTCAGTGCTAAGGAGAGAAGCTGTAGCCCCTCCATTTCCATGCTAACACAGCCCAGGGTGCTTGTTTCCTGCCATAATTTGGGAGGCGAGTAGGTTTGATTTCTAATGGTCTGGTTTTTTTCATGACTGAGTAGTCGTGTCAAACAAGAGCTGTGTGGGATCCTTTTCGTGCTTTTGTGCAGAGGCTTTTTTCTGAAGCCTGGCATTATCACAGGTGCTGGGATTTGAACAGCAGAGTCAGACTGAAGCCTTACGGAGAAAGTTGGACATATATCCCACCCATGCTGCAGGATCTAAATGGTGAGGGACTTTGTCAGTACTTCTTTGTAGGAGAAAGAATTTTCTCCTTTCCTTCATTTGCAAGAGCAAAATTTACACCCCTTCTTCCACACTGCACAATCTCTCTCTTGTCCAGCCTTCCCCTGCACATGCCTTATGTTATGTGTCAGAGAAATATTTCTTTGATATTCTTACTAGATGTAAAAGTTTCGGCCTGGCTAAGTTGTGAGTGCGATGGAGTCTGTGGGATTAGAAATATCTACAGGTTTTAGTCCCATGCTCTATCTGCAGCACACGAGGAGCATACTGATGTTGCTAAAAGCAAATTCCAGGTTCTCGAGCAGAAGTCCGGCCAGTCTCCTGTAGCTGTATGCAGGCCTAACAAATACTCACTGTTTACAACACATACTGCAACGAAAAGGAAAACAGCCATTAGGAATGTATGGCACTGGTATTCATCACGACGTGGTAGGGCTGAGGTAGGCATATGCAGTTAGGGGCTTGCTTCATTGAATTGTTTTTTTTTATTTCCTTCTCATCGTATGTAGTCTTCTACGTTGGGTATGTATCCATGGAGGGCTTTCCTTTATAAAAGACCATTAGTATTCATTTATCACATGTGTTGTTTTGCCTCTGTGTGGCTTTACAGATCTTTTGACCTGTCCATTTGGTATTTCAAATATTTAGGTATACTTTTAGCTCCAAAATCCTGCTATGTTTTCTTTTCAGTGTGAGAAGGGAGCTATGATGTTTTGAGAAAGCTATGACTGGAATGCTGCGGAGTGGTTATTTAGCATTAAGCATCACTGTTACATGACAAGGGTGCAATTTTATCAGACTTTCAATATCCTTTATAGGACCATATAATAATTGCAGCTGAAGTCTAATTCCCAGCAGCCAATTTTATGGTTCTTGAGGAAAGCATGTATTCCTCTCCTCAGTAATAATGTGCACACTTTATATAATTAAAAAGGGCTTCTATTTTAATTTTACTATAAAATGATCTGTATTGAAACTCCAGCTACGGTGCTTTATGGATTCAGCTAAGTTTAATGATTTTCTTTCCTGACTTGACCAGAGTTTTCACTCAGGCTCACCAGTAAGGAATTTGTGGGAAGGGTGGTATTTTACTTGTAAATTTTCCTGTATACATCAGGGGTTTTCTCTTTAAAAGATAAAACAGACCTTTTCATATCTCTCTCCAGCTTTATGATACTGTTAAAATAGCATTATCGTTCATTTGTGCTGCAAAATTTATCCTTCCTAAAGGAAAGTACATGTCAAGGAAAACATTTTGGTTTATGTACATTTATACAGCTATAATTCTCACTCAGATCATTCTGTCTTGCTTGAGACTGAACATTTTTAATTAATGGAATTAATTTTCTCATTTAATTGCCTTATTTTCAGTATGCAGTAGAGAGCTAGAGAAAAGTGAACGCTGCCACATGAATTGCACTAATCAACTAGGTTGTCACAACTTACCTTTAAAAATAATGTGAATATATTTATTTTGAAGTAAAGGGAGGTTGGGTCTGTATTTTGAGGAAGCTTTCTTCCATCTGTACAAGATTTCTTTCTCTCTGGTTTTATAAAATTACTGTATTATGTTGGCACCCTTGGCTTTTAGGGTCTTAATCTTGCAAACACTTCAAGTGAAATTGGAGCCCTGTTGTGTAAGTGTTTGGAGGAGTGGGGTTGCCTTGCAGAAACAGTATATTCATAATACTGTTTTTCTAAAGCTTTAAAAGAAAAATATTAAGCATTAAAAATACTAAAAATGAAAGATTTTTCTTTTAAAAAGGAACGGTGCTCACTACTTCATTTTTTTTAAACAAAACTTCACTGTAATTTTCAAGTAAAAGTTAAAATGTTGGAGACCCAGAGTGAGTGCTAGATGACAGTATCTGGATAAACTGGTTAAATAGAGTTTCACTTTACGCTGTGTCTTTATTACTGTGCAGTTACTGCACAATGTCACTGTTGGATTTGCTCAGTTTTCAGTATTGCTCCTGTTAAGCACAGCTCCTGTGTAGGCAAAGAAGAAAGAATTCTGCCTTTAAACAGAAAATCTGCTATCTTGATGTGGCAACAATTAAACCAAATTTGGGTTCAGTGGCTGTATTCCTATAGAAGCTGATTGAATATCTTTTACAATACTGCTAAGAGTTTGCCACCAAAGGGGAGTACCTGAAAGCTTGTCTCCGTCCCATTTCTCTCTCTACTCCAGGGGAACATCCACGTGCCCGGGCTGTGGGCACAGCAGTGCCAGCCCCAGCCGTGCTCAGGCACCCAGCGCACCCCGCGCTCGCTGCCGCTCCTCTGCACACACCGCGGCTGCCTCCCTTCCCGTGCTCCGCGTTGCTGAATCGTAGTCCTAACCCTCTCTCGCTCCTCCGTGCTGCCTTTCCACTTGAGGCACAGTGTTGCATCTCGGTTATACCCTGTACGAATATAATAGGAAAAAGTGTTGCGCTTTTTCAGCACATACGTGTTTGAGAATCAGGGTAGGTGAATGCAAAATATTTGCTCTCGGTTTGGTGGGGACTGTGCAGCCTTCTRGGGTTGAGCCATAAATGGTATTTGTTTCTGCTTAATGGGAATTTTCTCATCAAGAAACTAAATGACTCTTGCAGTGTAAAAGGGGATGTATGTGTGTTTTTGTTGGAGACTCTTCACAGGTCTCTGTTGTGATCAGATTTGCCGTAAGTTTGGTGCTATATAATGCGCATGACGTGTTTTTTAGCTCAGAGGACCCGCTATCTAAGGAAAGTATATAATAATACAGAGAGTAAAAAGAAGAAAATTTTTTTTTTTTAATGTGCCCTGTCAAAACAATTAAAAGCAGTAACAGTGAAAGATGGCTGAAGTGGAAATTTTATCTTTCCCTTACTCCTTGCCATCATAAATTGCATGCCCTGCCGTGGGGGCTGTGTCTTACTAAGAGGTTTGAATGAGGAGCAGGCTAGTTCGAGGGAGTTTTCCACACACCCATCATTACATGTAGTATTTTTGTTTACATATAATCACAGTTCAGCCTTGCAAATTCAAACTGCCCTGCATAGGGCTTTCTTTTTTCCAAGGAGTGATTTAGCTGAGGAAACATAAACTTCTTTTAAAATAAGTGATCAGTAAAGCACAAAATAAGTGTTAGAGAATTACTTCTAAAGCCAGAAATGAAAATTTGTTTCTCGCCCATAAAGAGAGCTTCATTCCCTCGCCACGGAGCCCATGCTAGCAGCAGTGTGAGATGCAGTGCTTACTGCTATCACTYCATTGGTTTGTGATTATTTACAACTTAGCAACACTCTCCAGACTTGTATCGCTGTTTGGGATATGAGAAGGCTTCCATTTGAAGTGTATTTGATCAATGTTCTGAGGTTAAAGGTAATACAAGAGAAAAACAGGTTTGATATTCCCCCCCCTACCCCCTGAAAAACTATCTGCTGCTTATATTGGAGGTGATAAATGTGTATGAAGTTGTTGTATTTATATACGTTATGTGAYGTGTTTGGATTTTTTTGTAAAGTGTAATGTTAAGCAGAAAGCATAAAGGTTAATGCCAGCCCTGATAGCATTAAGTCTATATAGACTTTTACATACCCAAATGACCCAGAAGTTGCATGATGTGCTTAAATTGCAACATAAGCACACCCAGCCTTTTGTGCTGGTAGAGAAGGGCTGGTTGAATGTAAATTTAGGGGAGACGTAAAGAGGAGAGAAGGAAAAGAGGTTCACTCCAAGGGACTGTGTTAAGCATATCCCAAACTAGAATACTAAAAACATAGCTTGAAAAAGTTAATACTCAGAGCACTCTTCATTGGGCTAATCATTAATTGTTTGGCAAAACTCTGTCTAAAGAGCAAGATTGGGTTATAGTATACCCTGAGTTTGTGGATACCCTGAGTTTGTGGTATATCAAGACTGACCAGCACAGACTATTTTTGAGAAACGTTTGGTATTGTTACAAACAGTGTGAAAAATTTTAAGCAGTTCCTGGTTTGTTCATAATATGTGTCAAAATGGTTGCCCCTTTCCAAATAAAATATATTTGAATAAAATTGAAGATAGACACATAAAATGAAAAGGCTTACATTTTTGCTGCCCCTAACTTTACAAGGGAAATGAATAGTCATAACAGGTGCCTTTTCTCAACCTTTGAGGGAAAAGAAAACAATATTACAGTGAGTAGTCTTAGGAGGAAAGGAAGCAAAATGAACTTGCCAATGGACAACAGAAGTAGTGCAGACACCCCCTCAAACAGAGTAGTAGGGCATCTTTCTAAACACACTTGAAAATCTGATAAAATTAAGCAGAAAATTGAGCACAGCTAATACTTGAAAGAGTGAAAAGCGATAAACCCCTGTGGCTGCAGGCAGTGATTTAGCCAGTGACTTCGTCCCATCTGAAGACAAAATCCTTGATGCTTCACCAGCACGATTAGACCAGGTAAAAAAACGGAGTTGCATAAACATATGAAAAATGCCCCAGTTCTGGAAGCTGGGTCTGGAAGAGAAGTCTGTACAGTAAAAAATTAGGGACTGTAGACATTGGTGATTTTCCCCAAACTGTTCTGCAAACCTTTGCACAAAGAAATGCCCGAGGTGGGGGTGAGAGGGACAGTTTGAAGTCCAGGCTGCAGACGGGAGATTTTGAGCAGCGTTTTGGTAGGGTCAGCGGCTGCTACTGTTTTATTTTCCAGAACGGTCTGAATCGCCTGGGATGCTGCTCCAGCCTTCGGGTAGTCCAGCGCTGCGGAATGTAGAAGTAGCTCATAATCACTTCAGCCTTCTTCCCTCWGGGGTTTGAATTCAGAGACACAGCATAAAATACAATTTTGGATCTGTACTGGATGAATGCACGCTGGTAGGGCATACTGTTAGCACTACATAGTTATTTTCAGATGAAGCGCAAAGTCCTGGCCAATTCTCGTCTTTAGTATTCATTCACTTTATCCTTATGTTTTGAAACTGATGTCAAAATAACTAAAAATAGCTCTGTTACCTGAATATGTGGCTTGAAATTGGGCTTGTCTGATCACATACTTTTTTCTTTCGTTTTTCTCGTTGAATTAATAAGTGGATAAATTCCTTTGTAAAAGCTGGAATAAATATTCGAAGGAAGAAATATCCCTAAAGCATACACTTTAAAAATTTATTGTGTGGTTGTCAAGCCCTATTTTACTTGGTAGGCTGGAGGCACGGAAGGAAGAGGGGAGGTGCAGATAAGGGGAAGGATGCAATGAACAGAAGCAGGAAGAATGTGCCGTGTAAGAGAAGATAGCCCCGCGGGCACTGGTGGTGTTCACCTGGAGGTTGTGACTGCAGCACCCTTTGAAAGCTGTTGCTTCAGGGAGTTAGAGCAGCCCTAACCCTGGTGACTGGAGCAGTGTTGTGTATTCGGAGCAAAAGAGGCAGACTGTGGTTGCAATGGGGAATATTGGACTTTCCCTTTCTCGGTTGCAGGAATGTGAACTGGAATTAGAATAAACCCCAGCTTTCGGAGGGTTTAGTGCTAAGTCTATTCAGAAGCTTTTAGGAGAGAGAAGGGATGATTGTGGCAGAAATGCTTTCAAACATAGTGGAAGGTTCTTTTTTCTTTTTATAATCTCAAAGTAGGAGAAATGAAACTTAGACTACAAGCGATTTTCTGTAACTGTCCTTTGCTTTGCACTGAGCTCAGTGTGCGAACAGTAAATTCCAATGTCTTCAGCCATTATTGGAATATTAACGATCAAATTGGAGCATTTTCAGTTGCAGTGGCTTTTCTTTTGTAACTCATTAGGTCCTTTTTCAGCTGACATATTATAGTGCCATATTGTATCACCTATTATGCATACCCCACTTTTAATATTAAAAACTTTTCTGAGGATTTATTTTGGTAACTCCTTTGAAAATACAGGGGACTGCCATGCAATTCATTAAGGAGTCAATCATTTATTCTGCCTTACATGACTTTTTTGCATACTAGGGTAGAGATGCATCTCATAATCTGGGGCAGGGCCAGAGCATCTTTCCGGCAGTAGCCATTCTAGAATTGGTAGATAAATAAAGGATGTTTTTAAATGATAGCCCACAAGATCTAAGAACCACATTCTGGCAAAGGGATCTATATGATTGTGGTCAAATTGGCTATATACCATCTCGCATCGTTTCACTTAACCCTGCAAGTATTGGAGAGTGCTGCCACGGAGAACTTTTGTCGTGATTAATGGGGAGGAAAGGCGCCGGTTTGCTGCAACTTCCCCCCGTCCCCATACAGAGGGGTCGCATCAGGATTGCTTTGCTGCTTTACTGCTTTCAGAGGTCGGCAGAATTTGGGATTCTGCTTTTTTTGCTGGTAAGGAAAATGAGAGTCCCTCACCCTCTTGTGGGCACTTTGAATTCCCTGGTACAGCCCTTACAAAATGCTCTGACAGCAGGCGGGTGAGGAGAACACTGTAAAAAAAGTGGAAAAAAATAAAAGGAAGAGAGAGATCCCAGTCCTGTGGGATGGGGGAGTAAGAAAATATGTATAATTCTTGATTGAAGGAAGAACCTTTTCATGTTTTTTATGAAGTGAGGAGTTGGAGAGATGATGAGCTTTGTTTCAAACGGAATTACGGCTATAACTCTTCTGTCCCTGGGCTACCAGAGTCATAGGGGAAAAGGAGGAAAGCTATCATTTATTCCATGAAATCTTTGTCTCAGTCTCTCTAGGCTATTTCAATTTACCCCTGAAATTTCTGGGGAATAATTAATGAATTAATTAAGTATGCTGTGAGGTGTTTGAATATTCAAAAGCTACAATGTAATTATTATTTTTTCTAAAACACATTTTCAGGTTATTTTCAGATACGCAGCCTCCCAAGAAAGCACTTACTGCATCAAAAGCTAATCGAGCTTCTTCCTGCTCTTCCTGCCTGTAAACCAGAGCCTGTTCTCCAAAAGAAACGTTCATTGCAAAGAGCAGCAGTAGGGCTGAGCAGCGATGCATTTAGAAAGTCAAAAACTTCTTTTACTTCGTGACAAAAGTAGCCGAACTTCTGGCTTTTTTAAAAAGTTAAATCACGTTAATGAAGTTGTGTTAAGGAGGATTTTTTTTTTTTTTCCCCTTCCTTATCATTTTGTGTGGGCGTTTCTTGTGAGCAGTCGCTAAGAAAGCTTTGCTTACAATGTGGTTTAGGCAACAGAAATACAGTCTTGTTGAAAGAAACGCATTGCCTTCGATGAATTATTTTTAGATTCAAACCTTAGGAAACACGTTTCCAGCGATATAAAATATTAATTGCCCCTGTAGTTCTGGCACTGTGTCATAACTTGCTTTCTTAACGTTTCCAGTGTTACAGGCCTGTAACGAAGAGGGAGGAGGGGATTTAGGAAAAGTCCTTTGTTTTGGAAAAGTCTCTTCAGGAGCTCCATTTTAAGATGCCAGATGAACACATTTTGCAAATAAGCCGAAGAGCGAGCCCGCTGGCCCCGGGCAGGGAAGAGCCGCCCGCCGTATGCTTTTGCAGCACCTGACCCATTCGGAAGCGTCGCACCGTGCCCCGAAAGGGTTTGGCTGCGATGGCTGTGGGAAGCGGGAGCAGCCTGCCCTCAGCGCAGCACCGGCATCCCCGCCCGCAGCTGCTGCGCTGCCGGGCGCGGGTCCGGCGCTGCCTCCCGATCCGCCCCGCGCGATCCAGGCCGCGCATTGCCGCTCTCTCCCGCCGCCGGTGCCCGCCGCCGGGCCCGGGCAGCCCCGCGGCCGCCGCCCCCGCTCCCCGCCGGTACCCGGCCGGCGCCCCGCTCGCTGCGGCCTGGCCGGAGCCGGCAGCGGCGCCTCCCAGGTGGGGCGTGCAGAGCGCTGTGCTTGGAGAAGCTTCCCGTGAGCAGCGCTCCGCAGAGGTGCTCTTAAAAATAATATATAGATATGGAGAGAGAGGGTAATTGGCCACAGTGCTCTGTAAATTGTACATTTAAACAATGACATAGTTTTTCCACTTCGTTTGGCAAAATTTTCCTCCTGCAGCCCATCCCTCCATCAGTCTCCCTGTGTTAGCTAACAGGTTCAAACGGCAATTGGAAGGAAGCTGATCTGTTCGGGAGGCAGCTTCTCACCTCTCAACAAAAACAACTACAGCCGAGGGGTTTTAAACATTAACTTTCCAGACCGAGCTTATTTTCCTTGAGCTGAGGTGGGCTTTTTCCCCCTCTTCTTAAATAACGAGGGTGGTCCCAGCATACTCTATATCGAGACAGCTTTTCATCAGTTGCTCATCAGCATGCTAATTGCTGTATGACTAATTATGCCCTGAATTCCAGTTGATTTTCTTAATGAGACAGCTGGGTTAATTATGTAATCGTATGATTACATTAGCCTAGAGTGCCCTGGCGAAAAGTAACGCAGGCAGGAGCGTGATGTCATTGCACGAGCAGCGCTCACAAGGGGGTGCATTCATTTCTGCCTAATGACAGGGGAGGGCAACGGTACCCACAGTGCTCTTTGTGTAAACACTTATATTGAATTATTAAGATCTGTGTCTTTTTCCAGCTCGCAGAATGAGGGAGGAATGGGGTTTTTTAAGCGAAACTCACTTTGGAAATCCAGCTGGTCGTTGATAGTCCTGTTTTATCTCCTGGGTTGAGGTTGGGTTTGCTCTGAGCAGCGTGGGGTTGCGGGTGGTGAGGTGCTGCCTCTAGCTAGTCATGTAATGCGCTGTTTTGGCGAGATCCGTCTTTGCGGTCCTTTTAAAATTGTTCGTAAAATATGCAGTTTATGTGCATGCGCAGCAGCAAAAAAAAAAAATTGGTTCTTTTGCACTGCTATTCAAAAAAGATTTATCATCAGGGCATGTATGTGGTGTGAGAGTAGTCTGAGAGGTGTTATTGTGGCTGCGTTGCACTAGCTTGTTTGACATGAAGTATTAAGTGCTATAAAAATAATGTTATGTTTGTAACATTAATTTTTTTCATGGCTGTGTTCATTGAGACATGTCCAGCCACCTCCTTGACGAGGACAGAAGCTCGTCTGCAAGGGGACCGGTGTGGTGTGTCACAGTGGTGAGCACAGGGACATGCTCAGGGAGCTGCTCGTGAAACGGTACCAAAAGGGCAATTCATTGGGAAGTAAAGGCAGGAACAGGCTTTGCAGATACTGGTTTTAAAATATGGCAGTTATTATTTCTCATACGGTAGTGTGGAGGAAGCCTTATGGGGGATTGGATCCAGACATGCTGGGCTGCGTACAAACATGTGATGCAAAGGGCTTCTTTGTGGGTATAGTATGCGACAAGTGGATTAGGAAAGTAGAACAGAATAGGAAGCGATAGGAAAAAATATACTAAATTTAGTATAAAAATAGACATCTCAGTTTACTCTTGGGCAATAATGATCTTGCTAAACACTTTTTAAAGTTCTGGATGAGCAGATTCCTTTTACCAATTTTCTTATTTCTTATTTATCTTGTGCCTAGCAGGGATTCTGAACTTTTGCAAGCTAGAGAAGATTCAAACCAAGAGGATAATTTGTGATGAGTTTTCCACATTTAAGTGTTAAGTGAGATGATTTTTCTCTTTTACAGATTACAGAAAAGTCATTTCCTTCTTTGCCTCTCTCCATAAGCTAGTACCACTTGATTTTTTTGAAATGTGTATGCCTGTTGTTTGTGTAATGAATCGAAAGTTTTGGTCCATTGCTTGTTTAAAAATTCAGTGACCTCCTGTTAAATGACATGAAACATACTTTGTAAGTCTGGTTAATATAAAAAGGTATGCTTTTTCATGCATGCATATGTTGGGAAAAGGAGAGTATTTTTATTTATTTTAAAATCCACTCCACTCAGGTAAGAAAAAAGTCGTTCTGACTGTAAGGTTTATACTTGTTTCAGATTAACTGGTGTTTGTAAATACTTCAGAAATCACGGGGTTTTAGGTTTTTTGAAATTAAAGAGCATGTTGGGGCTTGCCATGAGAAGTGAAGTATTTGTCTCTCTGCCCAAAATGTCTTGGTCATTTTATTGTCATGCAATGATTAGTTTTCTTTAATGCAGTTTATAAAAATTAAGTCTAAGAGGTGCTTCAGCCATGGGTTTTTTTTACATGTCCTTAAGCAGTATTCAGTGGCTGCAGGCCATTAGTCCTTCAAACAGGCTCTAGTAAAGTTTGAAGTTTAATGCACAGAGACTGTTTTTACATTTTGTTTGTTCTGCCACTGTTTTGCTACTTGAACATTAACCTTTAATAGAGCTAAATTAAATATACATGTCCTGATGAATAATTATGAGATTGCAAGCATTTTCATTTTGTACATAAAGCTTCTTGGGGATTGCAAATTTGACTAAAGGTTTAGTCATTATTCATTTTATAATGCCCATGTTATTTTTGTCTTTTAATTCTTTATTGATTTAAATATAAAAAGCCCCGTGTATTAGGAGCAAAATACCTCTTGTGGGTGTCCTGGCTTTTTACATGTTAAAACAAGGGGGAAAAAGTGCAGCCACAATTTTGTAAAGTTCAATTTCTTTCATTGTGGCATTTTAACACTGTTTTATAGAAATATCATAGCAGACGCTTAAGATCCCTGCCTGATATGTTTTGCGGTTCCTGTAACAATTTAAGACACGGATAGATTGAGACAATCCAGCCTTTCTTTATGTTCAGCAGATGAACGTCCTGGGCTAGCTCTTTCAGAGAAATGCTGAGCTGCAAAGTGTGACAAAACGGTTATTCCAGATAAAGGTCGACAGACCTACATGGGAGAAGGGTGATGTTGTGACAGCCCGTACCTTAATTGGACCATACATAAATATTGCAGGGCCTTTAACTCGTGCTACTGCTGTGACTTAAACTTTATATTTAATTCCTTACCTGTACCCCCTGTCTATGCCACAATAACATTTTAAGTTTGATTTATTATAAATATTTTAATACAGATAATAATAACGAAAAGTATTTGGCCTAAAAAGCATAAATGAAAAAGCTATGTAGTCATAAACTATGTATGTACAGAGAACAGATGACAAGCAACCTAGATTTTGTATTATGAACAGGGTAATGCCATAAGCTGTTGAAGAACCAAAGTAACAAAATGCAGCAGGCTGCTACTTACAATGTCTCTGAGCTCAACATAACCCAGTGCTATTCTTTTATAAACTATGAAACAACGCTGGCATATTGAAAAAACACACAGGCTCATGCTTAATGTGTTAACAGAGGTACAATAGACTTATTATGTGTTTCCAGAGACTGAGGGTGGTCTGAAAAATTAATGACTGTGGTGGTTGAAAATTAAGTGAACTCCCTAATATATACTGTTGTTGATCCACTGGGTTTGGTGTTTAGCATTCCTCAACAGGAGACTAAATCTTTGCAGCCATTTCACAAGAGATGCTGGCGCCCATAACAGAAATGTATTCAATAATCTTTTATAAGTCCATCGGACTCCAGCGTTTTCCTATTCTGACTGGGAAGAAGTCCCAGAATAAATCACAACGTGCACACGTCAGGTGTGTGCTAAGGACTCTCTTTGGCAGAAGGGGACGAACATCAGAGAATTAATACTGAGAGGACATTCAAAATAATTTCTAATTTCTATTCAATTAGTAGTGTAAGAAAAAGAGGGAACAAGAATCACAAAACCCAAGGTTCATGGAATTAACTACATCCACACAATATTTCTGATTATTATTGATCTGTCAGTTAGAAAAAGTATAGCTTGGATCTCCATGATCAAATAACCTTTTTGAGCTCAGCTGTGCAGGAGGGCACAATTTGCTTCAGAAGTTCACTCCCGCAGAAGCAGAGGTATGTGAGGGACACTAGCTGTCAGTGAGCTGTGCAGTTTGATTGCTTTTTACCCAAAAATTCTCATTTTGCAAACAAAAATTTGAAACTTTAGACTCTCACATGCCTTCATATCATGACTGTCTGCACCCAGGGACACTGCCCTGTGGATTAACGCCAGGATGAAGAAGGCACACCCCAATTTAAAGCGTAACATAGATACAATGAACTATCTCTATTTTTTGAAGTTTGCAGGACATGAGGTGAGGAACATACAGGAATAATAACTTGAAGTAAGGCCTTACTGGCACTTAAAATGGATATTAATGGAGAAAAAAGGACACTGGTG
Source organism: Phoebastria nigripes (assembly GCA_035582835.1). NCBI lineage: Eukaryota > Metazoa > Chordata > Aves > Procellariiformes > Diomedeidae > Phoebastria > Phoebastria nigripes. Next base: position 1,186,774 of record JAYKAV010000211.1, read on the forward strand.
CTCTGAACTGCGTGAGTCACAGAAGTGTTCCTGTTATCTTACATTTTATTTTACGGTTTCTTTTTCAGATCCGGTTCCAGCCTTGGATTTGGGACAGCAGCTTCAGCTGAAGGTTCAACGTATGCACGATATTGAAACAGAGAACCAGAAACTTAGGGAAACTCTAGAGGAATACAATAAAGAATTCGCCGAGGTGAAAAATCAGGGTAGGTTGCAAATGTATTCGTTTATCAGCTTTTAATGCATACTGAAATTTGAAGACTGGGATTAAATTCAGTTTTATTTCTTACAGGTAGGGTTGACGGTAGCACTGAAATTCTGTAAAGAAAGGATAATAGTCTATTATAGCCACTTCTGTATTTACGTGTATGGGTATGACTTTGGGTAGACTCTTTGGATTTCTTTAAAAGTTTCGTCTTCTGTAGCACCAAGTCAGAGAATGGAGCTGTTATTCTGCATATTCAGTTGTAGCCTTCAGCGCTACCTGAAAATTGCACCCCGACTGAAGTTATATGTAGATATTTGAGGAGAGATGGTGCTACTGCTGACATCAAGCTGAAGTGTGTGTAGGTGCATGTAGCACATACCTTTTACACAGACACACAAAAAAATCCAGTATTTTATACATGCATACGAATCTGTACAAAATGGAACTTTTTCTGTACTCTGTTTTTCCTTGTCGAAATCTGAAATGTGTTACTGGAGTACATTCAGCATACGTACTTTATATTTATTCTAGAGACTATCCATAGAGCAATGTAAATACAAGCTAATACTGTTTAATTATTTAAGTAAGTTTTAATGAGACCAGAGTACATGAAAATACATGAAAATCTCAATGAGATTTAAAGCTTGTTGTGTTTAAGACTGTTCAAGTTTTCTTGTGATTCAGAAGAAAATTTCCTGCGTCAGGAAACAAAATTTGCTCGGTTGTACACCTGCTGGCCTATACATGGAACTTCTGATTTCCATGTTTAATACTCAGTTCTGGGTGGTGGAAAGGTAAATTTTCTAGGCATTTGGGAATTTTTTTTTTTTTTAATACTGTGGAACTGTTGCACCCAAGTGAGTAACATTTGAAAGCTACATTAGCAACTAAGTTGGTTCTGCTACATCTCATTTTCAGCAGAAGGAGCATATATGCAGTTATATGTTTTGTTTTAACATAGAGGGTGTGACCTATGGAAAGGACAGGTACCAGCATGCGAGTATTCAGGCTGGACTGCAAAAGATGTCAGGTGGGAGCCAAAATGCTCTAAGCCCGACAGTATTTTTGCTGGAAATGTACAATAATTGCAGTTCATTGTGCAGAGTTTTCCTGAGGCTGCGCATCCTGTACATCCAGCATGACATAGGGGTTCATCCCAGAAAGTGGAAAAGATTGCGACTTTCAGAGTTTTTTGCTGCAACCACTCATAAACTGGCATTTTTTATTTTCTCCGTGCGCACTAACTTCCTTTCTGTTTTGCCATTGCAGTCTTTGCGTTGTTTTTCACTCCAGTGCAGTAGTTTTACACTCTATTTCAAACAGGGATTAAAAAGATATCCAGGGAAAAGCTAAGGGTGCTTTGATCAGTTAATCTCATTGTTTGGAGGGCTGTGTAAGAGCTATACAGTTCCTGTAAGAACTTCTTCCAAAACTGGTATAAATGGCAGTGGCTAAGAAGCTTTAGCTGACCTGAACAGTAAAGAAGACACTTAGTTCTTCGAGCAGTGTAAAGGATTAAACTGTGCTTGTCTAACACATCTATTGTTGGGTGCCTAAAGGTAAAACCAGATTTTGTCACGAAAGTCACAATTTTTTCCCATATTGGTGTGCTGCTTGCATTCATTTTCGTAGTTTTGTTTCCTTTTTAAATGAAACATTAAAACCTTGTCAAGATGCAACTATATGCATTTCCATGAGACTATTTAACTCTGTGCTTCTCCATACACCTGAATACTTCTGCAGATTTATGTCTGAAAATACCTGGAGCAAAGGTGTCTCCAGTACAAAGAGTACATCCTTTGTACGTATGAATGAGCATCCTTTTGTCTGTGTGAAGGAGCATCCTTTGCTTATTCAGGAAAAGATCAGAATTTGTATTACTTCCCGGATCTCAGAGAAGAATTTCCCTTTGCTTAAAAAAAAAAAAAAAAAAAAAAAGTGACATGTCCTTTTCACAGCCTATTACTCAGTAATGAGCCTCATCTGATTCTTGCACGGCTAGCAAAATCCTGCTCCTTCATTCAACAGTAGCTGGTTTGCTGGCAATCATTTTTACCACTCTCCCCCCCTGTCCTTTGTGGTCATGGTGGCCCAAGCTGCCTTTGGTGTAATTCCCAGGCAGCAGATCTTGTCACCCACTATCTACTGTTTGGCTTTACAGTTCTCTAGTCAAGTCTAAAAGTCTAGACTTTGAAAGGATTATGCGTGGTTTTGTGTGATACTACTGAGATTTTTTCCCCCAAGTCCGTAGGCTTTACTTTTCATAGTAGAGTTTGTCTTTTTATGATGTTTCTGCAGAATGAGAAACTTTTTATGTCCAAAGATATTTTTTCCTAAAGCATTGTTAATGGCATCTGTTAATAAGCTGATGTCTTTAAACCACCGCATCTCTGTGTAAGTACATTGAAATGTATTGCTAGCTGCGAGTCTTCTGGCAGTCTAACGCTTTTTCCAAATTCCATTATTGTTACAAAGCATACTCTGGTGAATGTCCTGCTTTTCCTCTTACGAGCCCTGTAAGGATTCAGTCCTTTCCTGTGGGTGGGATCAAAGGGCTTTCACATAGGAATGGATCAGGGTGCGTAACAAGATGCTGTCCATCAGAGGCTGCGCCGTAACTCTGCAGGTTTATGCATCTTCTCTCATCCATTACCAGGCACAGTAAATGCAAGATAGCTTCTTTATCTGAGAGAAGGGTTTCTGCAAATTCCCTGGAAGGCTACAAGTGCACTCAGAAAGTTATAATAGTTAATGCTTGTGTGTAAAACCCAGTGTCGATGACAAGGCAGTTAGAGCAACTAGAATATGAAGGGCTCCAGAGTGTCTGTTGAATGTGATCTACTGTTAATATAGCAGTTAAATCTTAACTGCCGTATTTTTCATCAGTTGTGAAGCAGAACGTAGCTGTATCCCAGATATGTGTTCAATTAGTGTTAGATTGCATCTGTGCACGAACCATAGTAAAACTGCCTCTTTTTACATGAGCACAGTTATATGAATTAACTGTCCTATGTGTAAATGCATACTTAAACCTACACTGGGACTTTATTAATCTCCACTCAGCAGCGAGCTAATTTGAGACTAGTCAATAAGGTGATATTATATTTTACAATTGATTTTTTTTTTTCATCTTTTTTTTTAAAGTCATGTTAGAGGAACCTTCTTCACTCTGCTTTCCAGCAAGCTCCATTGATCCTTCTCAACCTAAACACTTAAAGTTCAGTTTAACATTTAGGGAGTAAAAGGTCTCCAAAGGGACTCGTATCCATTGATTTTGTGTCAGAGTTGAAGAGCTAAAGTTTAAAACACACTGAGCCTACAGGGTAAAAAAGCCTTGTGTTGTGGAACCACGTGGAGCTGTGTAAACTCATTCTTCCCCTATTGTTTTTCTGTAGAGGTTACAATAAAAGCACTTAAAGAGAAAATCCGAGAATATGAACAGACCCTGAAGAACCAAGCGGAGAATATAGCCCTTGAAAAAGAACAAAAGTTACAAAATGATTTTGCGGAGAAGGAGAGGTGAGTGTGCATGTGCACGTCTGTAGGTATTGTAGAGGAGGAGAGATGTATTTTTCTGTTTAATCTTCCCAGCCAGGACTCTCTCTTCAGTGTACTGAGACAGCTCATATATTGAGCGATTCTGGTGATTTATGTGTTTGACATGGAATCATTTGATACTCAACTTTTCACAGAAAAACAATTGTGAAAGTGTGGAAGTAAAACAAGGACAGATTGTTTCTTCGCGGTAGTGTTGTGTGTGGGGTGTCATGTTCAGAAGGGTGCAAACCTGCTTTTGTTCTTCACTAGCTGTATTGTCCTTTGTGACACTAATCTTTCTCCATTAGCCGACAGCGTAATTCAGTCTGCTGTGTCCGCTTTGTGTGTCACAGTACCAGTGTACAATCTGTACAACCCTGAGCTGTTTAAGATGAAACACTGTACCCAAGAGCCTGGGTAAAAGATGCATCACCCCTGCTCCTATGGTAATCTCTAAGAGAGGGGATGTGTTCCTGAATTATCCTGAAAAGGTTTGCATATTTCTACATGTCAAAATTAGGAAGTATTTTAATTATTTATTATTGATTTTTGGAAGCATCTTGGATGCATTTCTAAACTTTTGCAAATGAGCAGGGAATGTCTGAATCTTGTAGGTTAGTCGGCAAACAAATCAGGCAGGACAAGACCAAGGGTCTTAAGAGGGAGTTCTTTCAGGCTGCGTTCCCTACCTTGAGAATTTATTTCTCCCACGGAGCAATAACACTGAAGCTATAATATGTTCAACTTAGCGTGGAAGCCCTTCAGTTCATGTGAGCTTTTTAGGTGGTGGGTTGGTTGTTTAAATTCAGGTCTGAGTGGGAAGAATCTACCAGTGAATGCAAAGCTTTTTTTAATTCATCAATATCTGTGGTTACTTTTTGATAAGTAACATGTAAGCAGTGGCTTTAACAAGTGCAATTTAGATACGCTTAAAAATAAAATAAAATGGCAGGTCGAGCAATGCAAATAAAAGTGTGTATAAGAGACGTTTTGAGTTCTCAAAGTATATAATTTGGTATGAAGGGAACTGACGCATGTTTCTTGCTATAAATAGTTATTAACCTGGTCAGCAGTGTTGGAGAATAAATTTACGCACCCTATGGAGTGCAAGTAGGATGCTGGTAGTTTCATAAGCCATTTCACAATTCTGAAATCTGCAGAATATCTTAAAAGCAATGTTGTAAAAAGCAGTGACTCCTGGGAGATGTTGGAGCAACTCCCTTTCAAAGATGAGTTTTATAAATCCTGTAGTCTAGCCTTTAGCAAAGAGTGTGGTGACTGTATGGCCAGATGATGTTAAAATGTGTATAACTGACACAAACAAGCAAATATTGCCTGTGGACATAAGAAATGTGAGCGTATTAAAGGTTTGCTCATGTTATATTGAAAATATCAATGTGAGACTTGTTTTGAAATACGTGGGTTTTTTGAAAGAGTAGCTAATAATATTACTGCATTTGGCATCCATTACAGCTATGATGAAACAGCTGCCGCATCTATTCACTGTATCAGTTATGGCAACAAATTTCTTCATTATGACAGTAAAATGGAAATATATCATTCTTCTTGTACTAACTTTGTACAACAGAGGGTGCTTGGTGACAATTTTCTTAATGTGTGTGACATTTCCAAAACAAATTATGCTCAAGAAAACCTTCCACTAAAGTTGTCATTTATACAGCAGTCAACTCTTGTATAATGTTCACAGCTTACGTTATGAGGTGGCTACACTGTTAAAATTTTAATAAGTGGGACTGCAAAGTATGAACAGTATTGCAATGTGACATGATTTATGGGTCCCATTGAAGCACCTTGTAGTCTGTGTGGTGTTGTCAGTTGTCTGATTACAGTTGAGACATTTAATCACTCTATCTTCCAAATTTGCAAAATACAAATAAGTTGTTTAACATGATTACGAGCTCTGTTCTCGCCTCTTCTCTTCCCTTTATAGAAAATTGCAGGAGACACAGATGTCGACAGCCTCGAAGCTGGAAGAAGCCGAACACAAAGTTCAAGCTTTGCAAACAGGTTTGGCATCGCTATTCTGACCTATACCAATGATCAGGCTGGAGGTGAGAGGATAAAGATCATTAAATGTATCAGGACTGTGTGTGAACCAGCTCTTGCAAGTGCAGAGAGATCCGACAGAGCTTGAACGTGCTTTGTGAATCAGAGCTTCTTTTGGGGCTTCACGCCTTAAGTGAACACTTGTGTTGCAGCCAGTCTGTTGGTAAATACAGTGGACAAGGCCAAGCATGAAGCACGTACAGCATTAGAGCATCGCTGCAATTAAAGCAGGCCATGGAACTTTTCATCCATGTTGTGTTTTGCTCTGGTTTCACACATTTCTGAACTATGATAAATACATGTAATCTGGGTTCAGTATGAACCCAGTTTCTACCAGTGTGTCTTCCCTGTTGCTATGACTTGCTTGCCATTAATTTTTAATCTGCATACTTACAGATTCCAGGTCTGGACACATTCGGTTTTGTTTACTATGAGAACACAAGAAATTTTATTCCCTGAGTAATAAGTATTTCAAATGAATAAGCAGTTTAGCCAGCTTAATAAGAAATTAATGATGTCTAGCTTTGTTAAGCAGAAACTGGGAATTTTTGCAATTTAAAAGAAATACCATAAGAAATTGTGAAAAATCAAAAGCTATGTTTTTTGTAAGTCATAATGGTTTGCCTAGGTAGAAAGATAAAGCAAAGAATTTTTCATCAGGAGGTGTACAGCTTTATTTATGGCTGAATAAAAGAAAAAGGAGTAGTCTTTTTGCTTTTCACTGCTGTTACAGTGCTGTAATGCTTCATGTTTATGCCTTTTAGCCTTGGAAAAAACCAGAACAGAACTATTTGATCTGAAAACAAAATATGATGAAGAAACTACTGCAAAGTAAGATTTCACTGTTTTCTTTCTATGTCTTCCTTCAGGGTATCGCTGCTTTTTTGTTTTGCATCTGTCTGTTGGAGACAGACAAGATGGAAGAGGTTCAGGAGTCCAAATTTGTTGGAAAACATGGTCATAATTTGGCCTCCTATAGAGAGATTATTAGTTTTCATATTTTCTTCCACCCAACAAGACACTTTTCCTGGCACACATGCTGCTTCATTCCTGGTTTCGTTCTCAGGTGCTGCATCTACTATGTATCTCTTATAATATGTATCTCTTTTATTTAGAAATCAGGCAATTTCAGAAATAAGATATTTACTGTGATCTTCCAATCTTGGTGAAAATAAAATTTAGTTTAGTAAAGGATTTCTATTTCACTGTTAGGCACCCTGGTTCTTTCTGCTTTTGGGGTAGCAGTCATCATTCTGTCAAATTCACCCCAAATTACAGAGAGTAGCATTTTTGGCAGATTTTTCTTGTTTTCAAGTAGAACATGAAGGTAGTCTCAAAAATATATATCCTTGTCTTCTTAATGGCTACTGTTTTCAATTATCCCCTGGTTTCATTAACAATCAGTGCAGGAAACAACAAGAGAGAGACAGACTTCTGCTGTTTTTCTTTGAACCCTTCATGTTTAAGGAAAGTTAGTAATGAGAAGGAATTCTCATGATCAGCAGTATTAAGCCCAGAGAGTCATTTCTGTGTCTGGAAATGGGATGGGAAAGAAGAAGCCATTTCAGATGGGTGTCCCTGGCCTGCTGTAAGGGCAAGGGTTGGAAGACGCATGTCGCATCCCTGTGCCCACTACTTGCGTCCCGCAGAGCCAGCCCCAGCTTCACCTCCACTTCCAAGTAGGCAGGTGATCGGGTGAACGGAGAGGAAAACCCTTGCTCGTGCCCTTACCACCCATTCTGGTACAGGAGAAATGGTAAGGGAAGGCTGTTGGCAGTTTCCGTGTTGGGGCAAGAGAAACTATAGCCTAGGCTTGATGGGAGGAATGACGTGGTCTTGGTTTTGTCTGTAGGTAGGTGCTTTCTGGTACGGCTCATGGCAGTCTAGATAATACAGGTTTTTCAAAACCAGTCAAATTGGCAAAAAGTTTTAATTTCTTATCATGTGGTTCTGTGAGTGTTGAGGATCTGATTACCCACTGAGTACATGGGGAACTTGGAGCTTACAAAATTCAGTCCATGGTAGTTAAGAATCAGCGCTTGGAGTTGAAACACCTTTTACATCATTCAAGATAATCTTTTGGGTAAATTTTGATTTTGCTCCGTAAGTCCAGTTTCCTTTGAGTTCCATATAAGGTGATCAAAAGTATTTTTGTTCCTTCATTGATTTCATCCTTCTCTAAGAGATGCATACTAATGATGTTTCTGATGGAGCCTTAAATTACTGCAGATTGCCTTTATTTTTTTTTTTTTCTGCACGTAACTGATGCTGGCAGCTCTGTTGCTGTTATTTTGTCTTGCAGTCGCTTCTGCGGGAACAGTCAGAGATCAGGGCTCAGTGGTTGTAGGCACTGAACCTAATAACCCCTCACCCTTTTTAATGTTTTTATTTGCCGAGTGTTTGCTTCATTTTTTAATACCATTTCCCTAAGTACTGTAATTTATCTTACACTGAGCAAAAGATGTACTGTAAAATATTTGTGTTTCTAATGTGTTTCATTCTTTCAGAGATTCACATGGAAATATTTTCATATGATCTTGAATATGATTCTTACCTAATATATATATAGAATTACATAAAATTAGTAGCATCTGCAGTAACAAGAAGTTTATTGTGTTCTGTAGCAGAATGATTATGGAGGCTGGGTCTAGAATATAGTGATCATGGAGCTGAATCCTGAAGCAGACATTAAGCATGTACTTTATCTCCCAAACTAATGTACTGTGAAAACAAACTTGTAGGCCGTAATAACAGCAGAAATATTTTATCATTGTTTTGGATATTTATGGCAGGAACAGTTCTTGCATAACAACAGTCATCTGTGGCGTTTGTAGCCCAAATTTTGCAATATGGAAATCTAGAAAAACATGAAAAGGGAACTGAATGTAGACAGTGAAATTGAGTCATCTATTTTAATTGTAAAAGCTGGGAGAAATGTTGAAAAAACACCAATAAAAACGGTGAAAGACAGTTTGATTCTTTTCTAAAAAGAAACCCTCTTTTGATCTAAGTCTGAAAAGCTACTTGTATTGCCAATTTTAATTTTATGTTTTAAAAACATGTGATTTTTATCTTAGGCCAGAATTGTTAGTTTTACAGACGCTTATTTGATGCAGATGAATTGGAGTGCCTTCAGGAAAAAAAAGATAATTGTCAATTTTTTAAAGCTAACAGTGCTTTTAAGATTTTCAGTTTTGGAATAAAGCTGTCTTTCAACTGTTTGTAACTTTGAAAATCTTTCAAACAAAAAAAAAGAAGCAAAAGAAATACACAGTAAGAAGTCTTCAGTATCAGCATTAAGGAGTCTGGATTTTGTCCTAGCAACTGGTTGTTGTGATCTTAAAGTTGGAAATCATTATGTCAACTTGTTTGTTTATCTTTTCAAAATGTCCCCGTTCAAAGTACTACRTGCAAAGTGAGGTATGGCGGTACGGCCCGAACGTGATGCTAGCAAGGCTTCTTCAAATGAGATCAGTTGCTGAAATTAAAATCTTCAGTCAAATTAGCTTCTGTCATCCCAGTCTATAAAACCGCCTGTTCCCTTTGCCAGCGAGCAGGTAACGTGCGTACAGCGGGAGCAGAGGTGCTGCCCATGCCCCTTCCCCCGGCCCCTGCATCCCACAGATACCCCGCGTGCGGGGCGCTGAAGGTGTTAATGACAAAAAGAAGTTTATTATGTGCAGTCATTGCAGTCTGTCAGCTGGAATATCAGAAGCTGAATTTGACAAGATGGCAGCAGCAAAGTTTTCCATGTGTAGGCTTGAAGTAAAATGTAATTAGCCTTTATGTGCAGAACAAGGATCCATTGATGAATACAGCTGGTCTTTGTTTTCTTCTGTCATTGAGTGTGGGAGGTAAAAGTGTTCTTCTTCATGTTTATTAATACAAGATTCCTTAGACAAATGGCAAGCACAGTTTAATATTTGTTGGAACACAGAGGGGCTTGCCAAAACAGTTGTTGTGTAAGAGGATTTCAAGGTTTTCAGATTATAATCATCTCTGGGTTAAATAAATGAATGATTACTCTGCCTTTTTCAATTAAAGAGGCACATCCTCTCTTGAGGCCTGATACTGATTTTGTTTGCTGTCCCACACATTTCTATCAGCAAACCTGGATTTAACCAACACTAATGAGCTTGATCTGGAGATTCTATCGGAGCTGGAACTGAAAAGCAAACTCAGGCTTGAGTTTCAGGAAAATTAAAGAATGTTGGGGTTTTTTTTTTTTTTTCTTCCCCTAGTGCAACAGACTTTTTTTTCTTCCTCCTCTGTAGAAAAAGAAACATTCTTGTATGCATTTCCTTCGTTTTCTGAGGACAAACTGTTCTCCTTGCTAACATTGCTCTTTCACTTCTGGTTCACTGCAGAGTCCGAGCAAGTGTTTGGGATTCCCAGCTGAGCTGTTAATGCTCCCAGCCAGAATGGTCGAATTCCAGTTTTAGATCAACTCCAGAGCCACCTCTTTGCTCCGACCCCTCCTCTCCCCCAACCTAAATGAACTCTAATTGGAAAAGGATCTTCGGTTGTAGCACATACAGTAGGCTTGTTACATTACTGTTAACATGTGGGTTGAGGCTCCCTGCCTTTGATGAAAGAAAATATCGAATTTCACTGAAATGCTACATTTTCACCAGTAAATGTTAAGTAGTCTTGTGAGGATTTTAGGTACTGCCCCCCCTTCTGCAATAAAAAGCTTTCATAAACAACACAAAGCAAAAGATGTTCAGGTTAATGTTGTCAGTCAAAGCAGCTCTGCTACCAGTTTTGTTACCTATATGGTTTTCTGAAAGATGCAGACTTTTTGTTCTTCTAAAAGTAGCGTGTGCATAGAAAATGCAGTGGAGGAGGTTTTCATATTTACTGAAGGAGTCATCCTAAAAAAACTACTTTCAATAACTTGCAGAAAAATATTTTGCCTTCCAGTATATGAAGCGGAGAATTGTTGCCCTTTTATAGATTAGACTCATTATTATCTTTTTTGGCAACACAGCTAAGGATGACACAGGAGGGCATATTGGTGTAGCGTCATTAAGACTGTACACTGGTGCAATATTGCAAATTACCCCACCGTATAGATCCAGCTGACTTATTTTAATCCTGGACTGCATTTTAATGAAAACTAAATCTGGAAATGAACAGAGCACAGTTGATGAAAGTGCGGTCTGCAAGCTGGCAGTCCCTGCTTTATGATAAAGGAGAGTTTTTCATTGTTTTCAGGCCTGAATCTGTAAACTTGACTCACAAGATTTCAATATCAGTATTTAATACTTCTTTTCTTGCAGTGGTCATAGACCTCGGTCAGCGAGGCTGGGGGTACCAGGGTGGGCACTGGGCACGTATCTCTTACAAAGGCCGTCTCTGCCCTAAAGAGCTTACAGCATGGTATCATGACAACATAAAAGAAGTTAATGAAACAAATAGGTAGAAGCTCAGGAGTGGGAGGACAAAGTAATGCTTATTTTCATCCCTATATCCTGCTTGAAAATAAATCCTCGAGTAATCTGCACGGTCAGAGGTGGGTGACAGATGGGGAGTGCTGGGGCAGAGGCAGGCAATGGTGTCAGACAGGCAGGAGGGCTGCCGGGGAGGTAAACAGCTCCTCCTGTTACCTGCACGCAGGCGCACGATGCGCGAGTCTCCAGTTGTGGGGAAAGGAAGAGGTTTCGTGGATTATACGCCAAAAATACAGTAACAGAAGGGGATGCCTGTGTTTTTTGGCTGTTTGGGTGAAGGGTGCTCCTCTTCCTTACTTATTATCGAACAGACCTGTTCTTCAGGCATCAGTCTAGAATAAAATTGTAAAGGTGTGGCTTTCTGCATGGAAGGAGTGTAGGATTGGGCTTGAGGACAGAGGACCAGTAGTTTTAGAGAATTCATGAAGAATTATTTCTGCCTAAAGTTATGTGATGGAATTGGAGTTCAAGTATTCATGTGAAATCTTCTGTTACATTGGGGCAAATCCCAGTTAACTTGGACTTCAGGGGTATAATTCCCAATATATAGTGCGAATTGAATTTGGCCTATAAATTATTTACTTTAATTTTTTTAACAAATCTTTCTTGTTTAAGTGCTGGCTGGTACCAATATATCACTTCTCAAATGTTTGTAGTCTTCCATTTTGATGGTGCTCAGGGTCAAACTGAATAAAAAATAAAGTCGTGCTCCCTCCAGCATCACATAATTACGGTGATAGATGGTCTCAAATGCTGCTTCCCCCCATTGAGCATGAAATACTGTAGTTAGGGTGGTTGTGTTGTACATGACATGAAATAGCTTCTACTTGCTGTGCCTTTAAGGTCTTAAAGTTTCCTATTTCCTGTTCTTTTGATGAGTCATTAACTTCTAATGCTCGTCTCTGGAATTATTGCTGTATTTAAAGTGATTTCCCTAAAAACAGGAGGTGAGGAACTTCATAGGCCATGTCTCTTACAGCTTTTTCTCTTCTTAAATTTCCTAGTCATACTGCCATCAGTGAAACCCCAGGAGTAGTGGTAATGGGGGGATGAGAAACCAGGGAAGATGTTACAGAGAACTAATTTTTTTTAGGGAAAAAAAGGGAAGAAAAATTGAATGTCTTAAATCTTACAGAAGGCTCTGTCTGTGTTTTACAATTTGAGATACTTGTTAAAAGTTTTAACTGTGCCTTATGCAAAACTCAGTAGGCTGAAAGTCACTACGTAACGTTAATATTTTGCTTAAAAACCTAGAAATGAAGATGAGTGAAAATACTCTGGAGATCTGCTTCTTATTTTGATCTAAAGCTCTTGTGTGAAATAGGGCTTGAAAGCCCACGTGCAAACCAGCCTTTTTTGTCAAATTTCTGGTTCAGCCTATAGTCAAACCAGAAAAGTTGCAAGATAGTATGCTGTGGAGAGTGTATTACAGTGTTACTGTAAAACACTTGCCTTTGTGAAATACTGAGTGCTTGCTTTGAAATGCTGCCTTTACTTTTGGGTAGGGAAACTGAGGCATGAAGAGTAATTATAATGGTCAAAGCCAACAAGTCTGGTCTTGGCTGGAGTCTAGAAATATGCAGACATGAGAATCATAAACCACAAACTGGCAAAAATATTTTATTTTTTTTTTTTTAAATTTTATTTCAAAGAGTGCATTTCTGAGAACTCCATATAAATGGAGCATTTAGAGTTTGTAGAAATTAATGCTGTAGCTGGGCTGTATTGTCTCTTTTGTAAGACTTGTAACGCTTATAATTAGTTAATGTAACTTTTTGACAGCACAGAAGTGCCCTAGGTCCTTTCAGGGGTTTTTTTGTTTGTTTTTTAACCTCGAGTGACACTGTTCAGTTCCTTCTTCTAGTATTGCATAGAAGCTGGTGTTATTTAACAGCCCAAAGTAGAAAAAAATAGCCTTAGGGTATTCCAGCATATTCTAGTCATCACCCTGTTATCTATAACCTTGGGTTGACATGAGATCCTTAGATGGAAATCTTTAAATAAATGCAAAGTACTGCATCAAAGGGTCTTACGCTACTGTGCCAGCCATGCTGTTGGTCATCCTGACTATGGCTGCAACTGCGGCTCCTTCCTGGGCATGACACTGCATGGAAGAGGCTGCAGCATCCTTGGTGCATGGGTCTGTATGAAATCACAAGTGGCAGAAGTGTCCCTGTCTTGTCTGTTCTCACTTGCTCTTGCTGGAGCCAAACCTCTTCAGGCTATTGCAAGCTGCCTTAGTCTGCTGAGCAGAGGGACCACGAGCATGTTCCTGCAGTCCCAGCCTGCCAGCAGGAACTGGCTTTCCCTGCAAGTCTGACAAAAGGGCAATCCAATTTTTTGAGCCATCTTGCCACGGTAGCTCATTTTATCTGTAACAGCTGAACTCTGTAAGGTGCCTGGGAGGGCTTTGTGAGGAAGAAGAGGAGCGAGTTACAGGGAAGGAGCACCCTTCTCGCAAAGGCACATCTGCCCCTGAGCACGGACAAGGTCCTTGGGCCTCTGTCCCAATCAGCTGAGCTTGGTTTTCAAGCAGCCCTTTCATGTATGTCTGACATCAAAACAACAGATCATAGTAGTCTCATTTTTTTGAATGCAAAGTAGCAAAGCAATGGAGTTATTTTGGTACAGTACCACTTCCTTGTGAGGTCTTGTTTGTGGAAGCAAGGAGGGCACATGGTTCTGCCGTGGCTCCTTCAGGACAGGTACTGCTGGGCTGGGATCATGGGGAAGGCAATCAGGATAAGTGCTTGAGTCATCAGAAACAAATGATTCATCTGTTTTCAATCGGGACCTGCCCTCTACAGTATGCAGGGTTACCTATTTCCAATCACAAAGCAAAGCTCTCCATCAGGCTCCAAGTTAAACGGGCAGTTACTGCAGTAGTCGTCTCTACCTAGTCACACATTTAATGTGTAGGCTTTCTTTACTGGCGTTTACTTGAAACTCTCCTTGTGCTCTGCAGATGGATTCCAGCTGTTTTTCCCCACTCCCACGCGACGACAGTGCAGGCGAAAAAATGAGTCACATAGTGTGTGTTGTGCTCCCTCATTTAATGGAAAGAGATGGCTGTCCTGAATGAGAATGGAAGTTCAGGAAACTTTGTAAGGTCCCAAGCACCAAAACTCTGTATCCTGAAAAACAGTCTCTTTCTTCTGCCTTTATCTTCTTTCGCTTTGGGAAAGCCATGTGTTTGCCATGAGAGCTGGTGGACCTGCCCTCCCATTGTTTCATACAGACGGCTTTCACGTTCATTCAGTGCTTTCATTTTATTTTTTGTTTGCCTCGTCCAAGAACAGGAAGATGTGTACCATCACTGTCAGTGGCTATATCTGGCACAACCTTCATGGAAGTATCCCTATGCTGTTTCCTCATTAGACAGGTTTATCAGCATCTCATTGAATGTATATCTAAATGTGTCTGATCCCATCTGTGCCTTAAAATGTCACTATGACGCCACAGCTATAAGCCACCTTACTACAAAAACAGGGACATTATCCTCTCCACAGTTGCTTTAAGAATAAAAAGTATTTCTGTTTGGTATTATCTATATTAGTACTGTTGACGTCGGGAACTTTGGGGTGTTCATGTTACTCAGGGTAAAGGCTGCAGAAGGAAATCCTACGGCTGCATCGCTATACAGGTCATCCTTGCTGCCTTCACGAGGGCTTTAAAACTTCTGGCAACTATCCCTCCTGCCTACCCCCATGTAAATCTTTGACTTCCGTTTTAACCCTTATCCTCAATGCCTATGGCAGAAGCAGAGCTGGGAGGGAAGCATCTGTGTTGGCATTAGGTGCAGGAGTCTCCCTCAGCACTTGCACCTCTGCATCTGCCCCGTGCCCTGGTCGCAGGAGGAAAGGGGATTTTGGTCTGCAGACTTCTAGCAGTTTTGGCAGTGATTCGACATGGGATGTTTATAGGGACTGTCTCATGAAGTGGCCCAGAAATGGTGGCGTTTCTAGTAAATCAAAGATTTCTCTGAGAAACAGTTGCAGCTTGGAGCAGGTCAGCATGCGGGTTGCTGCGTGCTGGATGTCAGAGRAGCATGTCCTGTCTGGTTCAGCCTCTTCTAATCATCCTGGAGACATCACTTAATGGGACCTAAGAAATATTGTCTCATTTACATATCCTCTGATCTCAATTAAAAGACAATAATGCCATGTGGGATTGCAGTTTTGTATGCCACAGAAAATACCTGGCATGATGAAATTGAATCTCATTATCTTGATGAAATTTTTTAAAAATATGTTTGAATGAATGTGTTTTTTAAAGTAGTATCTTTGAATAAGAAACTAAGAATCCCAAACATAAGGAGCTAGGAACCAGGATTGAGCGCTAATTCAGGGATTTGGAAGAGAAGGATGTTGGCCAGCTCGCGGAGCAGAAGGGATAAGGCAGAATGGTGCAGACACTAAAACCAAGAAAAACAATAGACAACATGCAGGCCTGTTAATAACTTCATTAGCATTCATGTAAAGCATTAAATAAACAAATGCATTTACAATCCTGTAAGCCTGATACTATTAACCCTTAACATTTATCTAGTGTGTTTCTGCAGGGGCAGATCATAGCAAAGGCTATTTTGTGCCTGTGACAGCCTTTCCTCCCATTTTTTTAACATGTTGAGAAACTGAGTCACGGGGAGGTGGGTCAGGGACACGGAGGGCAATCAGTATTACTGCAAGAATCAAAACTAAGAAATCAAATCACTGGAGAGAAGAAAGGACTACTACTTCCCTTATTTTGCCTAGATACAGCTTCTTGATGCCCAGAATAAGCCCTAGCTGATTGAATCTTGCTTGCAAGTTTTAAATGCCTATTCGTAACAAATTTTGAACAAAAAATAAATTTGACTGAAAATCTGCCTTAGGGATACTAATCTTTTGTAGCAGTTTTTCAGTGGCTTGTAATAGACGATCTTTGGTTACTTGTGATCACCAACTATACAACCTGTCTTCATTACTTCCCTCAAACTAATGAACTTTCAATTGAATAGTGTATTTTTTTCCTCCCCCCAATACAGTTTTTTATTTATTTGTGAGGGGTTTTAGGCTAGTCTGGAGCTGATTTGTTTTTTGCTGGCTACCAGGCATACATCTCTTCAGTTCCTTGTGGACTGCACCTGCTAGATGGTAAACCTGCCCTCCTACACCTCCTTCTGGATGAACTCATGTGGTTGAACCACTCGTAACCTGGATTGCTGGGTTGAAGTCAGTGTGATTTCCAACTACACTAACAAGCATATATATTTTTATATATATATATAAAAAAAAAAATAGAGGGAGTGCCATGGCAACTTTTGTCCAATGGCTTACATTTTCTTCCTTTTCCTTCCTTTGATTCAAAATTCAGCACTGGCAAAAGTGAATCTTCCTATTACGGTTGGTGCTAGGCAGAGTTGCAGGGGTTGTGAAACAGGTAACTTTCTTTGCATGGTTTCCTCAAGAAATTGTATTTACTGATGTTTCATTTCCTGTGTATTTCCCCATTTATGGTATGTGGATTATTAACCTGCCTGAATACAGTGGTTACATCAGACAGATAACCTGAAGGGCACATACGGCTTTCATAAAAATATAACACCCATTTCCATCATTGTGAACAGTGTCATCTACCAGTTGAGTTGCCATAAATTGCTGTGAAATGCACACAGCCTTAACCAGTAGTGAGGAGCGCATAACTTAACCATGGAGTAACTAACCGTCTTAATAAATCTAAATTCACTCTTTGCTGGAGACACTTCAGGGAAAGCGGGAACAATTTCTACAGCCTGTTATCCCACGTGGTCACGGTAATGTAAAGGGTAAGTAGAGTTGTTCTGCGGAGAGATTCCTATACCCTGCTCTGTTTCACCCTTTATGTTTGGGAATCTCTGTCTCGTGTAAAACAAATAAAAAGCACTGCCAAGCAGCCGGTTTTGCAGCCAGAGTGCCCAGCATCCTTGTTCAGGGCCATCATTAAAAGATTTCATGAAACAGCCTTAAAAATGAAAAGTTTCCTTTCTGAGAGAGAGAGAGATAATTGAACTCATTGATTTGTTTCACGGTTTGTTTGCCCTTTCATTCCCTTCCTGAGGTGCTGTTTGTTGAGGAATGTCTCCAATTGCCAGAAAGACAGTGGGGTGTCTAATATTTCCCCGCCAGCTCTCCTTTCAGCCAGAGCAGAGTACTGTGGCAAGCCTACGATATGAATTTTTAATGCAGAACTTTATAACATAGCCCTTGCAGCACGGCTGCACTACTCTCTTGAGCTTTCAGATTTAATGCTCTGATGAACAGAGCACAGACTTGGGGCATTCGACAGCAGTCAGAATTAACCCCTACGTTACCAAGTGTGTAGCAATTAATTTCCCTGTAGATTAATACAGACATGGGGGGAAAGATTCCAGAAACTCCTGCATCGGGAAAGTATCAGAATAACTTGGAATTTGACTCCCAAAATTACCTGTGAGATATATTCCCTCATTTGCTAATAATGGGAATTTTTAAGGCTATTTACTTTTCCTGGACTCAACAATGATGCAGTTATTCTGTATTGGATAAAACAACACTGTCTTGTCCACTGTCTGATCTCTGATAATGACCTGTGCTGGTATGCTAGATGTCCAAAAAGGGGAAAAATTAAATTAGCTCTGTAATGCATCATTGTAGATGAATTTGCCATAGGAATGCTCTTCCAGATCGTATCATTTAGTTGTTTATGCCATGAATCATGATAGTTTATGTGAGGGATTTTGCTCTGTTTGGAATATGATCTTAACTAGGTGTGGATGTTCTTATTAGTCCATCATCTTACCTAGTAAGTGTAGAGCCCAGCAGTGTAGATAAGTAGTCCAAATTACTACTCTTCAGGGCATTAGCACATGTTTGTCAGTGTTGAATTTCGTCTGTCRTAAAGCTGCCTATTCACCTGGCTTGTTTTAGTGTCTGGACTTTTTACTCTTCTGCAGTCTTGATAATAATAATTCTGCTTTACTGCAGTTAGTGCCGCTGTTCATTGGCTTTTCTAGATCATCCCTTTACTTATTAAACAATACCAATCCTAATGTATTATCTGGAGGAATATTGCTCTCAAAATCCTTTAAAGTCTGTCTGTGTATTCTTTGGGTTTTTTGTAGCTGGTTCTTTTTGGTAGTAGAGCATGTCACAGCCAGGAATGGCCTTGTCGCAGATCTTGGGAGGATTTTGTCAAGAAAAAAATGCAGCATTTGTAGGTTTAACTTTGATAATGGAGAAGGAGTCTGATGTATTTAAATTGTGATAGGACTGGTGTAAGCCAGAGAGAATTAGACAGGACACAGAACATGCAGAGGTGTTAATGGCATTCAGGAGAAAGACTTAGCGAGGACTTTGTACTCTGGTGATGTTAAACCATTTGCCAGCTTGCCAAATGAGACATGCAAGTTGTTCTTAACTGATACCACGGAAGTACATTTACACTTTTTAATCATAAATCAGTATCTCTACTTTGGTGAGACATTTACACATTTGTTTCAGATGAGGTCTTTTAAGCAGCTTGTCTTATTGATTATAGACCCAAGATTGTCTTTACTTCCTCCACTGTTATTACTGACTCATGAGATTAAGGTTTTCAAGGCTTGTTACTAAATGCAGAGAGATCCCGTCGTTTCATTCAGTAGTTCTAGGCATCTATTAACTTTACTTCTATAAAAAAGCACTGTATTTTGATAGAAAATTTAGTTTAAGACTTTGTCTTATGGAAAGGACACTCCTGTTTTCATGTACTGTACTAGTAATTAGCTCTACATCTTATTTTTGTTGTGTCAAGCACGCTACCTAAAAGAAGGCTGATGACTCAGTTTTGCCTTATGCAAAAAGGGCACATGGGGTAAGGCAAGACTTTATTAATGTGGATAGTCTTTCAGTCCTTGGATAGAAAAGTGGAAGTGCTGTTCTGATGCTTGCATTGTAGCCTGTAAAAATAAATGTACATAAATAGAAGCGCATAAAATGCATTTGCTGACCATTCATTTGAACAGTGCCATCCATTAGGTCATTCTGTGATGAATGGAAATATTCTTCTTTCCTGGAGACCACACCAAAGGAAAAAAGATGCATACGGCATCTGTCATAATAATAATGCTGTATTACCACTGACTGCCCCATAGCATGGGCATTATAACTCACTGGAATGGGCAACTTTAATCATTATAGCATTTTTCATTGTTTTACCTGTGTGGTGCTTTAATGTGGGAGTCTTCTGCTTTTACTGAGCCAAAGTGGAAATATTTATTTAATGAGTTGTAGCAGATTTTTATATGCATAGTGGTAGAGTTGAGGAGCATGACTCATAGGAAGTAAAAAGATCAACAAATTCAGTGAGTTTAACTGTTTCAAGTTCCTCGCCACTGTCCTTCCCATTTGGGGGAAGGGAATGAAGACTGCAGAGGAGCAAGAGGCAGAATCTGCCAACCTGAATCCCAGAGACGCCTCTACCTGATGCTCCCTGTCTTGACCCAAATCCTAGTGATAAGCAAACAGGGGGTCTTCTAGAGTGTCTCAACTGAGGTGCTTTCGGTGATGCTCACTTTCTGTGGCTTTGAAGTTTGCCTGCGTGGCTGGAATGATCTTTTCCGGTTACTGACCCAAGATAAAACATAGATTTTTTTTTTTTTTTTTTTTTTTTTTTTTTTTTTTTTTNTTTTTTTTTTTAATTGCATGTGATCAGAGGAAAGTAGGTACTGTAGTAAGTTATGCTTTTTAATTACAGATTTTGATGTTGAGATATGCAGGATCTGAATCAGGAGGCTGTATCTGGACTTGTTAAACTTCGGGTCAAAGCCAGAATTACTATAAGTTCTACTTCTAAAAATGCGAGTAAATGACTGGAATGACATATTTTTAGGGCAGAAGTTGAAATAATTAAATTGCAGCAGAGTACATGATATTGGTGTCTCTGAAGATCATGGTAAGAAAGTATTCCTCGGTAATATACAATAGCACTTTTAATAACTTCACAGTCCTGAGTTGTTTTAGATTTGTGGAGCCAATAGGGAAATGTGCATTAGCATTGCAACTTGCCATCTGAGTGTGACAACAAACAACTCCTGCTATTTGAATGCTAACAACTGACAAGTCATTTGCTATAGCCATTTGCCAGTTTAATGGCTTAAGCAGCTTAGTTTTAATTAAATAGCAGCTTCTGTGTATGATATCAGAGAAAATAATGTTCTACTTAAAGCTGAGTTTAGTGTTGTCCCTAACTTGCTGAAGATGCCAACAGCTTCTCTGTTTCAGCGTTCAGCTGGTGCATTGTTTGCCATTTCATATGCAAAATTTTTTTGCGACAAAGCCTCTTTTGGGGTATGGATGAGCCTTAATCTAGTGCAAACTCAGCCTTGCCTTGGTGGCAGCAGTTGTTCCTTGGGCAGGAAGAGCTCCATCTGTGGTCTGCAGTTCCAGATGTGTTTCATCGCAGAAATGCGTAGGCTGGGAGATCCTTCATCCCTCTACCAAAGTGCTCTGTAAGTAGAGGACTGGAAGCTTATTGATAAAGAGGTAAAATTCATGCCTCCTGTCAGAAGGTGCACCTAACATGAAGACTGATAATCTGTGGTAGGAGGAGTGGGTTTTTTTGTGGTCTAGCTGAAATTAGTTTCATAGAGAGTAAGTGACTGTCAGGAAAGAGAGTCATGTCCTTTGTATATCATGCCCTAGTACCTGGAAGCTAGAAACCAATTTTTGTTGGATGGTTGTGCTGGAGGTGATAACCTTGTCATCTTTAGGGATCATTTTACTAGTTCCAGAATGAGTTTGGTGGGGAACGACAGAGGAAGGTGGCATTGCTACTTGCAGACCCAGTTCCTTTTCTTAATCATGCTGCTTTTCAACTGATACCTTTTTAAAAAGTCTTTTTTTATTTTACAAGGAGTATGTGGCGTGGGATCACTGTATTCTTTGGCTGATGTTCCTTTCTTTCTTAAAGAGAATGGTGTAATGTGAACTTCTGCACAGCAGATGAAGATTTAACACTTAGACTACTCAAGATTAGACCTGTAACATCAGGTGTAGACAACTGATTATAAACAGCCTGGATTTCAGAGTTGTTCCTTTTGATTTCTGTTATCTGAAAATGTCAGCCACAGCATTCGTTTCCCTGTTACCTGATCCCTCTGTGTGCCAAGAGCCATGAGTTCCAAATAAGTCAAAATACTTTGCAGGAATTTTTCTGTCTTCTTTATTTCTCCTTTTCATTCCCCATCCCTTCCTCTTCAGTCCTCAAATACTATGAAAGCCTTTGAATCAGTGTGGCAGTTTATGCAAAATCTGTAATTCTGATGTTACACCCATTTTGACAAAAATAAGGAGGCAACTAGAGGTTTTCTGAGGTTAAGAAGGTAATAAAAATCCAGAATGCACAAGGTTTAGTTCAAGGTGTGCTTATTGGGGCAAGTATTTCACATCTTGAACTAGAACCTCTTGAGACTGATACAGCCTAGCATTGTCTGATTTATTTAATCACATTTACATGAAATCAGATATATTCATCAACAGAGAACATCGTGAGCAAATTGAATGAAAGCATTACTCAACAGAATTTCTGGCTTTGATAATAGAAAATATACTGTAATTTTTAGCTAGCAGAGCTGCTGTTTTTAGCTCAGTAGCAGATCATCCACGAAGGAAATGAGGGCCAGAAGGCTACTGCTATCTGTGACTTCTCTGTTCATTCCCTGTTTGATAAATAGGTGTCCAGAGCCCCTGCCACCGAGCCTTAAGGACATTGTTCATTAGCCCGTAGCAGTGGGACGTGCCTAACCGGAGGCAGGAAGGAGTGACCTGTGCTGCTGTTTGTTTAGGAAGATAAGTGATGGTCTCCATGTGGGCATATTTGGAGAAGGAAATGTTTCCGTGTTCTCTCTCACTCCAGACTCGGGCTGGATGCCGAGCTGTCCTGCCGGCGGGGCCCACCCTGTTGCACTCCGGTCTTCGCCGTAACATGCACAGATTGAGGCAGAAATGTCCATTTTTAACAAGCAGCTTAAACCTGTACCTGGTGGCTACTCAGTTATGTGTACATGAGCTTCTTTTAGTTGAATAAAATAAACAGCAAATTAGTATTTGTTTACAAGACATGCTTTTGGGTGAATGGGTTGATATCCATGCTTCTATTTCATTAATTATTTGGGAGAAATGCTGATTGATTATTAAAAGCAGAACTGTAGTCACAGCGAGGGGGTGGGGATTAAAGTTGTATTTGTGGATATTGCTGGCAAAAAATATGCACACAAAGTGGCAAATAGTAAATAATTAGCAGGGTTTTGTTAGTTGTTCCAGTTTGTAGTCACTTAAATTTGTCAGCAGTCTTTCCTTGGCTTTACATATGGCTGACTGTCTTAAAATATGTTGCGACTTTTTGTGTGGATAGAAAAAATTCACCCATCATGTCTCATTCTTCTAAGAATTGTGAAGATACAACATTGTTGCTCTATTCATGGGGGTATCTGGAGCTCCCAAA
Source organism: Phoebastria nigripes (assembly GCA_035582835.1). Lineage (NCBI taxonomy): Eukaryota > Metazoa > Chordata > Aves > Procellariiformes > Diomedeidae > Phoebastria > Phoebastria nigripes. The sequence continues at coordinate 1,209,520 of JAYKAV010000211.1, forward strand.
TTGTGCATTATTGGTCTTTCGTCATCTTGGCAAATCAAGGAGATGTTCTTGTTGCCAGTCGCAGAAGGAAGATAATACAGAGACTTTCTCAATGTCATGTGCTTCAGAGCTTATGTTATAAAACAGTTTATCCTTTTTTTTTGAGAGCTATCTACTTTTAAGGGCTTTGTTTTGTACACTGTTGCAAATACATTTGCTGCATGCATTAGTCATTTACAGTACTTAGATCCTGTAACTATTAAATTGTTAACATTTGGAGCCAGCTATAATTATCTTTTATTATTATTTTTAATGGGCATAGTGCTTTCTTTCCTCTCTAGCTTTCCTAAACATTTGAGGGATCTTTAAGGTATCTGTTAGACTGAAGCAGCAGTGTTTCATTTCTGCTTATACTGTTTGTTTTATTACCTTTCTAAAATACTGTGATCACTAAGAATTTTTTGTCTGCATGAAGTTTTTGTTTCTCTTGAACGTCTAAAATGGACATCCCAGGGAAAAATATACCTTAAAGGCATGGCCTTGCAGAATCACCATCTTCCATGACTTCTTTGTGTTCAGTGTCTCGGAGAGCTGCTGTGGCTGGACACCCACGCTGAGTGAATCAGCTCTATAAACCTGATGCAAATACCAGTTGATATAGTTGCTTGTTGTTTTTGGTACCTAAAACAATGTAAGAAATGGTAGTTACCAATGTTAATCACTGACTATTCTACTAAACATTCTTTTTATCCATGTTCCAGTTAGGAACAGGGGGTTTTCTTTCACTTCTATTTAAGTGTGGAAGGCCTATAAACCAGCCCTTAGTTTAACTGTTGGTTTTTCTGATGCCTTATTTGAATTTTTCCGTATCTGAAACTGTAAAAGCTAGAGGTGCTTGACTTCAGCATTAATTGCAGTTTTTTTCTAGTGTTTATTGTTTGGTGGGAAGCTGGAGGGAAGGAAGGACGATTGCATTGATGATATTGTTGTTCACATCTGGGGGACTATCCATGGGCAGACATTTCTTTGAGCTTCTAATTAACATACTGTGGATCTCGGAAATGGTGGAAGGCTCTTAGCTACGCACAGTGTGCCCAGTCAGGCTGCAGTAGTATTAAGTGAGCTCTCTGTCGATGGTCTAGATCAGTGATTTTCTGCGTGTTCTGCAAATTCCTGCAATTCCACTGGTTATTGCTAAGAGATCACAGAAATAACTGTGAAAGGCAACCAGTCATAAACTGTAAAAGTGCTATACTAATGTTTCATCCTTTGATGGAAAACTCCAGGTAGTCTGAAACTTAGAAAGGTTACAAATCACTGTTGTAGATGCCCTGGTGCATAAGTTTTAGCTGGGACTTGATCCTTTTAACCCCGTTGGACAACTGTCCATAGGACAGCAATGACTTTCTTGTCTTTTCCCGATTCATTGCCTTCACACTGTCATACTTATTGTTGTAGTTTTAAATACACAATATCTTGATGTTAAGTATGTTGGACCAGCTTAACTCATCAGAAGACCATTTCGGTACAGGTCTTGTAACTGATAATGGGTGTACTTTTGCCCTCTTCACTGAAAGACAGTGGCCACTAAATATAGCAGAGCGAGCTATTTTTGATTATGTAACATCTCTATCTGTCTGTACTCTGATTAAATAATCTATTTTCTTGGCAAAGGAGTACGAGTTAATTTTCTATTATTGATCAAAAACATATTTTAGCTGTGATACAGATGACTTATTTGTCTTGCTGCCTGTTGGATTGATTTTTGTCATCGCCTCATCGTCAGTGATGCTATGGCGCCGGGTTCGCGTGGAGCGGAGCCAGGCAGTTAGCTGGCAGCGGTGAGACATGCCGGGCACATGCCGGTTCTCACCCAGGTCAGTATTTAGCAGTCTTTCTGTGTAATGTATGGTAGATAAGCCTTGCTCTCTCTTTTACACTTTTTGTTACTGTTTTTTGGTGAATATATTGTCTGGTATCTGTATTAACTGCACTTTTTTTACTTAACATTTTCCCCCACACACTTTTTTCCTAGTTAATTCCTGTTCCCTTGTATCTTCTACCTACATAGCATTGGTATTGCAGTAAGGTTAGCTGTACTGAAGACGTTACAACCCTAAAAGAAGCTACATGGCCAGGGTCTGTGGAAGACTTCATTATTGACCACTTCTGGGAACAAGTTTAAGAAAAAAAAGTCCCTGGATGAAATTTGTGAGCTTTACAATGTATTAGTGCATCCTGCCCATATAGACAGCCCTCCCGGCCCTTTTCTTTTGTATGTGACAGCAGGGTTGTCTTATTTCTGATACAACATCAAATAAACTTTTGTTGTACACTTCAGCCCGTGGCTTGGGAAGATGATGCAGCTACAACAACCTGAGAGCGAAGGCAAGGCGGTAGGGGAAGGAGGCAGAGCTGTGTGCAGCTCAAGGGGCCAGCAAGTCTGGCCCCATCCTCTCTGTTTGTATAACACTTCAGAAGCAAAGTAAGGTTCCCTGAATTACTCATTTACTACTTAATGCCATAAAAGGAGCTAAGCCTAGAGAAAATAGAGGAAGACTAGATATGCTGTATTTGGAAAGTTTAAAACTTTTACACAGACAGTGCAGGAACTGATGGCACAAAATGTCCACTTAGGGTAGAAGAAGGGGAAATTCCCCTGCTCTGTGGCTGTGCTTGTGTACAAGTTCATGCTCCAGATAAGTACTCAACTGAACCCAATAAACTGAGGACAGAGAAGCTGCATCTTTGCAAATGGTGTGTCTTCCTGGGGTGTCCCATAAAGCACAGAGCCCGGTGTGTAAGTCCACACCTAGCTCACACTCAGCCCAGGTGTCCAGCTCGGCAGCTTATGGATCAGGCCAGCTCACCAGGTCTCGCAGGTGAGACCACAGAGCCGGGCAGAGGATGTCACACCTGGAGAAATGTGGGTGCTGTGGCAGGAGGGAGAGGGGAGTGGGGTGGAGGTGTGACGCTTGATTTGGTTATAGGCTTACCTTTATATGTCCCGAGGTCAGGGAACAACCAGGGAAGGGTGTTTGGCCATTGAAGGTCTAAACAGTGTGAACTTGCTCATTAAGCAAATGCTGGTCTTGTGGCTGTTAATTGGTTACTAGAGTTAGGAATGCATTAAAAAATAGGCAAATCCAAAAGGTAGATCGGCATTGTCTTACCTCCTTTCTGTGCTACAGCTGTTCTTTACATTTAGGAAGGATGGTTTTCATCCAGTGAAGAGGCTTCTGACATCAGCGTATCTTTTGAATATAGGAGAAATGTTGAGGAATTGTTGTTAGCAACAGAAAACTATTATTTCCAGTTCAACCCCCCCTTCTGTGGAAATACTAAACCTGTTATATTAACTGTTGAAACAGAATTATCAAATAGTTCCATACTACAGACTACAATACTAGTCAAGCCTGAAACTGTTTTGCTTTAGCAGTATTTTAAAGGCTAAATGACTGTTGAAAGGGACATAGAGAATTTGAAAAGTGTTTCTGCAAATAAAATTGTAAAAGGTTAAATCAGAAAATACAGCACTGTTGTCCTCCAAGGGCTTGCAGTAGTACCTAGTGTTGTTGGGTTTTGCCACAAAGGATTATTTAAAGTAATTTCGCTGTCTAATATATATCTAGTTTAGATTCTGTGTAGACAGGCAATCTGTCAATCATATTAGTGAGCATCTCATACTCCAATACAACTGGAGACTTAAGTTAGAAAAGAATTGAGCAGCTTTATATATTCAGCAAAGATGTAAAAATAAAATATGCTGGATACTCTGCTGGTACAAGCAACTCGAGTGAAGCTGCACTGATTCACACCAGCGCAGCATCTAATTGGTGCCAACCTACCATCCAGCTCCTTGACCAAGTAAAACTCCTGAGGGCAACTGGAGGCTGAGTCTGCTTTTTGGGGTGCCCCACTGGAGTGAGACCAAATCTAGAGGAGGGAAGGGAACGAGAGGAAGGCAGCTCTCATCTGAAGACCAGGAGGTTGCCTTTTCTCCTTCCTCCGGTTTGTTTTTCTCTATTCTGTGGTCTCCCGTTCCCTCCTTTGTTTCTTTCTGCCTGTTTTTTTGCAGCTTTGTCACTCAGGTCAGCAAGATTCATGCTATTGATAGCTATAAACTGAAACTGCGAAATGGTGATATGATTGCAATTTGACAGAAGTAGTGTTTCCGTTCAGAGCAAAGCTGGAACAAACTGGGAAGAGACAAAAACCATATTGGTAATCGGATACATTATTATAAAGATAGCAATCATCCTGGTTGTTAATCTTCAGCATAGCTCATGGGAAAGGTAAAACCTACTCAAAATGTACAGTAAACACATCTCCCGTCATGCTTTATGCTATTTTCAATCCATTTATTGGATAGAAGGACATCAGTTGCCTTTATCAGAGACCATGTAATGCTGTTTTCTTCGATAGCCAGAAGGAAATACTTGCTTGAGTAGCTAGCAGAGAATAGGCATATCACCTATATTCACTTCTAAAGCCAAAAGCATCTAAAGCATTCCCCAAATACATCTCCCACTTGAATGCTGTGTTACCGCAGAGTCAACATTCAGCTTTTCTTTTGCACAATGTGCATGTCCTTTACATAGATAAAGGCAAAAGGTAAAAATAAGTTGCGTTTTTATCCAGATTCTAACACTAAATAATGCCTTTTTGTGGTCCATCATAAACCACTGACCAGATGCTACAGGTGCATTTGACAACGTAGGGAAGCAGGATATTATCATATTTGGGTTCCTGTTGGTAAACATGCTCGGAGGGATACGTAACCAGATTGGTAAGAAATAGTAAATTGGAGATTATTGGCCTAGTGGACCAGTTCATGCCAGTAAATCCTTCAAAAGGCCATGTAGGATGTTGTCTTGTACTCTGTAGTAGCAGTTACCAAAGTCAGACTGGGTAGAGGGGACAGATAATTTAGAGAACTTGAGCTTTTCAGCTAAGATTGAAACAGGTATGGATTTCTCTTCTGTAGTCTGTTATATTTACCCCAATACATGTTCAGGCCACTGGAAAATTACCATTCTCCACAAGGTAGGAGCTGATGGTCTGTCATTGCTGTGGTGGTAAACAGTAATTTTCCCTTGATATATGCCTGTGGAGTGACACCTGTACATAGAATTGCTTACTGTGCTGTTATATTTTCAAACTGACTTAAATCTGTTTCGCTGAATATAGACTGGGGTAAGAAAAGCATTTTATAGGTTCTTACAGTGATGGGCAAAGATACAGAAGAAGTTTGTAGAGAAACGAATAGATACCTAGATTTTCCAAATTACTGAGCTCCCCAGCTCTTTCTGCAGTTAAGGAGAAGAAGAGATGCTGAGTGTCTCTGGAAAGAAACTCCTGAAGATGAATCTGGAGTATGTACGTTGCTATAGTAAAAATTGTGAACAGTGTCCAATTTTTGAGGTTATTTTTGTTTTAAAGAAAACAAACATACAGAAATATGTGATTTTAGCATTGATGTAGAATGAGGGAAGATTGTTCATTTTGGGTTGTAACAACTCAAAACCTAAAGTAATTCTTCAGGTGTGATGTGGTGCTTCTAAAAAAAATAAACCACCAAAAAACCAGCAAAAAACCCCCCTGACCTTGCCAAGATATATGTACTGATTTTACACATTGTAACTCCAGTGACATTACTGAGTAAGTTAAAATATTTGTGTGTATTTTTAGAGGATCTTTAATCAAAGCACAGACAACACTTCCTGCTGATTCTTCACAGTTTAAAGTATTGCCATTCCGATAAAATAGAATGACACGTAAGATGCCTGCAATTAAGGTTTCTAATTTTGGATAAATTACCTATTTTAATTCCATCAGTAAAAATAAGTATATTGTTGCAGGTGCTGTATTTCCAAAATGCCAAGCTATCTATTATTATTATTATTATTATTTATTTGGAGAAACAATCATAAAACAGCTTATGCGAGTTGTAGAGCAGCAGAGTTCATCAGTTAAGACTTGGTCTTTAAGGAAGTTCTTATTTTATACTTTGTTATGCTTTTTTTTCAAGTAAAATAAAAAATGGCAAGTTCTGCTCTTGTGCAGTGGGAGCAGAGCAGCCTATTTGTGTGTCCGTGCACATGTAGCCAGCAGTATAGCACTGCATGACCACAGCCTTTAGCCTGGCTTCCTAAGGAGATGATGCTTCCATGAGCTTGTGGTCTGTTTTACTGCCAGCCTGCTTGGTGATCGGTTTGCAGTTCGTCAGTTCCCCTCCTAAATTAACTTGGAAGCTGGTGATTGACTTCAACAGTGATTAACAGCATTAGAAATCCCTGGCACAGGGAGCTCTGGTGAATCTTGTAGGAATTGGGAACGGATAGGGAAGACAGACAAATAATCCATTTGAGTGGAGGGCTGCAGGTTGAGAGAGCAGCAGTTGCCTCTCCACTTGCTGGTTGATCAGCCATGTATGTGTTGCTGGAAAGCATCCATAATCTGTATTTCCATTTGTGGGCTGGGAGGTGAAGAGATGACATTTAGGGGATAAGGGAGTGACCTAGAAATATTGCAGGAGGAAGTAGCAATGGGGGGCAGCTACAAAGCACAGATGGGACAGCTGATATTATTACAATAGATACCGTCTAAACAACTTTATAGGAACAATCGATAGGAAACAGTGCTTTATTTGCATTTGGGCTTACGGGAGGATGTGTTATTTTATCCACTGACTCACCTCCATGTAGACCATCACAGGAAACAGCATGCAAGCTTTCAGGGTATCAGGTAAAACTCTGGTCCTACCAAATCAGGTTTTGTAATAATGCTGACTTGTTGCTTTATAGTGAGGATTTTGCTCACTGTGGGAATCCTATAGACTCCAGATCATGAAAATGTGTAAGAATATGCCTGACTCCACCACTTCAGAGGCTGTTGCTTGTTTTCTTCCATCAGGCCAGTGCAAAGCACCTTTTTGGAGCAAGTCGGTATTGACCAAGTCTATGAAATTTTGCACAAATGATAGCTGTTCTGTTTAATTGTGGAACAAATTAACTGACATCTAAAGCTCTGTGAGTAGACTGCAGAAATGGTCAACTCCTGGCAACAGGAATAAACACCCAGACGGCAGGGCATGGACCCAGAGCTTTAAAGTTCCCACCTGCTCTGCAGGGACATGTTCTGAAAGTCAGTGAAGGTCATGGCAGGTGAGAAAGTGTTAGGGTTTACAAGTTTGGGAGTAAATTGAACTAAGCTACCATTAATAAAAACAATCACTTCCCAAAACGACTTGCAAAGGATGCTTTAGATTAGGGTTTCTCACAGTGGGGACCACAAACACACTAGTGGAATAGGTGAACAGGGAGGGGTCCTCTGCATTGGCTGATATGAGATGCATGTCCCTCCTGCTTATGTCGGGATCAAAAAGAAATGAGGGGATGGAATACATAGGAAACAGTGAGAAACTTGCCTTGTGTATGAGGAGAGCAGCTTTCTATTAGAAAGACCTCCGAAGCTCATGTTTGGGTCCTTGGGAAACAATGATTTCATCATCAAATCTAACTACAGAGTGTACCCAAAAGAACCAAAATGAGTACAATTGCAGGGAACATAAGGTTTAATAATGATGCTGCCTTAATGCGATTAGTAAGACTGCTGATTTCCCATGTCTTATCAGCCGACTATAACACTGTTTTGTATATTTGTTATCTCCATTATGCGTTGTAGTATGGGTAGATAAATAGAAATACCATGGAGGCGACAGGAAACAAAACAAAAATAATCAAACATGTTTATCACTAGAGCATTAAAATGGCTGCTGTGGCAGACACCAGATGAATTATGCAATACATAACTTAATTCTCTGGGCCACAGATGTTTCATTTTTCCCGCAAGAAGATGATTGAACCTTGAATGACAGTTTCAGGCAGTCTTTGATTGCTCTGTGGGTCACATGCTTGATATGACCTGCATTTGAGTTGCTTTCTACATGCTGTTGCTTTATAAAACATGTAAAATTGACATCATGTTGGCTGCTCAAGGCCAAGTCAGGAGTAATTCCATGCTTTTGATATGCTTTGTGTGCAAGTGAGGGAGAGGGAAGGGTGTCTGTGTTTAAATTCTGGTACGTTATTGAATCAACTGAAGTCAGGAGAGGGGAATTGCAGCAAGCTCTTTCAATTTGTAACAGGAGGCACTGGGAAATAGAGAGTTTGCCGCATCTGTGTCATCTTGCATTGTTAGAAAATCCTCAGAGCCATAGTATTAGATCAGGCAGTGAYTCCTGCTACCCATGGCATAGCACAGTGCAGGTTGGCAATGGCCAGGAAGGCAGCTGGAAATGTTTGTTTGTATAAATCGGCTCCTCTGAGCATGAATATTCGTCATAACCTGAACCTGGAGATTGTGTTCCTCACCCTGAGGACTTGATCCTGCAAACCTGGTGGGTTTGTACTGATACTGGTGCAGTATCTCAATCTGAGGACATTAATGCAGGTGGGATTCAGGCATAAATTCATCAAAAATCAAACATTGGAAAGTTCTTTCTCCTTTTCTCCATAGTCTCTAACAGCAGGTTGAAATGATTACACCAGAACTGAATTGTGGGGACTACTCTCTTTGCCTGCCAGTCCTAGAACCTGCAGGAGCATGAGCCCACAGCTTGTGAGGTTGCAGACTTCTCACCAGCTCCCTCAGAAGTTAGTGGAAACTGATTTTTAGGTCCATCTAAACAAGGTTATTTGTTTCTGCAAATTTCAGGTGCAAAAATTACCTCGTGTTTCAGCAACCTTCTTTGAACTCCTCTATGGCCCAAAGGATTGTCACCAGTGGTCTGAGGTGGGAGGAAACCCAGAATGATCCAAATCTGGACACTCCTAATTACTGATTTTAACACTACTCATAGGGCTTTGTAGGGTAAAGCAAAAATACATTGTGAAAGAAAACATGTTTGATCATGAGACCGGGAGAAAAAGGATTTATTGCATTTCTTTTCCTTTCTGTAATGGGCAGCGTGATGGCTGGACACAGAGTTCACAAGAGACCTATTCTTGTGGAGAGAAAAATACAATGAAAGTTGAGCAAGAGGTGTTTAAATGAAGGATTGAGCAGTATGGGGAGCTAAGACTCATATTGGCTGTGGTGCAATATATGTAAATATGTGCCACGTAAGAAAATAGTATTGTCATCAAATAAAAAAGATGTACCATCTAGTTATATATTGGGCTACTTTTTAATACAACCAATATGCCTTTTCTTTATTCCAGCTGCTTACGTTAAGCATTCTTCTTTGGTTTGCARAGTGTGCCAGGGTCGTGTGTGTGTAACACTATGGGAATTACAGCTCTGGGGTTCTATGAGTTGATACTATCTGTTATATATAATTCTTATTTTTTTCTCTTTATATTTTATTGAGCATATCAATTAGTGTCACTCATATCAATTTCTGTCTGTAGAAATGATTAAGAAAACACTGCTGATCTTTAGAAGCTCTGCTCCCTAGTGTATCACTGGAATAAAGCTGATTTCTATTGTGTTCAAAACTTTATAATTGCAAACATGATTTTCTTATCCTTGAAATCCTGACTTAAGCCATGAAAGAGTAAACAAAGTGCTGTGCAGGTTTTCTTGGAAAGCAGTTTTTCTATGGACTTGAAAGATGTTTCATTCTACAGGGTCTTTTCCTTCTAACGATCAAGATGAGCCTTGTCTTGTATTGTCCAGGTATTGCTCAATATCTTGGGCTTTATAAGCAGTTTCTTTAACCTTTATCAATATTTGATGATCACTTGAGATCTTTCAGGCACCTAGGACATCGTTTATTTGATGATCATACCAGCAGCTGGTGCAACTGCTTGATCCTGGTACTTTACGATACTAACCTGGGTGTGCTTAATGAGAAATCTTTGTGTGAGATTTAGTTTATTTTTTCAGCTTGAATCTGTATGCAGTGCACTGCRTGGATACAAGGCTAGCAATGAGAGGAAACAAGAATTAATTCTAATATAACAAAAAAAAACTGAAAAAGTTAGCATTGAGTCTCTCTCCTTTTTGCTAGGGGAGGAACTTGATTTAGTATAGGATAGCTGCAAAGAGGGGTCTGGACAACGTACAGTGGACATTTAACCATTCCCCAGATTAATCCAGATGACGTATTGTGTAATTGCTGGAGCACCTGAAACCAGAGTTCCTTTGATCTCTCAATTTAAAGCCTTCAGTGTTTCACTGCTTAGCAGAGAGAGGATTTTTTTCTTCAATTGAGTTCCTTGAAAGGGAAACACCCAATTCATTACTAAAGTTGGTGGATTTATGAATCCCTGAACAGAGAAATTCTTTTACAAGAGGCCTGGATTTATATGACATTGGAAAAAGGATTATCTGATCTGAAGATCCTTAGAGGGTTGCTGTGAAAGAAAATATTAACCTATAGCTCTTGCAATTTGAAAAGTAGATTTGAGAACTTAGTAGTAAAAAGTGTGTGAGTTCTTGCCCTTTGACGTGCTATACTGGTTATGCTGAAATAATWTTTTTTTTCTTCCTTTGTACAACTCTTGTGTCTATTACTTTTGGAGGTTGTATTAGCAATAAAGGTGGATTTATCTAATATGGATGTTTGTTGGATTAGGATTATTATGAATTCTAAAAATGCCTAACCTGTGTGTACAGTGATACTCATAAAGTGCAAGAAAAATAGAATTAGTGGGTTTTTTATATTACCTTCTATTGGAAACTTTCTAAGAGCTTCAAAGAAAGTGTTTGGTTCTTTTTTCTTTCCTAGAAATTAAGCAAGCCAGCATCACGGGCACCTTGGCATGGTCACTGAGGTGCAGGGATTAGATGAGGGCATCTACCAGCAGATCTTAGAAAGAGTCTTGAATTTGGGTAGGAAATTTGTCATCCTTCCTTTTTGCTTAAAGAAAAAATAAAATTGAATATTCAAATGCTGGAATGCTCTTGTGCCCTGAGTGAATGCCGTGATCATTGGGCTGCAGGCAATTTTCACGTTGTTTAGTGATCCGAAATTACTTCCTAGACCCAGGAACCTTCCCTGATAAAAATTTTATTGAAACTTGAAAAAATTCAATGCACTGCTTTGTATTTTGCTTTTTTGTTTTTTAATGCTCTGGCCCTTCTCCTTCTTTTCTTCCCCTCCCAAATGTCCCAAATAACTCTTCACATTTTGTCTTGTGCTAGCAAAGTACTAGGGTATACTGTCTCTCATTTTAAGAGGCTAAGATGTTTACCTAATTTGGCCAAAATCTGCTCTGTGACGATCATAGATATATGTTACAAGTAGGATTTTTCTTTTTTTCTTAATTAAACATAAATGCACATTAGTTGATAATGTATGCTTTTTGTTTGAAACTGCCTGCGTAAATGTTTTAGTAATTAGAACATTTTAACAAGCCCCAGTGGCTCCATATACCGTTTGCTCTGACCAGTAAACTTACACATGTTTTTAAAGAAAACAAATGTGTGGGAAAAAATGTTGTTTGTTTTTTGCCAAACCAAAATATTAATCTGCCCTGCTAGTGAAGTTTCTTGGCTGTGCCACTGACTGCAGTTTCAAAAGTGTCATCTGTATTTTTCAGTTCTTCCCTATATAAAGAATCCAACAGCAGTTTCCTTCAAGGTTCAGTAAATTTGAATGTTTAGGGGGCTGTAGCCACAAGATTTGGCAAACCATTCACTTGTCATGTTAATAAAAAAGGCATTGTTTCTGCCTCTTTAAGCTAGTATCTAAATGAAGGAGTTGGATCAACTGGATTTTAATCATAAAGTCCGGATTCTTCTTGCTTGCAAGTGATTAGCTTCATGGTGTTTAGGGTTTTCATGTGATTTAATTTTATTTGGAAAAAGAACTGAGTTTCTTCCATGTTACCAATTCTTGAATTTGCTTGCTTGTTATGCTGTTCAAACCTAATCGGTTATCTTGATCTTAAAAAGAAAATTGAGCCTTTCTGTGTTTTTTATTTCCCATAAGCAATTGAATTGAAAAGCAGGGTGGTTTTTTTTTTTAAACTCCTTAAGTTGTTTTTTTTATAGATGGCACGTTAGCTTTGAGGGCTCTTTCATGACTGGTAAAAGCTTATACCTTGTAAAATCTATAGCTTTTAATGCGTTTTGTTTTTCACTTCAAACACAGTAGCAAGAGAAGAAATAATAGAATATTTCATGGTCATGCTGTTTCAACAATTCAGATTCTTTTTACTTAGTGATGCTTATTCTGTAGCTCCAAATGCTTGGGCTTACAATTTGATTTCCTAAATTCCTTAGCCTGAAAGTGTTGAAACTTAGAACAAGCTGTCTGTAATACAGATGAAGAACTGTCTTGCTTACATGATTACTTTTCCTCTAACACAGAGATTATAAGGAATTAGATAAATAATGATACTATCTGTGGAGTGAGAAAACACAGGGTAGATAATATTTGTTCCTGAAAACAGCTTTTACCCACTCTTTTTCTCATGATCTGTTTTAATGTTAAGAAAGTATCCTTGACAAACCCTGAATAATTTTGGGTTGCAATGTAGAAATCTGCTGTAAAACACCGTAAATATCAGTGTATTTTAGCAAAAGGTCTTTTTGTTACTAATTACCCTCATTCTCTGTATCTATCTGAAGAAAGACAGAACTTTGGGGTTTTTCGCCTTGCCTTCAGCTCTTGGGGTAATGGGGGAATCCAGGCACTCAGGAGGCCAGGTCGCGTGTTGCTTCAGGAATGAAGAAAGTTAAAAGTAAAATCATCAGATCTGTATCTCTTATAGGTGAGTTTAGTTCACATGGAATGACTTTGGTCAGAAATTTAGGGTCAATATAACCACGGATTTGCTAAACTTGGCCATCGTTCCCTTCAAGGTTACCACCAGATTTTCAATGCAAACCTGCAGGACAAGATGCCAGCAGCCTTGAGCTGGATGGTATTCTGCCTGTCAAGTAGTTCCATTGAAATAAAGAGAAAAATTGAAATAGGAAAGGCTGAAAATGAGCAAATGTGGCGGATGGTGAATACATCAAAAATGACCTGTGTGGGACTAATTCAGTGAGCCAAAGTGGAGTTTCCTTGTACCTTGCAGGTTTGAATTCAACACGGTGCTTTGTAAACAATAAATCAATGCAAGTTGTTTCTGTGAGTGCATAAAAGGTGTGAGAACTGTAATTTATTTTGTAATAAATACTTCTGCTGAGCAAACAGTGAATGTAGCTATTAGAGACTTTCTCAAATAAGTGATTTTAGACTGCTGAGTGCCAGCTACTGATGTGGTAGTTGAGCTTTTAAAATGAAAAGACTGAATTCCTTTTGAAGATTCTTCTGAGTGCTGTTGACACTTGTGCTAGGAAAGAATATAGAGTAATTTAATTCATTACTTTACTTAAAGATAACATTTATGGTTGCAGCATTAACCTCCATTGGTGTGCAGACTGCTAGGCTGGAGATATTTTGCTTGAATTTTTTTGGAGATGTTGTATCCTTTTATTAGGTGCAYGGAGACAGATTGTGTGCGGAAAAGCTAGGTAGAAAAAATGTACGAGGGAGAGGGGAGTTCAGGATCAKTCAGCTGGTGTGTCTGGATACAAGGACAAAGGGACAATTTTGCCCTTGGCTACGGTTTGACACTTCTACTGGATTCAGTCAGAATTATCTGTGCGCGCTGAAGGGCAGAAATGTCATTTTTATGGCGTTCTATATCCTTGGTCACTTTTTTTTGTAATTGGCTGCGTATACCAGTGCTGTAATAGAGCTCTTAAATCCTGACCCCCGCCAAAATGGCATACAAACACCAGTATTAATACTTCTGTCCATTTTAAATACAGAATTGTCCTGAGTCCTTCCACCTCGTTTTTCRGGCACCGTCCTGTGTTTTAGCCTGTTTTACTGGCAGCCACGCACCTTTCCTCTGGCCTGGGGTGCTCCTCTGCTTTACTGCTCTTGGTCCCATCTCCCCTTGGTCCTTTGGCCTCGGACATCCCTCTGTTCCTTCTCTCGCTCTGCTGTCTTCATCTGTTTCCCTACCCTTGGCTCTGTGACCTTTAAAGGTGGCTGAGGGTCCTTTGATGGGTCCAGACCCCCTCACACTTCTGCCCCTTCCGGCTCATCTCTTCTGCATCAGAGTCATCTTCTTTTCTCCAAAAAAAAAGTTCCCTTGGCTGAACTGAAAAACAACCCTTCTGCTCCCAAAGCAGGGCGCTCTTCCTCTGCTGGTCCGAGAGGTTTGTGCTTCCGAGTCCTTTGCTCTTCTCAGGTTCTGCAGTTTTTCAGACCTTTGGCTGATACCTGGCACCCCCTGTTTGGGAGGAAAGGCAGTGATTTTATTGTTCCCCAAACCCCACAGAGAAGTGAGCGGAAACTGGATTCACTTAAACTGTAGCCAGCGTGTTGGGATGGGACATTCCCAGCTCTGATCTGGGAGGCATGTGACATAATCCAGACACCATTTACTGGCTCCATATAACCTGAGGCATTCACACATAAATTCAGCCTGAATGCATAAGCTTATATAAAGAGGATCCTTAAAGTATCCTGGCTAAAAATATTTGTAAAATGCTGGGAAACTTTTTTTTTTTTTTTTTTTTTTTTTTTTGGTGCATTAGGATGCTCTCTTCCCTCTTATCTCTGTTACAGATACATAATGGGGTCACTTGCATTGCTCTTAGGGACATCTTTTCCATGTGAAATACTGTAATTTCCGTAAGTGGGTTAACAAGTATTTGGGGGCTGGAGTCTAAAACAAACAAAAGATGTTTCACAACTACAGAGGCTAAAGAGATCGAAAGTGTTATTGTAGGCTTATGTTAACCTGTCGAGGTTAGTCTTCTGGCTACTCCCTACACACTTTGAATCCTTATTTGCCCAAGGAGTGATTGTTCAGTTCAGTAACTAATGTCTATTATTTATTATTAATTCGAAACGTCGTGTGCATTATTTCTTTCCAATGTAAGAGTACATTAGCTTCTCCTGCACAAGAAAACACATGTTAATCTGTTTTCCATTATTGTCCAAAGATTTTTTCAAAAGGCAATTCATGTTGCCCCGACAACATTAAAGGCTGTAATTAAAAATAATTTTCCATTAATTTATATACATACACATTTACTTATTATGATCTTTCACTGCATTTCCCTAAGTGTGCATGCAGAAACCTAAAATGCTATTGAAGAGTAAGTCAATATTCACTGTAATGATCCAGTGTCGAGTGTGCCGGTACCCTGATGTACTTCAATTAACCATCTTTCCCAGAAAACATCTGCATAGAAAAATGGATCTTCCGTGGGATCAGCAGAAAAACAAACCCTAACTTTTCTGCATTGGCAGAGGAAGGGAATTCCAGTATTTCACAGCTTTTACTGATAATGATCCGCTACAGATTAAAAACAAAAACCAGACATTACGGTGCTGGCAGATTGCAAAAGGACTTGCTGGTTAAAGCTGCTGTTCATAGGAGATGAGGATAGTGTTTATTGCTTCCATATGGTCCAGAGATATAAGACAGGCAAAATGTCTGGGGAGAAGTAATATGTCTTACTATATTGATACAGAACATACTTTTAGGTCTGTAGGCCCTTTTCCTGGTACCTTTCACAGGTGAGAGCATGAGTGTGAAATATTTGCCCATGATTCAGCATGATGATAAAAAAAGATTGCTTAAGGATTGGATCCATTTGTGTGAGTGAAGTCTTAGAAATGCTGGGTTTTTTAAAGGGTCAGGGCCGGTAGCTGCCATCTAACACACTTGCAGTATGTGAAGATATATGAATCTATTTTTCCTTGACTATTTGTATAGTTTTCAACCCTTTGACTTTCCTATTCAGCATTGTAAAGTGCATTAAGAGCCTGAGTCTAAATTTAGAGTTTCATAAATTTGTGTCAAAAAACTCTTTTCTGCATAATGTAAAATTAAATTTCTTGGTCTCTTTGACCTCATGATATTTTTTTTTTTAGCCAAATTTAGAACCAAACTTCTAGGCACACTGAAACAGAAGAGTAACAGGCTACTTTTGTGTGCACATATAGAAGTAGTTGACTGAAGAACTGTAGTCTCTGACTTCTCCATAATCATCACTTGTGAAGCATCTTTACATGGAGGAGAGATGACACTGCCGTTCTGCAGAAGGTTGGGGAGTAAGATCTTCAAAGTTCTAATGAATATGCTCAGATACCAATACCCTTATTGCGTTGCAAAAAGGGAACAGGCAAAGGAATTGGAGACTTGCAAACCACTCCACAGAGGTGAAACCCAAGAGATTTCACCAGTCAAAAGATTAGCTGATCAGTCTTACTGTGTCCTTTTAAAAAAATATTGAAAATTGGTATTGTTTGTATGAATGTTGCAATTGTACTGTGCATGAACTCATATAGCAGGCATTCTTCATGTGATAACAGTACTTCTGTTCTCTTGTTCTCCCAGGGCTGATGAAATCGAGATGATCATGACAGACCTTGAAAGAGCAAATCAGGTAGGATTTTAAATGAGTCCCTCATAAAATTCTAAGTGTGACTTTGATTTTTTTTTTTTTTTTTCCTTCTCTTTTGGATTTTCTGACAGTTCTTTTACGTGCACTTAGCAGTCATAACTGTGTAGAGTAAGAAAATATGCAAATTTAGAGAAAAATACAGCTCTTTAGGGATACTCTGTAAGGATTGTATGCACAGTAGAGTAGGGCTTGCCATATATTTACCTTCTAATAATTTAAACTTAAGTTTCCCACTATAGTTATTCTTTGGTTTATGTTTCTAAGTCCATCATGTTGGCCCCTACTCAGACATGCAGGTAACTGGTTTACCCAAATTAAAGGGCCTCTGCCCTGCAGCAGTGGCAGGGCTGCCAGCAGCCTGACCTAGGGACGCCTGACCTAGGGAGGCCTGACCTTCTGCTGCAGTTCCAGCTTTTATGGACTTCTCTGGACTTTTCTTTTTCCTTCTTTTTCTGATACGTTTTATTGGCATATTAATTTTCAGCAAGGGTTGAATCAGACTGTGCCGTGCAGGAGAACAAAGAAATTGTAATTTGTTCCTGCGGATGCTAATTTGGTAGACTGTGAAATGTCTCTCCCGTGTTCCCTCACAGTGCACACACTCCCGAGAAAGTGGCACAATCGTATGGAACTTTTTAAAATAAAAAGTTTCAAAAAACCCAAACCCAACACCCGAACAAAGTGCCCTTCTGGTCCAGTCTGTACTTYGAGTGACTTTTTGAGGTGATAAAGGAGATGTGTATGGACATGCAGGATTCACAGATGATACATGCAACGGGTGATGGTTTCACAGAAGGAAACCTCAACCAGGCATTTGCTTATCAGTGGGCTTCATTAATCCCTCTGTCAGGTAAGATCAGAGATTACAGATCTGAAGTCTCTCAGGTTATGGTTTTATCATCCAGTTGAAGCTTACCTAAGAGCAGCTCGCTTCCAGGAAGAATAGTCGCACCTCCTTCCCCACCATGCAGTCCTGCTGCACGCCTCGTGCTGTCGGTAGTGGTTGTGGAGCCGCACCATGAGCCAGACCAGGTCACTGATCCTGCTGAAAACTAACCCCCCCTCCAGCTGCTGTTTTGTTTTGTCTTTTTCCTTTTGCTAGATCCACTTTCAGCCCCCCCCCGGTGCAGCTGACAAGTATAGCAAGTATATTGTCCTTTACATTAGTTCTTTATAAATTGGAAAAATACTAACGAAGCAGAAGGCAGATTTGTAGGTTGTTGGATTGATTATTTAGTCAGTAAAAGAAAATTGGGGTTTGCACAGTGGGTTTTTAGTTCTGTCAAAGAACTTTTGTAGACAGCATTAAATATTTATGAAAGTGCTGGTAATTATTTGAAAATCTGTGGACTACTTAGAAATTATGTAGGTGTTAAAGATGTTTTGGTAGAATTATTTTGTGATTTTTGCAAAGGCAGTACATTTTGCAAAGCTGTAGCAATGATTTACCCAGTAGGTTTTTTCTTTTCTCAGAGTAGAAAGGTGGCTGTAGTTAAAGAACAGGTATTTCTGATTTCCTCATTGCCATACTAAAATGGAATATATCTATTTATACAGAAGTGCTAAAGATATTTTCCTATCTAATTGGAACAAACCTGCAATGTGGGGTTTTTTTAACTTTGTTGGTTTTTTTTTAAATTAGTCAAAATTTATAACTGCATTTGTGCATAACCCTTAGTTTGGTTGTAATTCAGCAAACTTTGAGTCTGTATGTAAACATCAGCGTGCAATTCAACTGAGCTGTTGTAAAGCCAGAAGAGGTGATTCTATCTCCCCTTTCCCCATCTCCTCCTCCTCTGCTTCCCCCTCCCGGCTGCTGTGGTCCTGTCCCCTCCCTAACGGCAGCTTTTGCACTTGGGGGACCCTTCATTGAGTCCATTGAGCTCAGTAACTGCAGAAAAGCCTGAATTTGGGGCGAAGGGGCCAGGTTTGTTTTCYGTGGGTTTAGCAAGTTGAGGCAGCTCAACAAGACATCGGAGAAGCAGCAGCGCCGAGATGAGGGATGCGAGGGGAGCGTGTGGCCTCGGAGGAGACAGGGAAGGGAAAGTTCACTGGTGGAGGAGCAGGAGCAGCGAGCTGCTGGAGTAGCTCAGCTGATTTGCTGAAACATGCCCGTAGTCCTTGTCTTGTGTGATGCTTTACCTTTATAAAACACTTCTATAAATTATAACTAAGTAATCTTTGTAGCAGCAATTCCTGTGTTTTACCTCTTCATAATTGGAAAAAAAAATTGGAAGAAATTAAATCCATTGCACAGGCCAGAAAGTAAGTTTGCATGAGGCTGAAGTGTTACAATTGCAGAAACAAGTACTTAACATAATTATGTATTTAATAGTTAAATTAACATTTCCTTTTACCATTTCTGTAAGTACTTATTCCCCATTATTAAGGCTACCTTTAAAGAGTAATGCTCAGCATGACTCCTACTTTGAGGATAGACTGCCTTGCTGATTTTGATCTGATGTTTTGCTGCTCTGGAATTAACACTGACCCAAACGACTGGGATTCAGAGCAGAAATTTACAGAACAGTGAAATATTTCCACTGAAAATGTGAAAAATATTGGCTGTAAATTTTTAAATACCTACTATTTCTTGAAAATCCCTTTCTCAGTTACTGCCCTTTTTAAATCCAGAGCTGGCATTTCTGGACTTCCCTTGCTTTATGTGAGGATAGCTCTCTGACTCTTAAGAGGTGGGGAGTGCCATTTTCCTCTCCAATTCTGCAGTAATGAGAGGGTGGATGTACTCATTGACATTGATCCAGGTGTCCATATTCTGGGTGATGAAAGCCATGGGGACAGAGTTGATGTTGTAACACCCTCATGTCCTCTTTGGTGAAGCATGGACCATTCTTCTTAGTCTTCAGACTCCATCACCTCTCTTCTCCCACTGTTTTTTCCTCATTTGGATCCTCAAATTGTTTCATGCAGGAGTCTTCTGGGCTTGTTTGTGTGCTATCATCCCCAGAAGAAATTACTAGCTCATAGAAATAATTACTTTTAAATACCAGTGAGCTTTGCAATTTTCTGCTTAGAAAAAAAAAAGGGGTGGTGACCGCAAAGCTCGGTTTCTCTCCATTGTGTCGTTAACTCAAGGTATAACATGAATTTTGCTCCAAACCTTAACTGTAACCAATGAGAAGAAACATCCCTCACTTGAGCGGAGCAAGCTGGGGTGAAGGGGTTTGGAGGCGGGTGCTGGAGGTAGCGATGTGGTGGCAGCAGGGCTGCTGGAATGACAGCCCTTTCTCAGCTGCTAATGCGGGCACTCAGTGCAGTTAATCCAAGAGTTTGAAGGGGGTTTTGTGGCAGGGCTAGTCTCATTCAGACTGACAAAGCTCAAACAGAGTAATTTAAGTACTCCAATTTACACCCTCTGTTAGGGTGAGGCGGGTCCTGGCCGGGAGGTGGGTGTCAGTGGTGGCATGTGGAGTAACCCTTCCACTTCAAAGTCTTGAGAGGTATAAACTAGTACAGAAAGGACAAGAACAGTACATTAAAATGCCTGGTCTACCTACACCTGCCGCAAGAGGAGCCATTAGCTCCATGAGGTGTAGCTTTAGCAGGGGTGTAAATTCTGAAGCCGATAGCCCCTGCTTGCTCTAGCAGTAAGATGCGACTGCATCATCTGCAAGACAGCAGAAGAGCTGTGGGCAGCGGGGTCTGTTATCCCTCTCTGATTCTCTTCTCATCCCCAAGGTTGTATGGCTTGGGTATGTAAAGGGCTGAAGTCAAAATATAACTAAATGCAATAGGAATTGTTTATTTTCACTTTACTAACCCGCCAGCTCGATAACGAAAATAACCCAAGAGTTCACCCTCACATTTCCATGAAGATTTAATAATCCTGTAGTTTGGGGAAGGGACTCATTTTATTAAGATTTCATTTTGCACAATAAATCACTGCATATTTTCTGATATGCTATGAAGTATAATAATAAATAATTGAAACTAAACTACCCTTACTTGTCAAAATAAATGATTTATTGTAGTTTGGGATATAGCATCTTTGAATTTTTTATTGTTTGATTCCCAGAATATTATAATTTCCAATCAGTGAAGTTAATGAAGCTCCAGTGTACTTTTCTGCATTTGCAAGAGTTACAGTTGTGTGAATGTATATTTTACACAAATATTTATGGTTAGCACTTTCCTGTACCATTTCAAGTTTACACCTTTCTCATAAGTGTTTATGGCAGTAAGTCACGAATCTTTGGGATGACAAATTTATTCAAATGAATTATCCTTCTGTTTCTGTACTTCATCTAGCAACCTGGAATCACCTAGTTGTGCACAAGAAAAACTGAGGTTTCTGTTGAAAAGAATAATTCCTATGTTTTGAAAACAGAAATACTTTGGAGTGTTAAATTTAAAAAAAAGAGAGGCTCATTTTAAGTTTTTAATATTGAGTCTAAGTTTGTCGTTTCATGTCATTGAGGTATCCAGATCTACTTACTGGCTTTATACATTCAGTTCACATTGGTTAAAAAAAAAAAAAAAAAAAAAAAAGGTCTAATGGCCTTTGTAATTTGGGCTTCCTGAAAAAAAAAGTGCTTTTTCACTTTTTAATCTTGAGGAGGAGGAAATAGATTTGAAAAACGGACTCAGATATAGGTATCCTTAGATTTTGGGAGTAATAACAGAAAGAGAACATGGGACATTTTTTTGGGTGGACTATATTGTGAAAGCTATAGAAAAAGAATTCTTTTTTTTTTTTTCTTCTTCTGTGTCTATGCCATGTTATCCCTTTGGAAAAGCAAAATGTTTCCATTGGTTTTCTTTACATCCTCACAGTGCTGATAGTGCTCCCAGATTTCTACTTCTTATTTTTTCTGGGGAAAGAAAGTCAAATATAGAAACTTCTGTTATCAATAAAACAAGAACAACTGTTCTTTCTAAAATACATAACCATTTATTAAAGAATCTAGACTGGATCGGTACCATTTATTCCACAGGAATGTAGCATTAGATTTTAAGATCTGTAGAGGAAGGGTTAGTGAGTTTAAGCATTTTTTGGAACAAAACTACCACTAAAATACATAGAACAGTGTCTGCTGTAGAAGTAGAAGAAAACCTCACCAGGGCATTTTAGCAGAAATGTTGTTCTCAAGATTTTTTTTTTATTTCATTGAGTATGGTACCTTCCTATCTCTAACAAATCACATTGGAAAACGGTTTGAAAAGATATTCCCACTAAGTGAGATTGCTATAAAATATGTATGTTTTTGAGCAGCAGATGGAATAAATTCTCCTCTTTCGCTTAGCAACAGAAATGCAACGCAATATAGGTAGTGCAGGTGCTGCACGAGGGGGTTTTGCTCTGACCCACCAATGGTAACAAAACCAGTGACAAGGCAGTCCTTGTTTTTATGTTTCCACGAAGAAGGGTATTCATCTTGACATGACTCCTTCATCTGCACCAAGCTAACACAGATACTGCCAGAGTATTTGCTTTTTATTTCTGACTCCCTTTGCAATGAACGAGATCCTCTGCTATCGTGGTGTGCCATGGTCCCGCTGAATTCAGCAAAGTTACGCCATTTTATAGCAGATGAGGTCATTCACTTAATCCTGTGATTTCACTATCTGTAAAATGGCAATAATAACATTTACTTTATAAAGTGCATTGAGATCCTTGCACAGAGAAGTGCTGTATAAAGGCAAAATATGGTTAATATTATTTTCATACAAACACAGGAGTTTCCTGTAAATGCTTGGCTTTCAGTTGGGAATACATTTATCTGGCAGCCTTTCAGTGCACAAAGGAAAGTGCAATAGCCTGAAGACAAGAATGAAGACAACCCAACCTCTTCTGTTTGTTGGAGGTTTTTTCTTTTTTTCATGTAATTCTCCATTGCTGGAAAAAATAGGTGCCAGAGCCCTGAAGAGTCTTTCATGTCACAGATTTTCTGATAACCTTGCTGTTGTTCTGTGAAAGCTAGGGTCGTTTAAAGGTTTTAAAATAAATTTTTATATCTCGAAAGTTAGAAAATTAAAGCACATTGAACCAGTGTGCTTTAATTGATCTCGTACTCCGAGAAACATAGCTTTTGTGGCAGCTTGCAAGGAAGAATGTCAGCTTCAAGCGCTTAAAACCAAGCATGGTGATTATGCCATAACCGGGCTCATTAACTTCAGCAGAATTACTTGTGCTAATATACACTCCTAGGCCATAGGAAGATTTTGCCATGTATAGCACTGAATTTAACATGTAGTAAGGAAATATAGTTTGGCTGGTGGAACTTTAAGGGAAAGGTTATACTTTTTTGCTTGTAAGTATCTCATTTTGCTATTCACACCACTGGTCTTTGATCAAATTAACATTTTACTGTAAGTAGAAGAGCACTCAGTTCATGCTATTCATTATCTTGTCAGGAAACAATGAGAATAATTTAAACTGGATATATTGTGTAAGGCGCCTTTTTTTTTTTTTTTTTTTTTTTTTTTTTTTAATTGGAAAGCGCACGGCAGCATTACGATCATGACCTACTGGCTCCACTGTGAACAGTACAATATTTACATGCTATGTTAAGGAGAATGAAAGTATTTTGAAATATTTTGTTACCAGGGAGGTAGCTCTATGCTAGAAAAACAGCGGTATGGAAATTAGGAGGAATTGTATGACTGAGCTATCCAGAAAAATAGCATTTTTAGACAATGCTGGATTTGCATGATCTCTATCAAGGCCAGTAGTGTGACTGTCACTGGTCATCATGGTTTTTCTAGGCTGTGCATAGTAGATTTGGAAGTAAGAAACCAAGAGTTTTAGCACCGACTGATGAAAAGCAACTGTACTATGGCATACATATTTCTTAGCCGAAGTGGGATAGTTTCACACAAAGAGAAGGTTGTGTGAACTTTCCAGTGGCTCCAAGTTGTGCAAGATTGCTAGGTTTTAGCCATTTTCCATACTGGGCGTCTGTCTCTGGCTGCACTCTCTTTTCTTATTTCAGGAAAAATTGTTCAACCATTTCTAAGAACAAGATTAGGAAAAAAAAATCCAGTTTTCCCCACATGTTATGAGTTGTTCTTGCTGTTTTAGTGAGGAGCCTGCTGTGCCCATATTTAAGAGAAGGGGCTTGGCACTTGATGAGGGAGGGTTTGCCTTTTTCTCAGGGTTGTATCTTCTRTTGCTTCAAGTAGCAGAAGGAAAAAAAAGCCCCAAGTTTGGCCAGCCTATAAGCGTCTGAAAAAAAACCCGAGTTCACACAAACTCAACAGAATCTGGTTTGAATTTGTCAGCTTTGATGTCCGTGCCTGTCCCAAGCACGCCGCAGTCTATCACTGYGCCAGCTGGGTGAACATTAACCAGCCAGGTTTTTCTTCTCGCGGTTGTAGTATAAGGTTCAGTGCCACTTTGACGGGGAGCACTGGGAGGGGAGATGCTACTCCAGGCTGCCCCTGCCACAACGGGGAGACGGGCAGCGTCGGCGTGAGAGCACGGAGAGCGGGAAGTGGAGAGGGGATTGGTGGTAGGGAGGGAGGGAGGAGAAGGACCGGGACAGGGCTGCTGCGGGGACACTTGGAGAAGAAGCATCGAGGGAAAGAGGAAGGAGGAAATCGTGGGGGTAAGACAAATTCTGGAAGTTTGTGTGTATTCGTTAGGTCGTGCGAGGTACAAGCTTGCTTTTGCCTGCCTGAAGCTAAAGGCACCATGAAGCTCAGAGAAGACAGAAACTGTGCTTCCAGTGGCCAAAATGAATTAGGAAGGGGACAAAGGGACAAGCGGAGAGGGGKAGGAGTCAGAGAGGCAAAACCAGAGGTTTTTGCAGGGGAGCAGCACCACAGCCACTGTGTGGGGTCTTGGGTGCAGGTGAGTGGGTGAGAAACGGCCAAACGCAGCCCATGCCATGCGGTGAGGTTGTGGTTGGCACCACCATGCAGAGCACCTGAATGGAAATATGCTGGGGGCTTGGGGAACCCATATAGCTCAAAATGGGGGGTTATGCCAGTGCATTCATTAACGCTTCTGAAGCACTTAGATGCTTTGATGGTGGAAACCAGAGCACAGCCCGTGAGGAAGTGATTAATCCTATCTGCAGAGGAGGGTGGGATTAGTTTGCAGTAAATAAGCCGCAGAGGTCACACACAGAACAAGGAGGACAAAGCAAAATATTCATTCACCAAGCAATATTCATCCCGAGAGTTGAATGAAGTAGGGGGTCTCATTGGAAAAAAGCAATAGCATGTTACTGTGCCGTTCCACCTGCCTCCCCTGCGCACAGGGGGTGGCCGAACATACCTGCGGCCTTGGGGTTGGCTTTTCAAAACTTTTGAGTGCTCAATTTTGAAACTACCATTCTTTTAACGGGTTTTTGTGTGTAATTTATAATTTATATTGCAATAGCACCCAAAAGCTTTCCAGACACTGAACACATCTATAATTCTGGCTCTAAAAAGCTTCCATTCTGGAAAAAAAAAGAGAATAATTGACCAGTATTTCCCAAACAGAATTGCCCAAAGTTTTTGTTGATGTATTTTTAACAATGCGTAGTATGAAATCTCATCTAATATTATTCACAGGATTACAACAGGTGTTCTGAATTGGCTGGGGAGGCTATGCAGAAAGGGCAGCTGACAGCTTACTGTATATGCAGATGTAACATCTATTAGGAATATCCTCTGTGGTTTGCTTGCATGCAAGCTGAATAGATTCTCAAAACAATGCTGCTGTGAATGGAAGCCATCAGCAGAATTGCTTAAGGCTGCAAAACCCATTACTTATACAGCAGTAGATGCAAGAGCGAGTGCCACAGTGTAGTAACTTGTCCTGCTTTGCTGGAGTTGTTTAGCAGTTATTAGATCAATATATGTACATCCGCATCTAATAAAGTGCAAGAAAATATTTTATCTCAATCTGTATCGTTAGCTCAGKTTTTTATCCTAATATTATCCAGCTGTATAAACAATGTAAACTTTCTCTTTTTGTGCCTTTTTAATGCTGCTGCCATTTTTTCATGCACAGAATAGGTCATGTCCCACGCTCGGATTATTAGAGCCATGTTACTGTACTTTTTACAATTACCTTTTAATTACACCTGTAGAACCTATGCAAAATCATTTAATATAATGTTGTGAGCAAATAGTGCAGATGATGCATTTCGTATTTGATTGCCGTTAGTTTACTGATTGATTAAACACGCAGACAGAGTCTCTGCTTTGACTAGTGAGTCAAAGACTGTGCACACACACAGGGGTATAGGTTTTATATTCGCTATTTCAGATGACTTAGGTTTTCAAAAGGATTAGCTGAAAAAGCAGGGAGTCTGGCACACAGAAATATGGCAGTTTTGGTGGCTTAAACATGAATTTATTATTCAATAAAGGAAGGGGCCCATCAGTGTAAAAGTTGGTCAAGAAAAGTTTTGACCTTGATTGGTCAAAATTGGGTTCATGGGTTTGGAAGAGTTGGTGATATGTCTTGGAAGTGGAGATAGAAAATTATTTTAGCTATTTTCTGCTGAAAGTGCAGCATGATTTGCATGGAGTAGCCCAGGTGAAAAGCAGTCATTACTCAAGGAGGTAAGCAGTGTGGTTTTATAAAAATAAAACAAATTTTTACAAAAAAGAGAGAAGAAAGTCTGACCAAGAGGAGTATATACTGTAAAAACAACCAGGTTTTGTTCCACTTTCTTAACAGAAGCTTATACACAGTTATGGAAAGGACTTTGCTGCTATTTATTGCCTGAAGTTAGTGATCCATCTGTCTCTACCCAAACTCTTGTACAGACAATCTTTCCTCACAATTCTGCCTTTCTCCTTTCTATTATTATTCAATATTTGTATGGGAATTTTGTCTGGTAGCCAAGTCACAGGCTTATCAGATATTGCGTAAATCCTCAGCAGCTGGTAACTGATCTGTGCAAAATTGTCAGGTTAGGGTTAAATATTGTTGAATAAATAGACCTGCTGAAAGAACAGAATCTAACAATTCATGTTTTGGGAAATAATTACTGAAGAAAGACAGCCCACAACATTGTATGTGTGTTAGAGAGAATGGTCAGAATATCTTTTAATTCAGCATTTACCCGTGAGAATTATTCCCATGAGGAACCTTGCAATAAAATCTGCTTGGTCTATGAGAATAGAAAGAAATTGAATAAAAAGACTCCATTTCCACTTGTATTTATTCAGTCTGGGAAATTCAGTGGGCCGCAGCATTAGTATCAGCAGGGGATTCCTTGCTCCTAGCGTTAAATTACTGTCATAATCGCTCAATTATTTCTTCCTTGTACTGTTTAAAATAAAAATCCATCACATTCTATGTTTTTTTTCTAACATTTATTAGGTTGAGTGTTTAGGAAAATCAATTATATTCAGTCAGGCATGAATTGATGAATGTTCTTGTAATAATTGTCAGTTGTTAAACTGAATGTACTTTCTCTTTTCACCCCTTTTCATTTCCTTCAGAGGGCAGAGGTGGCTCAGAGAGAGGCAGAGACCTTAAGGGAGCAGCTCTCGTCAGCTAACAAATCTCTCCAACTTGCTACGCAGATCCAGAAGGCACCTGATGTGGTGAGAGAAAATATTTACTGACTCTTACAGGTTTCTGACATTCCTGCAGTACAGCTCTTTCAATTTATGCTCACAGCTATAAAAATATCTGTTTGGAGTAATATTTTAACTGCAGTGGAATTGTGTTCCTTTGGGATTGCGGTTTGGTTAAACTTCTAAGGGGGTTGGTGGCTGCAGAAGACCATGGGAAGGACAGAGGTCGCTCTGCTCCGTGGTGGCCGGTACGGTGATCCATAGCTTTCCACAGCTGCTGGTCCAGGCGGATAGCAGTGACTCTCAGAAATTATTTCACACTGGTAAGAGCGTCAGCAGAGGAAAAATAAAGGCAGCAATGCGGTATAACAAAGAGTGCCTTGGTGGGCCATCAGCACATGCCTGCCTGGAGGGCGCAGCAGAGGCGTGGAGCTGCAGACCGAGGGGACCAGCTTTGCCCAGAGTTGGTTGCATTAGCAGGGACCTGCCGCCTGGCCATTTCTGCGTCTTCTTATTCTTAGTGTATGGGCTGTCAGAGGAACTAGAAATAAATTCGGTATCATTCCAGTTTTCATTGAATATATCTAAACTGAGAATTACACCTATAAATCCAATAAAAGAAGCTTAGAAAACTGAGAAGATATCCTGTACTCCTAAAGGTTTGGCTGCTTGTTGCCTTCTCTGTGTGTTTCTAAATAAAGCATACACCGCTGTTCGGGGAGGCTGGTAGCGCTGACTCTGCTGATCGGACCTTGCAGGCACAGAGTGCTATTACAGGACTCCAGCTGGTCCTGGATTAACAGGTATCACAGATGAGCAGGCAGATTATTTTGATTTTTGTTTGCCAAAGGAGAAATAGGAGTATTTAAATGTAAATATGCAATTAAGTGAAATTTAGTCTAATTCTAAGCAGCAGATTTAACAAACAAAAGAAATCATGCTCCTTATATTGCTTTTTTCTTGCAAGACATATACATGCTTGACACTGATATTGGAGAAACACATGGTTGCCTTTGAAATACATTTGCAGAGAATGAGTAACAAACCCTAAGTCCTCCAGATCTGTTTGGTCGCCTATTAATACAACCCAGTATTTTCTCAGAGAAGTCAAAAGATAGACAAGCAGGCTGCAAAACAAAAAATAAAAAAATAAAAAGCCTGAATATCACTTGTAACTCTGAATTACCTGCCTCTTCCTATCTTGTGTCCTAGTCTTATCATTATTTTAACATTAGGTCTTTCTTGTATTTAATAGTACTTCTGCACTTCATTTATATTTAATATGACAACTACTGCAGGATGAAAATGATCATTATCTATCTTATTTCAGACTCTACGTTCTAGTCTCAATAGGCACAAGCAGCAGATGATTATACAACTTGTGACGTTTCATGCAAGCAAATTAGAGGTTTTTTCAAGTTAAAAGTAGAATTCAGTGTAATAGGAGAGCGTTGTTAACTGCTGTTAGTACATGTAGCTTTCTGTGAGATACAATGGTATGTAGTCACTGAGAATCAAGCTAAGTGTTTAGAAGATATGGAAAAGGTATTTTGTTGTGCCTACATTTTCCAGAAAAGAGGGTATGGAGTATTTTTCAATCTGCTGCAATGTCATCTTGAATTGTGAGGAAAGTGCTTGGGTGACAGTACCGATGGGTTGAATTTTCAGCTCTTTCGCCGTAGGATCTTTGGTATAGTGCTTACGATCATTGTCTCTCTCTTGGTAAATGGATTCTTTCCTACTTCACTGGTGTTTTCTGAGGAACAGCCATTAACCTTTGTAAGACGCGTTTTAGGCTTTTTAATGGAACGTGCGTTTATCGTTGGGCTGCCTTGTGCTCCCCAGATCTGCACAAGGATTTCCTTATGTTCTTCAGGAAGAGGGGTTCAGAGCAGTCTGATGCATTATAGCTATTGATCTCTTAACACAAAAGGAGACAAAAGAGATGGTACAATTAGTCTGTATTATCTTTTCTGAATAGATCTACCTCCTTCCTAACTTCTCTGTCCTCTCTTATTTCTTGTCCTACTGGAAAGTCGTTCTAGTGAGGAAGTTTCAGACTTGAGGACAGATTTTGCAGCCGTGGGAAACTGGAAGAAGAAAGATCCTCATTTAGGAAAGGGAATTTCTGAAAGTGGAGACCAAAGGGAGAACAGCCTTGTCTTACAGCTGTCACATCTATCTTCACCCCCATGGAGGAGAGGCTTTAGTTGCTAGCAATAATGTTAACAGCAAACAATTTTCATGCAAAGAGCAAGTTCATTGGAAGTAGCAGTTTGGGGCAATTTTTGACAATTTTGCCTGAAACGTGCAGCATGCATACAAAGAGCCAAAGGCACATGACTCTGCCGTTCCTGATTAAGAAATTCTGCTCCATTACTTCAGAATATTTTATCTGATTAGTATTTTGTAAGCACAGATTTTCATAGTTGTCAAAGCATTTGGACTATTAATAATAAATAGATCTAAATAGAATCCCTTGACTTTCACGGCTGCATCTTTCCAGTGCACTTATGAAATAGGGAAATTTATTCTCTCCATTATCCCTCTTTTACCAAAGAGCTGTCCTGGGGAGTAGAAAGATTCATCTTCCAGATTCACGCAGTCAATCACAGGAGTCCCAGATTTAGAAATTGTTTCTGTCTCTTAGCCACCCGATGCCATGCTTGGTCCTTACCTAACGGCCCTGAATTCAAGCTTGTTGCCTTTTTTTTATTTATGTGGTCTAATACTTTTTTTCACATTAGGAGCAGGCCATCGAGGTGCTAACACGGTCCAGCTTGGAAGTAGAACTGGCTGCGAAGGAGCGGGAAATCGCCCAGCTCGTAGAAGATGTCCAGAGACTCCAGGGCAGCCTCACCAAGCTGCGGGAGAACTCCAGCAGCCAAATCTCACAGCTGGAGCAGCAGCTGACTGCCAAGAACAGCACACTTAAAGTAAGGCTCGGTTCTGTGCTCAGCAGCTTTCAGAGGATATAACTGACATACCAATGTTGGGTTTTACTGATGTAAGTTTTCTGTGGTTCTGAGAGGCACCATAAAAGCCATTGACTTCTTCAGGATGCTGTTGAATTCTAGTTTCTGCGACATTTTATTCTAAGTGATCGCAGTTTTGTTGAAATTTAATTTACCTAGTTCTCATGGTTTTGAAATTTGTTTTTGCAGAACATGGCTACCTTTAGAATGAAAACCACCAACAAAACCCAACATATATTTACCATGCATATGTAGTGAAATAGCTGAACTGGAAAGGCACAGAAAATCCTTCTTAGGTTTTAAAACTTTTAATTCCCATTCCAGTGATTGGTATTGCAGATTTGCCAGGAATGTTTATTGTGCTATGGTCTATCTTTGAATTTACCTGCTACCCCCTTCAGTTCTCTCTACTAGAAAAGGGAAGTGTATCATGTAGAGCATAAAAACAGGTAAAATCAAGACACAGAGAAAAGGCTTTTTAGCCTTAATAACCATTTAATCATTTTTTTTTAACTGTATATTTGCTGCACAGTAATTCCCGTTTATAATTAGCAGTCCAGTCCTATACTCATTTGCATACCAGTAGCACTGCACTAAAACCAGAAGAAACATCTAACAATTTTGTGAGTGACCCTTTTACCTTTTGCTTCAGCAGCTTTACWTTTTTTGTGCACTAGCCCACACAGTTTTGATCTATCAGTAAGCATGAGAAATGTTTCCTGACGTGTGTTATGAATCAGTTTCCTGTAACTCCTGTCTCTTTCATTGTTCTACCATCTATGAGCTTCAAAGTGTAAACAAGATAAATTTATCTATTCCATTAAAGACTTCATAGTTTTGCAGGTTTTATAGTCTGAGAGTTTCTTGAAAGCAGGAGGCTGATGGTACCCACTTAGCTCTGACTGTGGCGTGGGTAGCTTTCCTCTATCAGAATGATTTAATGTTCAATTGAAACTCTTACAAATTGTTCTAATTCGGACATTTTTTAGTGGTTACTAGTTTTGCTCTGGTGTAGCATAATTTATGTGGAGAAATGTCTGTTACAGATGAAAGCCGAAGTGTTGCATTCAGTCTGCTTTCTGCATGTTTTAAGACAGCCTTACAGAATTTTTATGAAAATTCAGTAGAGCAAAGGAAACCTATTAGGTTCCTATATTGACAGTATCAGTCTCTCCCCATCTGTCACCATGTGGGCACCACTCTTAATGAGGGAGGAAGGAGCTGGCCTCGTTTTGAGGGACACATTTTGCTGGCTACACCCATGTTACGGTTTTTTTTTATTTTTTCATAAAGCCTGACAGAAAATATCTTGAGTCCTTGCACTTGACAGATTTTCTTGGAATAAAGCATGTTCCTGGTGAGGTCAGTATTAGTTTAGCCATTAACTTCAAAGGAAATAGGATCATAGAAATGACAGAGCAAGTCTTTGATTTTCATTTCAGTAATCTCCTTCCATTTTCTCATAGGCTTGCCCAGTTAATGCTCTGTATTTAGGTTCCTGTTGATAGTGTCTGATGCAGTGACTCTTGATAAAGTTTTAGTCATTTCAACCCTCTTTAACCTTATTTGTTGCACTATAAAAATATTTCAAAATACATACTTTTACCCCAAAGTGCTGGGAAAACCTGTGTCTGAGATCTGTTTTACAAAGAACCAAATCTCAGTGGTGATGTGTTGATCTCATGTTTGATTATAGAGGAACTGCTTCTAAAATAACTGAGATTGTAATGGTTGCCTCCACAAAAAATGAATCACAGTTTCACAAATTAAAGCAATGTTCTCAGACCAGGTCTTGGGGGAATTCTTTAATACTCTATGACTTAATGAAACAATACAGAAATACTTTCAAAATTATTGCTTCTTTATCTTCATCTGATCTAATAATCAAAACATGTCCTCTAGTAACAAGACTTTTCTAACTATAATTATATTAACCTTTTGTTGCTGGGAGTTAGAGCTTCCCTGCTACCCAGTTAAAATACAACAGTGCTAGTTAGCAAAGAGATACATCAGATAACCTGGGTTAATTAAATATGGGCTTTTTAGTTTATCACGCTCAACTAAACTATGACGTTAGTCTAATGGGGCTTTTAAAATGTTTTAAGCCCCTTAATACAGCCCATGCTATTTACCTACGACACTTTAGTTAATAATACAGTAATGATTTAAAAAAAAAAAAAAACATAAGAGGGGACCCTCTTATGCATGCTTTAACATGGGTTTGTTCATACAACAAATGCGAGATGATTCCTTAACATGGAATATTTGCAAATTTAGTGTGCAGAAATGCCACCAGTCCATTCCTTCTGTCCTCTGGCTCCCTGCGTTTTTGTGTGTTGGAGGACGTTAGAATATATTTTGTCTGAATTAACCAGGTTGATATTTAGTGCAAGATACTAGTTCCTCCAGATTGTCTCACAGCTTGAACCTTTGTTATACCATGTTCTGTGCATTTTACAGGGTTCTTTGAGACAATTACCATACTAATACATTTTAAAACAGTCATTGACTGGGAAGATGCCAGCTGCCTAAATGGTCTGCTTATATACAGGCATTGCATTCCTAGTTGGTAGTTTATATTGTTTAGTAAAGTATACCTTCAGGTGTAGATTTTCCATGGCAACAATCTCTATATTAGGTACTTGGGAATGATGGATGTATGTGTTTTTTATACAATTCAAAGTAAAATACTGCTGGTTGCCATACTGCTATAACAGCATACAAGTACCTGAGAGTCCAAAACGGCTTCATTCTGTCAACATCTTCCCCCCCCCCCCCCGTGTTTTGTACCTAAAATTTCCAGAAATACTTTCAGGGTATAGCATATCCCTGTACAGAATTACATTTAATATAGATTGCATTAAAATGGGAATCATTAGCTTTTCTGTATTTTATATCTGTTTCTACAAAAGGCTTTTTTCTTAGCATATCCTTGCATAAGTAACTAACATATTAATCCAGGATATTGTTTGTTTTAAATTTATTCCAGTACTTTTTATACTGAGGACTAGTGTAAATAGCCAGTTACCCCTATTGTAAAAGCTAATCTGCTGTAGACCCAAAAATGTTACGAGTCACAGAGTTAAGGARGAGGTGGTTTGTAGTGTGTCTTTGCTTTAAGCTGTAGAGCAGCAAAAAGCAGTTAGAAGCAGCCAGCAGAGTGACATGGCCAAGGAGAGCTGAAAGATGTTGTGTAGCGTTCGGCAGGGTCCTCCCATTGCCTGCATCGAGTTTTAAAGCTGTCAGTCATGATGCTGAGTCTCCTCCCCAGTACCGAGAGCTCTCTGGCTCACTGGTTTCATTTAAAGATCCCTCTCCAGTCTTACTGAGCCTGATCTGGTGCTTTAAAAAGTCTAACTGGATTCCTTGTTAAAGTAACTCTGTTTTGCTCAGTGTCGAGCTGCAGCTTGAAAAGCTGCTTGAACTTGTGGTATGTTGTAGCTGGCCCTCCTTAAAACTTGGAGAACTGAAGTGACATCTTGGGCCCTGGGATTACGTAGTACATTTGTATAATCAGATTTCAACACACGTTGGAGGTTATCAAAACCTCAAACATCTTTAATATTTGTAGGATTTTCCTAGTTATATCAGTATAGGGGTTTTTTAGCAGGGCCAAAACACCTGTAGCACTGTGTCTGCTACAGAAAGCAAAGTCGGTACTCCCTATAATTTCAGTTAGTAACTGGAATTTGGTAAGGCAGGACATGTCAGAAGAAATGACTAAAACTTGCACTGTATTTATTCCAGGTGAAAAAAATTGTTTTAGCTGAAACAGACTTTTTTTTTTTTTTTTTTTAACACAATCTGAATGACTGCACAAGCTACTGATGGCTAAGGATGCTAGCACACAAGACTTTTTAAGAGGCTGCTCATTTCATCAATGTCCCGTAGAGTGCAAATTCCACACTTAACAACAGTTTCTACTTTCCTGCAACAGCCGGTGGTGGTGATCCTTTAAGAGTTGCTTGTTGAGCAGCTGCCAGAGCAGGGGCTCATGTATTACTGCCGGGAGATGCCTCTTGTCAGCAGTGACTAAGGATCATGGATTATGGTATCAAAAAGCAGAAAGAGGAATTTAAGAGGGCTGTATATTGATAACATGGATGTCCACTTTGTCACTGCTTTTTAATATACGTACTAATGGAAGGCAGAAATTTCAGCAATGCGTAAGCTGGAAAGGGCATGACAGGAAATCCTTTAAAAGATGGCAAAATAGCTGGAAGTCCAACAAAGCCCCATCGTGCTGCTGGTGTCATCTCAAGAAGCCTCATTTAAATTATTAAGATGGCTCAGATGAGGGACTTGCTAATCTGTGGGTGCTGTATTACATAGTGTTTAGGTTTATTGCTTGTACCCATTGGATAGCTTTGACATGGGTGATATCTACACACTGGCTTACTTGGGAAGACAGCATAGTTAAGAGGTTCTCACTTCTAATTGTTCGTCTGTCCCTTGCCATTCATGCACCCATAACTGTGCTGGTGCAGAACTTTATGGGGCTGCATTTTAAACAGGTTTGCTAAAATTATCCAAGTTCACACTAGCCCTTCCCTGCCTTCCTCCTGCGTTCAAACAAGCAGCCCAGGAGTGGGTGTGGGATCTTCTTGAATTCACTTTTCCACTGAAGGCAGCCTCTCCTGGACATAAAGCCCTATTTTTCTTTTTCATGTCATATATTCCTTTCCTTTTCAAAGTAGATGCTCTGTCTTTGAGGGTGGTACGTCCTTGTGTTATTTCTGTTTCCTGTGACCTTTGAGATTCTGTGCCAATTTTAACAACAAAAATGAAGTGAAGCAGAGCTAGCCTGAACTTATCCATGGAAGTTGCAGGCCAGTAAGTTCTGTTCTTTCTTTGCTTAGATCAGGTGTGCCTGTGCTAAGCAAAGAAATTATTAGTGGGAAATTAATGTGGCTTCTGCAAGCAACGTAACGGCATCAATTATGTATCACTATGTTTTAGGCCTCCTGAAGCATTTATCCTGTAGTGATGAGCACTGTTGTTGGGAGCAGGGGCTCTTGGGTAAGGTCCAAATGTGTGGCATTGCGTTATGGATTGTGTTAGGAGGTTTGTTTCAACGTTTGTGGCATCTTCACACCGAAGAGAAGCCATTGAGACTGCCCCAGGTCAGGCAGACCTGAGCAAAAAGACCTGCTGAGTTGGTCTCAATGCTTCATCTCCGGTGTGTAATCATATTAGTTATTGCAATAAGTAATGCTTGTAAAACGACTTGGTACAGCTGTTTTGTTTGGGCATGAGGCATTGTAGAAGTCTTACAAGCCTAAGGTGTTCGAGTCAACAACAGCTTCTTCAGTCTTTTATTTTTCATGTAGATAAGGTTATCAAGAACTGTCATATTAAGAATACAGTATGTGCCAAAGCATCCTGCTTGTTTACTCAATTTATCAGTTTTGTAAAAATTCAGCTGCCCCATTTTTAATACCTTCCTCCCCAGTCTGTTTATTGAGCACATGACAGTGACATTGCAAACAGCCGAATTGGGACCTACTGAATTCTGTAATGCTTGGCACTCTGTAAACAAAGGAAGAGTGAGGTATAATTGTGTTTACGTTGAATTGGTTATAGTTTGTTTTCTAATATATGTAAATTAGGTAGAGTCATTAACCCTCACTTGTGCACTGCTGTATATATGGAATAATTTAAAGATTATTTTGAAAGCCTGCAGAAAAAAATCTAAATAATTAAATCCATGTTCTTTCTTTTAAAGCAACTGGAAGAAAAACTGAAAGGACAGGCTGATTATGAAGAGGTTAAGAAAGAATTAAAGTAAGTGTTAAATGCTTACATAATTTTTTCACACACTCTAGTTTAACAATGCTTGTTAAATGAAGCCACAAATCTGTGTTCTTGGAACAATAAAGAATTCAGTCAAAACCACAAAGACGGGGAAATCGGGAATACTGGCAGAAGTTGCATCCAGAACCAGTGCAACTGCTGTATCTGAGAGCACTCCTTTTTGTTGCAGCAAAGTATCGCAATAGCAAATAATACAAGTGTCCATGAAGAAAAGGCACTAAAGCTATCATCCACCAAGGGTAAAAAGTTTGAAAATCTGTGGTATTTTAGGTGGACCACTCTCTAAAAATCCCCAGCCAACAGCTGAATGTAATGTGGACCAAGAATTTAATGAAGGACCTTTGGCCATAATACCTTTTCTATGCTTTTGCCAGCCAGTGTTCAGCACTTACCATTTTAATGCTGAGCTTGTTTCACTGTATATTTTTGCTAATATATTGTGGTTTTAAACTAAAGCCACAAACAGCCTGTTCCTATTTCAAGGGATTTTTTTAAGAGACTTAAAAGACCCTCATTTTAAACTATAACAAGATAAGCTGTCAGGTTCAGAAGAGAAGTTTTTTGACTGGAAATATGTTTAGTGTCAAGGTTTAAATAACTGCAAGAAACTCCATCTCTTTTTTCATCATTCTAGCATTCTTGTGTGTATTTTAAGAAGACTGAAAAAATGTTACCTTGTTTAATGAGGTATTTCAGATGAGGCTGGTAGTCATGTGCTTTTGTTTACATGTCCCTGGAGAATATGTAAAGCAGGTTTTGGTTTTGCAAGCCCAATGACTGCCCAGCCCCTGGTGCTATTATATTCAAGCCACGCTGGCTGCGGTTCTGGTTCACTGCCAGCTGCAGCACACCCTGATGTAGGTATATAGTTTCAGTCAAGCGAAATGAGTTGTCCATTTCTTTGGTCATTATACCTGAATATTAACTGGTCTCGAAAAAGCTTCATTTACCCGTTTTAGTGATACAGGTAAATATGTCCATGTTCTCTCCTGAGTTAAGGAAACGCAGCTTCAGATTTCAGCTGGTTTATGCCCTCATATGTAAAGTAGTGAATGGGTATTAAGCCACAACCTTCCAATTTGCTACACGAGTTACTAAAATGTGAATGTACCGGAACAGCAAATGAGTTTTAAATCCTACCTGGTTTAACACCTTTACTTTAGATATGAAACTCATTTAGATCCCTGTATTCCTGGCGGTAATGCCTTTTTTTTTTTTCTTTTTTACAACACTGACTTACGTGAGGGCAGGGATGGGAAGGCAGATAAGAGGTCCATGAGAAGCCACAACACAGGACTGTTCATACGGTGCTTCTGCGTGTTCCTATTATTTCAAGATGAGCCTGCAGTGAAATAGATGGGAGAATCTCCTGGAAGTGGCCCTTGTTGGGTACCAGTAAATTAAATCCCTTTCTCCTGGCTGTTACAGCTTTTATATTCTCTAATTTGTGGGTAACATTTTTTATCTGGGCAGGTGACTTTGGAGGGACAGCCAGCTAGCTTGTAGGTAGCCTGGGGTCCATACACCATCCTGCTGGATGGTGCAGGGGGTTAAGACCCTCTGTGAGAGCACTGCAGGTGTTTGCAATACTGCATCATCACAGCAGCTCATTCATGCAACCCTCTCTGCTCCCATCTGGTCCAAAAGATGTGCCAAAATCTAAATGTGCATCACCTGAGAGTGACAGTCTGATCTGAAGTGAAACTATGAAAAGTCTATTGCTGTAAATCTGGTATCCCTCATACTGAATCCTACTATGCCTGCCTTTGTGCCCTGAAACACTGACAAAAATGAACTGCTCATAACGTGCATACGCACCAAGAAAAAATATGTCTTGTCAGTAAGGAAGAAAGAGAACAAACTTCTCAGTTGTTTTGGCACTGATGTATTTTCCTTAATCCTCCCAAGGATGTTAGAGGCATTCTAGGCTGAGGGATCTCAATATCAGCCAACTTCTAACCTTGGAGGAACTTAACTGGGTCCACGTCAAGATCTGGGATGGGAGGATTCCTTGCTTTCTGCATTGGCT
The DNA here is from genome assembly GCA_035582835.1 of Phoebastria nigripes. NCBI lineage: Eukaryota > Metazoa > Chordata > Aves > Procellariiformes > Diomedeidae > Phoebastria > Phoebastria nigripes. The sequence goes on from JAYKAV010000211.1 coordinate 1,247,236, forward strand.
TTTGTGCCAAATGGCTTTTAAACCTATTTTTGACATCTGAGAGCTCTGTGTGTCCTTTCAGTTCCCTCTCGAGTAATATGGCAGTACTAACCCTCCTGCCTTTGCAGTTGGGATCATACGAACAGAAAGTCGAGCTGTCCCAATGCACACTTCGCTTTAGAGTAAGATCTTTTCAAGTCGTCTTAGATGTGCAGATTCAAGTCACAAGATCATTCCTTTAAAAAGCAGATAACTGATCTTGAGCAGCAGATTGAGTCGAGATCTCATGGGCAAAGATATTCCTGGAATCCAAAGGGGAAACATTTTGCTTCCTCATATTCCTGAGGAAAATGTCTCTTTTGTTACACATTCGGAGAGTCGTTTTTGACATGTTTAACTCCTACATTTTTTTGAAAAAATGAACCTGCTGTAGTGAATATTCCTCCAAGGGCAATTCGAGATACCATCAACTTGGTTTTTAGTATATTTTGGGTTCTAAGTGTATAGGAAATTACCTGTGAAATTGCCAGAAGGCTATTTCAGGTAGCAAAGAATCCACTTTAAGTAGGCAGAGGTCAGTAAGTTTCCAGCCGAGGTTTGAATACGCATGCCTGCTTCACACTCGCTGAAAAATGCAGCTGCTGCAAGGTTCAGGATCCTTTCTGAAGGTCCCAGCTGGCAGCAGTGCTCGGAACCAAAATGCATTGGTAGAGCAATCTGTGCAAGTGGAGGGCACAACAGGATCAGGGCTTTAAAGCCAGACTTTCGGTGCCGAGAACCCGATATACGCACTAAATACGTTCAGTCTTGCTTTGCACTTCCGACTGGTTTCAGTCTGGTTCTGTAGGCAGCACGGTAGTGGTCAGAGCACGTCACGCCCGCTCCTTCGAGAGCGTGCAGCTTCTTTTGGTTTAGTCTCATCCAGAAGGAACACGGTTGGTATGCTCCAGGACTGCTCTGCATGGCAAACCGAAGTGTGGTAAGTGGGGATTACTGGGAGACCTGCGTCGCAAGTGTACTGCTGATCTGAACTGAAATGGGAGAAACACCTGTGATTTGCCGTGGGAAGTTTGCCACGTGATCGTTTGCTGTTACAAATTGTTTTGTTTTTTTTTTAAATTCAGATGAGTCTCCTTATTTGACCATCATGAGTACGTACATTACTACTTGCTGTCCTTCCAGAGGCCATACCCTGCAGAATCCATGGGAGGATGAAAACAGTCACCTACCAGTGACTGGGGTTTTCCCTAGATGAGTGTCTGTGTATTTATGTCCCCCAGCACCTTGGAGTCGTGGTAGACAGAGCTGTGCCTCTGAAGAGGTGTTCCAAGAAACACTTGCTTTCAGCAGTGATTAGCAACCTGAGAAAACATGCCTGTGATGTCAATATAATGGCAGGGTCTTTAAGAACTCGAGCCATTAATGCACAACCTCTCTCCTTGACTGGCATGACTCCATTAATAGCACAAAAGAGGCACTTTTGCATGTGGGTGAGCTGTTGTGCCCACATAAAGCAGAGTCTTAACAGCATTACTTTATGTGCTTGTTGGATGATGGCTGTAACCTACAGTGATTTCCACTGGCAAGAGGTGTCATCCAATGATGCCATATGATGAAACTTGTGGCCAGAATTTTGTGATTTTATTAATTACTGTATTTGTAGGAGTGCCTGTCAGAATTAACACTGTATGCATTGAGTATGCACAGATGCGAAATATGTGAGGTTTCTGTCTCAGAATGACTTTTTTTTTTCTTGGATTTGCTATGACTTTGTGTGATCTTGAGTGAGTCACTGAGGCCACTGATTTCCAGAGTGCCACTTAATGGACATCTAATTCTGGATTAATGCACGGTCAGATTTATAGAGGAGCTGGACGCCACATGGTCTGTGGCAGTTAATGAGTGCTGGGTGCCTAGCTGACTCCTAGCGGCATCCAGAACTAGTCCCTGTTTGTTAATACTGGCCTTCTGCTTTTTTTGACTCAGTTTCCACATCTAATATATGGTTAAACATATTCTCCCTGCCTCACAAAGTTCCTGGTGCTTTATACATGAAAAATGCTGTATAAACACTATCTATATCTGTTTATGTATTTTTCTTCAACAAATGAGTGTCATCTTTGTACAGTGAGAAGCTGAAATCATTTATTGCTTCAGTCTGAGGAACTTAACGTCCTGCCTGCAGCAGGCCTATTTAAAAAAATTTATAAGACAAAGCATAGTAATAAGTTTGTATTCCTGTAAGATTCTCATTTGCCAGACGATACAACTCTAACTGAAAGACTTTGAAGGGAGATGTCCTTTGACTGCTCAGTATTTATATAAAATATTGACAATGAGACTATCAGATTCTTCTCTTAATGTACTTATAAATATTTGGATCTTTCATATTTCTTAAGAAATATTGTGCCATTGTGTCTTCCCTTTGCCATAGAACTAGGAGGTTATTAAAATGAAAAACTGCCTTTTAGCCTGTAGTGTCTTGGTCGGGAAGATTATTTGTGCATATTTTCCTTGATATGTGAGCTGGTGTATATTATATAAAGTACTGTAACTGTGGTGGTGATTCCCCTGTTTTGTGGCTTTGCTACAACTTTTTCATTCCCTTCAAGCTTCACAGATAAATTTATATCGCTTCTGACAGCTTAAAATGTTATATCCTTATTAACCTTTAAATTTACGCTTTAAACTGGCCTGGTGGGATTGCATATGGAATGATTTAGATGACGCTCGAGAAAATTTTCTTATCCAATAACTAGTTTGAATAGTTATTCTATATTCATTATGAGGCTGTGTTACTGCAAGGAAAGTTGTTATCACTTGTAGTGTTGCTGGAGAGTAGGAAATGATAATGTTAATGCTCATTAGTGCAGTTGTGAAAAGAAGAAATAGAAAATAATTTTTTTTCTGCCTTCCACAGTATATTGAAATCCATGGAGTTTGCACCATCTGAAAGCTCTGGTGCGCAGGTACTGAACCTACTTTTGTTTTCTTAATTACTTCAGCAGTTCAGTTAATTAACAAAAATTCTGTCTTGCAATTCGTTGGTGTTGACATGGAGAATTTCCTGTTGATGGTGAGACATACGGGTTGATCATTGTTTTCCTGATGTTTTCTTATGTAAAAAACTGAACTGAACATTTTTTGCCTATTAATTTCTTTTAAGTGGTCAAGGACAAAGAATGACGTTTCAGCTGTGCTGGAGYGGATAACCATAATGTTGTGAAGTTGAGTCTTTTAAAGATACTAGAGTCAGTGTACAGCTACGCTGAGATTTGCATGTTTCTTGTACTGACAGTACGCTGAGCAAGGATTTTAGCATTTTTAAGTCTTTGTTAGCCTTGAAAATAATGTTCACAAAAGAAAACAAACCTTTGAGTACTGAGAAAGCAGGAGAAAGCTCTGCTATTCCAGCAAATTAATCTTACTTAAGTTTAAAGGTTATGAATTAAATTCCTGCTTCTGAAATCTGAACTGAATATCAATATACTGGGATTAATTTTCAATATGTTTTTCAATGATCAAGGGTTAGATATTTAGTGGAAGGTAAGGTTTCTGTGACTGATTTTATTTTTGAACAAACTGTTTATGCTGAAACGCAGCATTTCAAGGAAATGCTTAACTTGGGTCTAGAAGAAATAATATAATCTTAATTCCTATTTTAATCAGATCAAAAGAAGTCTACAGCTTTTACATTGAAAGCTTGCCAGTACCATTTTAAAATAAGTAGGATTAAGAAAATGTTCCCTTACACATTTCAAAATAATGCAGAATTGATGAATGATTTACAATGAAAATTAAGCAGTGAATCTCTTCTATGGCTCACGTAGGAGCACTGAGTGATTCCTGCAAATATATGCATGGTGAATTCCCTAGCTGCGTTCATAGCAGAGACGAGCACTTGTTTTCTTCTTCTGAAATCCTTTTTAGTGCCTGAGTGAGACTCTTAATGCTTTTAGAAACAAACCTCCCACTTTGATTTTCTTTAGGATGCATCTAAACCGCTGGAGATGCTGCTGCTGGAGAAGAACCGCTCCTTGCAGTCTGAGAGCGCCACGCTGCGTATCACAAATAGTGACCTGAGTGGTAGGTTGACACGATTTTCGGCTATTCTGGTTTGTTTGCTGTCTTGTAAAGGGAGGGAGGGCCGAGTGAGAGATGAATGTCTGAGCTAATGCATGGCAGAAAGATTAAGAGGCAACAGGAACACTGAATAATGTTTGATTTCTGCAGTTTTATAGGCTGGATAATAAAATAAAACTTGGAGACCTCAGAGAGTCTTTAAAGGTTAGGAAGGAGAGGCATTACAAGATGTACCAAGTGGTAGCATTTGAGGCTGTCTTCTGTTTTGGGAACAAATTCATCCGTGGCACCAGAAGTCTCTTCCCCCACACACAATGTTATGCAAAATGTTTGCATGTAGAACACAATCATCTTCCTGTCTGATACACTTAGATATACTACCAGCAGGTCAGCTTGGAAAAACAAAATACTTTCTTTTTAGCGAAGCGTGTTTGCCATTTAGCTTTCCTAATGTTGGCTTTTTACATCTTGTGTGCACATTTTTTAAATGGCAAGTCATGGAATTTCCAGATACTTGAATGCTTACGGTTTTTGCAGCTGGAAGAAAGTTAAAAGTTGCCACTGGCCCTGGGATTACTGAATTCTGAAGCGTTTTATGACTTTAACTGAGTGATCTTGGTGCATCCACCTAATGATGATTCCTTTATTCAAATTGGTTTGTTCCAAAATGTAAATGTTTGCTGCATTTGGGTTCAGTCAGGTCCAATGAGTAATGTCTTGAATGAGAGACAACAAAGAGACTTGCTGTCTGTAACTGCATTTATTTTAAATGTATAACTGCACTTCATGTAATTGTTCTAGTTTTAATGTTTGTAAGGGGGATTCTCCAGGCTGCAACATACAAGAAAGGTGCAAACATGAAATGCATGTTGTTTGTTTTGGGGGCCTTGTTTGGCTTATTAAAATTTCAATTATGGAAAAAAAAAAGAAAAAAAAAAGAAAACAAACCAAAAACAAAATGAAAACAAAAATCCCACCGCCCTTGTAAATCTGCACTTTTGCACTTTTTCCCTTTGTGGGGCAAACTTTGCATTTTTTTATCTTGGTTTTTCCCTCTTTGATCCCCCATAATGCATTATGTTTGACCTTCCTTGTAGGGTCAGCCAGGAGAAAAGGGAAAGACCAGCCTGAGAGTCAGCGTCCTGCAACCTTGCCGGCCTCCCCTCCTTCTCAGTTGCTCCGCAACGCGGGGGAGCAGGCTTCCAATACTAATGGTACACACCAGTTCTCACCAACGGGTTTAAGTCAAGACTTTTTCAGCTCATCCCTGGCGAGCCCCAGCTTACCCCTGGCCTCCACAGGAAAATTTGCACTAAACTCTCTCCTCCAGCGACAGCTAATGCAGTCCTTCTACTCCAAGGCAATGCAGGAAGCAGGAAGCACAAGCATGATTTTTTCAACAGGTCCTTACAGCACAAACTCCATATCTTCCCAAAGTCCATTACAACAAAGTCCGGACGTAAATGGCATGGCCCCGTCTCCCAGCCAGTCAGAAAGTGCTGGGAGCATCTCTGAAGGCGAGGAGATAGACACAGCCGAAATTGCACGTCAGGTGAAAGAGCAATTGATCAAGCACAATATTGGACAGCGGATATTTGGACATTATGTGTTGGGACTGTCGCAAGGGTCTGTGAGTGAGATACTAGCCCGGCCAAAGCCATGGAATAAACTGACTGTGAGAGGCAAGGAGCCATTTCATAAGATGAAGCAGTTYCTCTCGGACGAGCAGAACATCTTGGCTCTTCGCAGCATCCAGGGTAGACAAAGAGGTAAGCGCTCGCCGGCCGAGGGTCTTGCCCTATTTTTCTGTTAGTTACAAATGTTAAAAATTGGAAGCTTCCTTGTACGGGGCCGTTTGTGCGTTGCTGCTGTTTTCACCCGAATCAGATGTCAGGTACAGAAAGCACAGCTTTCTAACTCTGCTTTTCAGCACTCAAGCAGGTTAGTATGTTTGCTTATGCCTTTTTTAGCCGCTGACTTGTGTTTGTCAGCAGGGGCAAGCAGCAGGGACTCTTACATCCCTCACTTCCCAATAGCTCCATGTCAGAGCTAAATACAGAGTGAAAAGGGTCAGTAGCTACTAAGGGTATCGGCCCTCAGAAATACTTGAAAATTTTTATTTGGGGTTGTTTATTGAGACCAGACTTTTGTTGTGTCTTGTGTGAATTTTTTTTTCCCCCAGAGTGTTTTGACAAAATATCATAGGTGATGCATGAGATGAGTAATTAAAAAACAATCCTAATTTAAAGCAGCTTTGCATACTTAGGGCAGTGATTTTAAGAAATAACATGCATTTCATTGTGATTCATCTTAAGCGAAGACTGAGATTTACATTTAGAGAAACTGAAAATTAAGTTGTTTACAGTCAAGAAATACTGGAAAGGACAGGCAGGATTTGCCTAGATTTTGTTTAATTGAAAGTGCACACTGTTAGATTTATTATCTGTTCTTCCTTTTGATGATTGTACTTGAGGGGATTATCTGCCCATCTTTAACCTCTTCATTTTTGGTATCTCTAGACGTTTATTTATATCTGTCTAATCTCCTTTCCGAACGTAGCTGTAATCTTTATTAACAAATCAGCCAGCCTTGCTTCTTCCAAAGTAGCCAGCTCCTCCAGCGCGCAGACAAAGGCTCGAGGGGGCGAGGACAGCTCGAACCCTCGCCTTCAGAGACAGGCTGCTAGCTTCTCATGTCACACAGCCCATGATGTCAGAGCAACCATCCCCTGATTGTTTTGTTCTTACCAAACTTGTTTTTCAACAGAGAATCCAGGCCAGAACCTGAACAGACTATTTCAGGAAGTACCGAAACGAAGAAATGGGTCTGAAGGTACGTCACAGGCAGGTGTTTTTCTTTGCAGTCAATACCTAGGAAGTGGAGTGTGCTTTAGCTGTGTGTTTCCTTAAAACTGTGCAGTTTGATTCTGGCCTGGAATCTGATAGAAAAACAGACAGTAAGTATAAAACAAACCATGGGTTAGACGAACACTTTGCTTTTTCTAATTCTGCTGCTGCTGTACTAACGTAACCCTGTTTGGATACTTTTTCCACTCCGAACATCACTGCGTACACAGATCAAAAGAGATAAGTGATAGAAGTGGCTTTATAAAATCATGAGATCTATTGAAATGCTCTCTTTGCTATTTTTGTGATTTTGGAGGGAGAAAGTTGCACCATTACGTATAATCCAACATCAATCGCATACAGCTTCTGCTCTAGATTTACTTCTTGCTTCTCATGGGGCTTATGTTGACAAATACACTTTAATGCGCTGTTAAATTCGTGTGATTCTTACTTCATTATGGTGTATGAAAAAGACAACAAGATAAGTGAACATCAGATCGATAAATTATCACTGAACAGGAAGTACGAACATTTTTCTTCATTATAGATTAGTTGCAGAATTTTTCTTTTAGCAAGACAAGGAGGAAGAAAAAATAAAAACAGGTACCCCAAAACTCTGTAGTTGTTTTGACTCCAATCAGAAATTATCTAGCTCACTTAGAAATGATAATCTCATAATGAAAAATGCAGTTAAGTGCAATAGCATTCACAGTCATAGTTTTCCCTCCTTTTCTTCCCCTTAGTGGTTAAAAAAAACAAAACAAAACCAAACAACCAAGTAATAGCTCTTAGCTGGAGAGTACTTCAAATGGTATCTGCGCTTAAATGACTGTTTCTCTTAATGTATTAACCTCTAGAAAGTTAAAAATTATTTTTATCTAGTTACTTTTTAATTCTGTTTTGGGCTGAATGTATGATCATCCTACTTTGCCTAGCAGCTGATGCAATTTTTAAGATGATTCCTGATCTTATGTTTTTAGCTTTCTTCCTTTCCCCTCTGGTTCTTTTCCCTTCTGTTTCCTCTCCCCCTCCAAAACAAAGAAAAGGAAAACAATAGACCTATATGTGTTATCCTGGAAAAGGAATATATGACCACCTAGTTCTTCCTCTGATGATGTCAGTGTTCTCATCGTTCCAGTGCAGCTAGCGGGCAGGTTTTTGCACAACGAGGATATTTTTCTTCTATTATGTTACGTATGTTCTTGGTGTTGTAAATGTTGGTAAAGGTCCTGTGTAAGCTTCCGTCAGGTCATGCTGGTGATATATCAGTATATGCTGTCTGTCTTTCTGTTAAAAAAMCAACCAAACAAATAAAAGTTTTCCCGGTGTCATTAGTTTTGTTTTCCTCTTCAGGTAATATAACCACAAGAATCCGAACCACAGAGACTGGCTCTGATGAAGCCATCAAATCCATTCTTGAACAAGCCAAAAGGGAGCTGCAAGTACAGAAAACAGGTACGGTCTCATTTTGTCTCTTGCTCCTTTTATTTCAGAATTTAATTAAAACAATTACCATGAGCTTTCTGGTCACTTAATTATATTCTTAAAACCTTGAATGTAGGTTTGAAGAGCGCTTTTTTTTTTTTTYTAAAATTTAGTGGAGTTGTTTCTATCTGTAAGGCAGCCCAAGTTAAGGTTACACGTGTCACGGCTTGGCGGGGTCTCTGCTCAGTGCTCTGCCCGCTCTGCTCTGCTCCACACCCAGGGGAGCAACGCTGTGAGATTTCTAAACACCTTTTTTCCCCAAGTGCAGAGCTCTGCCTTCTTTACACCACTCCAGACCTGCAGGCAGTCGCTCTGCAGGACAAACCTACAAAATCCTTTCTTCTACCAGTTTGCTCCTTGGAAAGGGAATGGCTTCTGCTTTCTCTTGCCTTCTATCGAACTCAGGCCCCAGGGACACAACTGCATGGGAGAGGGAACTGAATGGATTTGTCAGGGTGAAGGTCATGATCTAGCCAGCAATTACCAGTCTCATAGTACCATCGTACTGTGGACATCATGTACTGAAATTATAATCTAGGCAAACTCAGTTCTAACTTTTATATGACTTTATTTTTGGTTACAGAAGGTATTCAGTGAATGAACTGGCAAATCCAAAAAGTGTTTCCTTTCCCAAAAACATCGTTAGTTTAACATCTTAGCCCGAGACAAGTTTAATTTCTTATTGTATGCTGTCACGTAGTTAACATTTCTGCCTACTCCATAGCCCTCCTAACTTTTCAGCACTGCTGAAGGGCTAATGCTGAAGCAGAGAGTATTGTGCATTACTTCTGTTTCGTTTTTTAAAGTAAATACTGATTTACAGTTTTGGATAGTTGTCTTTTAAGTGAAAACTAAGCTAATCTCATGGCAAAATGTAAAAGCCTAGTTAATATATGATTTGAATAATATGACTTTATACAAGTAATGATTACATAGAGAAAAATGTGGGCTGTGTGCAGGAAACTGCAAGCATGTTGTTCAGTAGCATGTTTCAGCTGAGAATCTCAGACTTCCTTTTAAATATTAATTCAGCCTCAAAACTCCCTATGAAACCAGTAGATAAAACAGAAGAGATGGTCCCACTGTCCTTTTTTCCCATTTCTTAGCTTTTCATGTATTTTATATCATGTGACAGGAAGGAATATAGGGAGGCAAATTCGGAAATGTATTCAGATGAGGCATAACATTACTAGAATAATACGCAGCATGTTTCAAATCTTATTTCACTTTGAGGCCACTTCTTGAAGTGTATGGGTTCCCTGTTACTATCTAGTGTTTCACTTCCCCCATTCTTTGTAGCGTAGCTTTCAGAGGAATTGGTTTTCAAGCACTGGGGAGCTCAGTGGAGGCTAACTTAAATGGAAGCAGATGCCATTGCAAAAACCTGGCTCTGCAGAGATAATTCTACACCCACGTTCCAATCTCTGCTGATACCTGACTGCTGCAGCACAGCCACATGAGTCCTGGTTCACCACTGAAATACTGCATTTAGGTGTTACGTCTTCTGAAGGTGCCCGTGGCTCCGTTCTAGGGCTTCGGATAAGGCAGAGAGTGATGGCCAGGCATCAGCCTGACTTTTGTAGACCTGTTTATTTCAGTGGTTGGGACCATGGAACAAGAAAATAGGAAGCAGGAGCATATTTAGCTTGTCAAATGAAATAATGAAGTCTCTTACTAAAGTTCTTGCTTTCTTGTAATTTGTGTGTTACATTTTTGGAGTTAAAAGGACTCACCTTATTTATATTGTAAAGAGGGTATTAATAGTCCAGGTGAATGCAGCTGTGTTCAGTTTTGAGTGCGTGTTACGATTCATTTGTGGAGACAGAAGTGAAAGGTTAAGTAACTTTGTAAATAGAACTATAAAATGTTATTGACCACTTGGGGTGGGGGAGGAAGAGGTGAAGGCTTGATTTTCAAAGGCATTTATTTGAAAATTTTTACAATGGTGGAAAACAAGCAAGTAGTACTAGACTTCTGCAGTTGAGTCTGTGCGTGCAAATGTCCAGCACTTTGGCAACTATAAAAATTTTCCAGTGAAGAACTTTGGAAATCTTACCTTATTTTGAAAGGTGCAAATCTTTGCTTAGTGAAAACTCCTCCCTCCCATCCAGAAATGTATTGCAGCCCTTTTTCTGACAGGGAAATATGTACAGTAGCACTTGTTGAATATAAAGCATATTCCTCTGTTGCATTTAGTCTTTTGGTTGTTTTTCATAGCTGAGCCGGCTCAGCCGCCTTCTGCATCTAGCAGTGGCAATTCTGATGATGCTATTCGATCCATTCTGCAACAAGCCCGACGCGAAATGGAGGCACAGCAGGCTGCCCTTGAACCTGCCTTAAAAACACCACCTTTATCTCAAGCTGACATTTCTATCCTGTCCCCCAAACTAGTATCTACACCTGCAATGTCTTCGGTTTCCAGCTATTCTCCTTTGGCCATATCCCTGAAGAAACATTCATCTGTCACTGATTCCAGTCTCTCTGCATTGCAGAACCTCTCTGGGCTCAAAAAGGAGCCTCAGGAGGCACCTGTTTTAGAGCTTCATGGAATAAGTGATTCTGCCCAGGGTATGTTGAGGCATGTTAAAAATGAGTTGGGACGTGGTGGTGTTTGGAAGGACCATTGGTGGAATACTGTGCAGCATGAGAGAAGAAATACAGCTCTTCCCGAAGATATAAAAGTTGAGGAAGCCAGTGGTGGAAAAGAAAAGGTCAGCAATCAGACTAGGCCAGATCGTAGCCAGCTCCAAGGACCATCTTCTTCAGAGTATTGGAAAGAGTGGCCAAACGCTGAATCTCCGTACTCCCAGAGTTCTGAATTGAGCATGACTGGGGCAAGTCGCAGTGAGACACCACAAAATAGCCCCCTCCCTTCATCCCCTATCGTGTCTTTGTCAAAGCCATCTAAACCTTCAGTTCCTCCACTGACACCCGAGCAGTATGAGATTTATATGTACCAGGAAGTGGATACGATAGAGCTAACGCGGCAGGTCAAAGAAAAGCTAGCAAAGAATGGCATCTGCCAAAGGATCTTTGGGGAAAAGGTAAAGAACTGGTTATCTCTTGTTACACCAGTATTGTGAATGTGCGTTGTGCTCCTTACGTTGGTACGGAGCTCAGTTTAAGAGGGGGATATGCCACATACGTCTTATGGAAAAATGTTTTTGCTTCGTATGTTAAGTATTTGAAAAATAAGCTCACAAAAGAAAGTATTAGTTTTCCTGTGTTTTGTGAATTGCATAGGTTTTTATACAAAGATTGGCTTCAGCCACTTGTAATTAGAAGTGGGGCCCCCGAGTTTAGAAACATTGAAAGCTGAAGCAAACATTATTGAGACTCAATATTTCATGCTTAATGTAATGAATTCATGGAATATTTGAGTAATACCATTGTCATGACTGGAGAGTCTTAAATTTGTTGTAAGTGAAGATTATGGACACAAGAGCATTTTTCCTTTTTTTTTAATATTTGGAAATGCGCACGAGGGTATTTAAACAAACACACGGAAAATCCCCTACCTCTCCTTAGTCTTAAGTCAAGAATTCACAGTCATTTCTTATACGTGGTGCTTAGTATCTTAGTGTGCTTTCAGACATTTTTAAGCAATGTTTGATTACAGATACGCGATGTGCGATAAGGCTTTCTGAAGTTCTCACGTTGTGGGCCCTAAGCATTGAACACGTGGGATTTCGGGGGGGAGCCCAACCACCAGAACACACTTCCCAGGCTATAAGAAGTGGTGGACATCTGGTGTTTCTTATTCCTATAAAGAATTGAATCAATATAATAGTATAATAGGAGCTGGCATTGCACTATTACCTTTTCACTAAGATGTAAAATGAAAAGCCTGACCTCTTGGGGTCATTAAAGATTCCGTGGCAGCTTTCATTAAGTATGATTTTTAACCCCTGTACCTGTGCTGAATTCCAGGCAAGTAATTGCGTTCTGCCTGTCTGAAATTCCCCCTTTGCTGCAGTCGGCTGTATTCTTAAATATTTACTTATGTGGAGCAACTGCTGCTACAGGTGAAAACACACATCGTTATAATTCATACCAAAAAAAAAATCAACCAAATATGGGCCTAGTCTCAAAAGTCCCAATTATTTTTGTTTGAGAACAAAATACATGCCAATCATTTCCTGTTTTATCTGCCTSTGTGTGTCTGGACTCTGAGTTTTTCCTGTTAGAACTGATGAAACTATTTGACACAAAATATGAAAAGCATGCAAATCTCGCGCCATCCTTTTGCCGTTTGTGCTGCTGCTCCGTTCCTGCAGGAGAAAACCCACACTCCAGAAGGAAACCACGGCAGGAGAAAAGCATTTCCATCAATTACCTACAGATGTCATTTTGCAGTTTTACTAATTGTCCATATAAACCCAATTTGAGCAATATAGCAGTAAAGGAAACCAAAGTGACTTAAATTACCCCCCTTCCACATCAAATGTGTTAACGTGCCATTCTTGGTTGCTTCACTTCAGGTATTGGGGCTGTCCCAAGGAAGTGTCAGTGACATGCTCTCCAGGCCAAAGCCATGGAGTAAATTGACCCAAAAAGGCCGAGAACCATTTATTCGTATGCAGCTCTGGTTGAATGGTGAGCTGGGACAGTGTGTCCTGCCTGCACAAGGGCAGCAACAAGGACAAGGTAATTAAAATTCCACTATGTTGTTTGAGTTGAGGAGGAGGAAATCTCTCTCTTTTTTTTTTTTTTTTTTTTTTTAAATTTGCAGTAAGTGAGACTTGCGCCCGGTGCTAGTCCAGGCGCTACTGGAAGTGGCAGTGTCCACCCTCGCAGCCCAGCTGGTCCCTAGGGGGGACGCACTGGGATTGTTTACGAATGAAGCACTCGTTTATGTGTAATTGATAAGCAGCAGTTATCAAGTTCCTAGTTAGGATGATATTATCTAGGCATGAATATGATACGTAATTCAAAAAATTTTGGCCAGAGAGCTGGAAAATCTTGTGTGCTGTTTTCTAGGGTTGCATAGGGGATTTTTATTGTTCCTAGGAGAATATCAATTGCTTTCTCAGGAGGTGAGCTAGAAGAACTAAGCTTTAAAGGGGGAATGCTGTGTTGCAATTACGCTTTTATTGTGGCGCTYTCTTATCCTAATACCTATTGATACAGAAAGGCCAGACTAGAGTTTGGCCTCGGTTGTACCCTTATAATGCCACTGACTTAAATGAGCAGCGTGCCCTTGCCGAGATAAGCGGTTTGCTATTTGTTGAGCCTGCTTACTGTTTAGTTTGTGGTTTGGCATCTCCTTTTATTGTTCCCTGATTCTCCTCTCCTCTCTTATCTAGTCCTTCACTCTGTGACATCATTACAGGATTCCCTACAGCAGGGATGTGCAAGCTCAGGTAATCAGCTGGTTTCAATGATTTGCTCTGAAATAATTCTCTGTGCTTTTGTTACGTTTCTTTTGCTTTGATGCCGAGAGGGTTCTCGCGTTTTGTTATATCATACAGGAGACCCTTCAGTTTTTTTATCAACGCAGTTAATTCCTTGTTCTCTTCTTGTTGCTATGGCAGATGTAGGGAGTACACATATTTAGCTGCATGTATTAGGTAAAGAGACTCTGTCTGATCTTAGAGATCATTGGCTCTGTAGGGTTTTTTTTACCATAGTTCAGCTTATCAACTTGACATGTGACAATGGCTGTAAAACAAGCCTTTCGTTTGTAACGTGATCTACATACTCCAGCTGCCTTATTCACTGGCATATTTTTCCCACTTTCATTGGCACAAAATCTGCTTTGTTAATTTGAAGGTGGGGAAAAGACCACGTTATGTCTTTCTTTTTCAAGCTTTGTTAAATATTCCAAGTCGACCTTTTTTTCTGACTCCCCTTTCCGTTTGCAAAAAAGCAGATGCGGCAAAGATGAGTGTCAAAGAGAAATGAATTGCTAAAGGTTTTATAAGATGGCCACAATATAGGAAGGAGGCTGGAAGAGAACAGCTGTGTTCCTGCTGTTAGATACCAAACTCTACCCACACAGACTTTTTACCAATGATATGCTTAACTGATGTAAACTACTCGGGCTGTCTTGTACTCTAGAAAAATACTTGTGCCCGGCTCTGTACTTACAGCCAGTGCCCTGTATTGGAGAATTATTGCATTTCAGGATACAGAGAAGGATGAGTTGTGCTCTTCTTCTACCTTTCTGCCATTCTGAAACACTCTTTTTTCCTGGAGCTTGCTGGGTTTATTCTGAATATCCCAACCAAACTGCTTTTTCCCTCTACTGGCAAACTATTTTGCATTGTAAAAGATTTTACTAGAAGAAAATCCATGATGATATTCAGTCCACGTTTTTCTTAAGAAAAACAGTTGAAAATAAATAGATAAAAGCAAAAAAAAGAATGCCCCTGGTAAAAACAAGCCATGAAAACAAAACCAAAATGGGAAAAAACTATTTGCAATCATAGGGCTATTGTTACTTATAGCCAAGCATTTAGCGAACATGGAAATTTCCTGCGATGTTTTATACGCTGCTGTTCATTAAAAGCATGCCATTGACTACTTTTTTGTAGCATCAATACTATGCAAGAGTAACTGTTACAGTTATAAATGCCTAAGACAGCATGGAAAATATGAGTAATTAATTGTAGCCATTTTAAGAGGAATTTGAAATCAGAGGAGCTGGGAAAAGGCTGCATTGTTATTGCTAATCATCATATTTATGACTAACTGTAATTATAAAAGATTGAAAGACAAGCCCGTAGTATTAAAATCCAACCACCTTATGGATTCCCGTGAGGATCGCTGGTAGCTGAAAGTGATTTCCTTCAGGAAGTTCAGTTGTGCTGCCGTGATATTTTGTTCCCCTCCCACACTCCCTATCTCGTTTGTCAGTTCCTGCCCTTGAGCTAATATTTGGTGAGGCGACACGTTCCTATCAGCTAATAAAATCATATTATTGATGATCGCCCTCCTGCCTTCCTTAAAGCAGACTTACAAATGAGAAAATGGGCTCGTGCCCATTTCTTCCTCCTTTCCGATGATTAAAAATAAAATTGTTGTACAAGATGTTCTTTTCTTGGTGCCTTTCTCTGTATAAAGGAATAAGGAAGGTTATGACACCACGCAGAACAAAAGAGCGAAACCAAGTTATTTGAATGAGGAAGGGCAGTTTGGTAATWTTCTTCTATTAGCAGCTGTTCTGTAATTAAAAGCGCAGCAAACAGTTTGGAAAAGGTAATAATAATTATGCATTTGTGAAAGATCCTCCACTCCAGGGCAGGAAAAAAAAAGACAGCTCCAATTTTCTGGTCTTCTGAGACATTTCCCAGGAAAATCAAGGCAGAAAAGGTTGCATACTTGTAATTTTAAAACAGAAATTAATCAGAACAATTTTGAAACGAGAAAARGTCTGGAGCCTTTTCCATGTAATATAATTGGCTTGGAACTTGTTGAATGCATGAAGGGAAAGAAGTGAAATTAAACTAATACATTCAGTGGCTCCTGAGTGCTTTGCCAAGAAGGTCTTCAGTGTACAGAGTGTCAACATGCATAGCAACGTCTCAAACTTTTATTAGCTGTGAGTATTTTCATTACCGTTTGGCACTATTCTATCAAACTAGTAAGATTTTCTGGATTTCTGACCCAGTTTGTTACACTTCTAGATCATAAGGTTTTGATTAACACCTCATTCATGAAAATCTGTTCTTTTGTCCAGTAATTTTCCATTGTCACACGTGAACAGATGAACCCATCAGTCTTTTATATGTGGGAATGAATGGATAAGCATTATATACACACACACACACACACACACACATATATAAAATATATATATAATTTGAGACAGCAAAGAGAAGCCAGGCTTGTTTTTCTTCTTTGAAAGCTATATTTATGAATTTTGAAGAAACACAGTCTATACCAAAATTACAACCAGATAAATATCTGTATTTTCTGCCTGTGACCTTTCATCAAGGCTTTGGTGATTTTGTGGAAGTTTCAGTGAATGTGTTTTACACAAAAATGGTGTCTGTACCGTAGGTGGTCAAAAATAGTATCACTATGCCGTTTCTAACATTTTTTCTGTGTATTTCTTTCCACCTAAATGCTCTAATGCCCTTGGGTAAATCTGCCTTTTTAATGATTTATGTGTCAAAAGCACGGACCAAATCACATAGAAAAAAAAAAAGTTGAATTAGTGTCACCCAACTGCATCAGCATTTTTTCATGATGAATTTGGCCCTTACTTAGTTGCATTACTGATGATCAGAGCTGGGTTGCGTTTGGACAGTAGCCATGCGCCAGAAGAAGGTTTATGTGCTTGGATATTTTTCTAAATACTTGTACTGCATATAGCTCTTATTAGTTTGTTTTATTTTGGGGTCTTATGTCTTTACTAAGCATTTATATGACATTAAGACAAAGTTTCTTTTTTGGTGCTGTTGATTTCATAGCTACTCCCAGGAAAGCTGAATTTTTATTCACTTTTGTATTTATCATCTGTGAAGGACATATACTCTCTATATACTACATTAAAGACTTGCAAATACTCAGTGGGAAAAAGACGTGCCTTTTTGGTATGTGTTTCTGTAAGGGTCGTCTTATGACCTAATGTGGAAATCTTCATTTGCCGATACAGCTGCGGGCGATCTCAGGGGATTTTGAATTTCCCTTTTGTTTGTCTTCCTTTCTGGGTATCATCCATCATTCCTAACCTCATGCTGCTTAGCAATAGTAACACTCATGGGAGTTGAAGAAAGGATTATAGCAGCATAAAATGGGGAGCTAATTAGAGCTTGTTTCAAAATCAGAATCTAGCTTGAGATAATTGCATATTATCTGGTGATTTAAAAACCCAAGATCTACTGTATTTAGATCAACTAAAATATGCATAAAAGCTTTATTTTCAAAATAAAACATTTGTAACAACAGGGAGATTACTTCTTATCATCCCTTGGGAAAGAAAATCTGAAAAAAATCAGAATGCAATCTATGGTTTACTGTAGTTATGATATTAACAGATACATTGTGGAATGATGACAAACCCAGGTATCCATTATATTTTTATTTATGTAATACATATTCCTGTAGTATTTTTCAGTACAGAAGCTGCTGAGCGGGCAGGTAGTTAACTGTATACTGGGTAGGTCTTCCTGTTTGCCTAATAACAGAGGGATGCTGTCACGTTGACTACTCTGAGAGAAATAAAATGGGGAGAGAGTGTATTTCAGGCTTGCAATCCATATTCAGGATTACCATCCTGATGTGCTTATGGGAAGAGCTCACTAGCCACATGGTGGCAATGGAGAAGCTCTTACCCCCCCATTTCTCCATGGTTCATGATTATTTCTTTCGTCGTACTGTTTTGTTTTGGACGGGCAGAGCTGTCTGAGATGGTTCTCTGGACCACGATTGGGATTAGCACGTGGAGAGCTGAATCCTTAGTACCTTGTGATCACACGAGTGATCAGCCCAGTGATGTTGACAGATCTTCCCAAATTTGACCTATTTTTTGTTGAATCAAAAGAGAAGAGAGAAATTGTTTTGCGGTCATTTGCTGGCATTCCAGGTTAATAAAATCGTATGACATGAAATGTTTGTGGTTAATGTAGTCTACAAAATGGAAGAGAAGGGAGACACATGGCTTTTAATAGCTGAGTAGTTGGACTGCAAGAATTCCTTGCATAGATGGTTTATGTTTGATGACCAATTTTTGAGTCTTTGCATTTGATTGAGAAGGTTGTCTCCTTTTGTGCTAGGTGCAAATGCATTTTTAAAGTTTGGAGCTGAACAACTAAGTCAGCCAGACAGTAATCTTCATGCTAACCCTGAAGCACACTGGCACGTATTGGTGAAGTTTCCACATTCTTTCTGTGTGGCTTGAGATTGCGGCTCTGAAGCAGTTGGCCGTGGCTGTCTTGATTTCAAACCATAGGGTATCAGTTGGCTCCTCATAAGGGCAGCTGTTGTAGTCTGTCTGTATGTGTGTGATCATACTCTGTGCCATTTCCCTGACATTTGGACCATGAAAACCTTCCTGGCAGCCTTTCTGGTATCAATAAAGCTGGGAGAATCACTGTCAAGGCACCTTACTGGGACCTGGGAATGCAGCGTGAAGTCAGTGTTTCAAGTTCATTCTTAATATAACATTGGCTATCATTGCTAGCCATCGTTTGGTCATTTCTGCCTCTTTCCTGGGTCTGTCCTCCCCAWGCTGTCTTGTGTGGCTGTAGTCCTTTGTCCGTCAGTGATGCTTTGCAAATAGCTGGTATTTGTAGAGAAATTCCTGTCCTAGTTGTATTCTTTTCTGTCCATTGAACCACCCAGTGATTAAACTTGCAGAAGATGACTCCACCCTCATTGTGGTCATAGCTTTACTGTTATAAAAGTGCTAAAGTAAAATCTATAATCTTAGAGTGAACAGTATTTTCTAGGCAGATATTCCTTGCGGCTGAATTACAATGACAAAGCACCAACACACTTTTCGTATTAATACGGCAAAGAGGAGACTCATGCTGGATTCTGAAGACATACTTAATTCACTCTGAAGTGTGGTTATGGGTTCGTAGCATTCGTTTTGGAGAAGTTACCCAATCAAGTTGCAGCAATGTTTTATTTCTGTGGTTAATTTGGGAACATGGGTCCTTTATGCTCGCTCCCCTTTGGTGTGTGGGAAAAGATCTCTGAGCAAGGAGCTCATGTGCAGCTCTGCCGTAGCATTTAGCCAGGCACACTAATGCCTCATTCTCAAAGTCTTCATTTTTAAAAATTAGAATTAATGAATGAATATATCTTTTAAGCTGTATGAAAAAAGAAACCTTCCTGACCGTTATTGCTGCTACGCTTCTCAGGTAGTTTATAGGAGTACCAGTTAGCATAATAGTTGCTAAAAAGTGGATTAATTTGTGAATACGTGCTTCCACTGTAACTTCAGCATCAATCTGAGCATGTAACTTCCATGCACTCTCTTCAGGCCTTGTTAAAAAGAAACCATGGCCATTGAATATTCGAGCTCCGTAAATTCCACTGTTCATCATTTCATTACTTCTTACTTCATTTCATTAATTACCAGCATTTTCTTTTCCCTCCGCTTGCGCATTTGGAGATGAGCAGCCTCCTTTGGGGAGGGGACCCACGTTACCTCCCCTCCCTGCTTCCAGGCACGGGGGGCTTCTCCTGCCAGCTGCTAACCCCAGAGGAGCTGGGTGGAAAATGATGAGCTGATACGTTAGAAAGCCAAATATAAAAATAACTGGAGCAGCACTGAAACGCGAGCGAGGCCATCGCAGTCGTGCTGCGGCGCGGGAAGGCCAGGCAGCTCTGGGGGGGGTCAGGAGCCGGGGTGATGGCTGGGATCTGTCCCCCGTGGGCTGGCAGCTGCAGAAGAGGTCAGAAAGGCTCTTCTCCGAAGGGAGCAGATATTTTTCTGTTGGTAATAGGAGGCTCTGGCAGCTGGCAGAAGCTCACGTTGGTCTTCTGGTTGCTTGTGGGAAAAGGAGGGGGCTGCAGGTCCAGCCCCCGTGGCCACGTGGCTGCCACCAGTGGGATGGAGATAGCCATCGCACCCTCGGCCTTCCCCGGGCAACAGCCCAACCGCTGCTCAGCAAATTACAAAATACTCCTCCGCTGGATGAAAATTACCTTGCTTTCAATTCAAAGAACAGATAATGGGCTATTTTCCTCCCAAAATACTGGGAAAAAGGTGTGCTGGCACTGAATGCGCAGGTTGTTATTCCCATCCTATAATGGGGATGGAGCTACGAGGCAGCTGTCTTCTCCACCAAGTAGCTCTGAAACAGGGAAATAAACAGCCTGTTAGACTCTAACAACGAAATCCTGTTCTGATTACAGAGTTATATATTACTTGATAGCAAATCATTCCCAAGAAGAAAAAACAGAAAATTACCAGAAAATTAATATTTTCTAAGTTACCTTCTAGCCTGTCCTTTGCATTAGGGTGCGAGGAAAAACTGATTAATTTGTCTCACCTAATTTGATGGGTATTGGAGGTTTTTAAGTTTGCCAGCAGCCATCCAGAGAAACAGCAAATGAAAGAATCCAGTGATTATTTTAAATCTGATGAGAAACACGACTTGCATTGAAAACAAAGCAAAGTGGATTTGAGATCAAGTTTAAGTAAAAGTGAAAATAGAAAAATATCCAATTAAAAAGCCTAACAAAAGGAGAAAATATGATGACAACAAGAAATGTAAAATAGGCCTGATAGTACATGTCCCATATTTATACTTGTCAAAGATATTGCTGATTGATAGCAACTTAAAAGATACTTGTTTCTTTGGCTGTACCATTATATGCCCTATAGCAGGGTTGAAAAGAGTGATTGTTCCCCACAATAATTCGGGTGCTGTTTGATACTATTTATTGGCAAAACCTGAGCCTGACAGAATATCCCCATGTTGCTGCCAGTGCTCGGGGTCTCTCCGATGAGACCGACCCAGGACAATCGGCTGCTTTGGGGAGTAACATTGTCCTTGCGAGGTGTTCTCGTTCTCACCAGCTCTCCTCGCAGGTAGCCCGGCCCCGCTGCAGAGCCCGACCAAAACATCCCTCTCTCTCACGTGGCGTGAGATGGTCCCCTCTGGTGCCTTCTCCCGAGACATCCCCCCTTTCCTTGTCGCTTGCCAAAGGGAGGTTGGAATGGGTGCAGAGACGGGAGCTGCCCCCTCCGGCTCCTTTGCCTGGTCTGCACACGTGAAGGCGGTGCGAGATCAGCTGCAGTGTAACTACGGTTGTGTTTTATGTTTGTTTCTCTCTTTTACCCCTCTGGAACTTGGGTCCTAAAAATAGTGCAAGTTTGAACTGGCAGATGTTTCATTTGTCCTTTACGAGAGGACCAAAATTAGCCTCTCATTTGGCACCTAAATAAAGCAGCTTAACTGCCTTTATGCGAACTTTGCAATTACTGTCTATTGAAGTTGCAACATTTTGTTGTGTTTGATGGGGAAGGGTATTATGTAAGCAACACCAGCACCTAAAAAGCCACCAGACCTTGAAAGAGAGAGGGCGAACAAGAATGAGCCCAACTGTTTTGTTCTGGGGTTTTCGTTTGGGTTTTTTGACTTTTTTCTGATCTGAGGCAGGTGCGTTTTTCCCTAATGAAGGTTTCATTTTTAAAAAAAAAAAAAAGGCAAAAGTAACTCGGAAATGCTCAGAGAGCTGTCTATTGTAAAGGTAAAAAAAAAAAAACCTAATAAAAGGACAGCAATGGTTTCTCTAATTTTCAGAGAAAAATCTGCACAGAATGCCTGAAGCTGGGTTAGCAGTGGGACTCCCCAGGGGCAACAGAAAGATGTTATAATCAATTACCACATCATAACACTGATGTATGATAATTACTGAGTGTTCCTCCTGAGATAGTGCAGCATTTGGCTGGGATGCGGCTCTTTCATGGTCCACTGCCTGATTAATATGCAAATAATAGGCTGATTGCATGATGAATGCAGAAAATGAGTTCGCTGATAACGTGAGCACCGAAGCGGGAAGATGATAAATTACTTTTACTGACTGTCCTACATTAAGTACTCTTTCTCAACAATTTTATCACAAATTAAGTAAAGCAGTATGGAGAGATTATGAGGATGTGTAAAATAATGTACCTTAATAGCTTTTATAATATTGTTGCGTACAATGTAAATGTCATTTTGTTTCAGTACTTTAGCCAGTACTCCTCCCGAAGAGGAGTGTATTTAGTATAGCAATGTTCAGGGTCACTCTTCTTCGACTGCTTTCTTCTAAGACGAAGAACAACCCACTGTGCTGCAGATGTTAGATAGGACTTCTCTATGGGGGAAGGCAGGCAGTCATTAGCCTCGGATCCGTCCCGTATGTATCTTGCCCATAGCAAATGAATGTCCACGTTGTTTAGTGGGGGAGATACATTTAAATGCAGTGCACAGTGCACATATGCATTCTGCTTCATACTCTTGTCTGGAGCAGAGAAGAGGTTAGAATCTCAGAGGATATAGAAATACCTTCACACTCAGGCTTATGACAGGGGAGGACAACAAACAGTCATAAACAGGGTAACACGTTAAAGTTAGTCTCTAATCACAAGGTCAGCAAGTCAACAAAGACACCATAAACTGCAGCAAAACCTCTAAAAGCTCTAACTCTGTTTTCCAAAAGGTATTGTGCACGCATTTATTTTGATTATACTAAAAATATAACTATGTGGGGTTGTGGCACCTTGATTGATTGCTTTCATGACATACTTGTTTTACTATTCAGAAAATCCTTAATAAAGTTTCTGCACACAAGCTGTTTTAATAATAAGGTTATTGAAAATATTTTCCAGCAGTTATTTCTAAATATTGACTTCTGACTAAGTTACAGAAACACAGAAAAATCTGAATATTAAATAAAGATGAGCAGAGTAGAGCAATGTCTTTTAAAGCAGCTGTGATTTTGCCATTAATCACCTAATTAAAAATCTGATTTCTTTTTAGAAAGGGTTTTTTAATTGTTTAAAGGTGATATGTAAAAACAAAAAATTACCATTCAGGACTCTTCAATGCAAAGACCCTACTTTTCGCTCAAGAAGCTATGCATGAGCGGGTAGGCATTTGAGGAGATTCTCCCTACGTGCTTGCTGTGTTGTTTACGTCTTCCATAGACATTTGCTTTTGGCCAATGAGACTGGAAAAGGATTTGGGGCTGTTGGCCTGACCTGAGCATTGCTCTGATGTTTCCGAGTGTGTCTCTACATCCAGCTAAAAGAATTCTCAAGTTCCTTTTTTTCCCCCTTCATTTGTTGTAAAATAGTGCTTAAAATCATGGCTGTATAGAGACCTCATGCTTCCCTGTAGGCCATTTCAAAAGGGGCCCTTAACGCTGCTTATTTGAGAGTTTTATCAGGTGGTGCGGTTGTGTCAGGGGTTGGTGTGTCTGTTCCACAGTCTGATAGATGTCAGTGCACCTTTTCGTTGTAATTGATTAACTCCAGTTCTATCTTTCTGCACAAGATTCTGGATATCCTGGATGTTCAGACTGCCCTTTGTAGTGACCTGTACTTCCCATCCGAGCCCATCCACGCTGCAGCGGACAGCCAAGTACCWGGGTTCTCCTAACTCAGTAGAAGTTTGGTGGTTTGTGTTTATGCAGCCTTACAGTTGTCCAGCTCTCTGTGACSTTGCTTAGCCGTTGCTCCTGTATGAGTACCTGGATTTGCCCCCCCTGCATCCAGGCGCAGCATGGTGCATGTATTGTGCAGAGCAGAACTTTTCAGCTATTGAGGCATTTTGCATCAGTGGGGCACAAAACACCTCTCGGAGAGCGACAAGGCACTCGCCGATGCAAGGTGTGGGCTCGAGGGATGTGTGTAAAGGGCTGCAAGTGTTCACCAGCCAGGGCATTCAGTGATGCCTTCCTGCAACAACCAGAGAAAGAGGGGTGAGACCCAGGTGATGGCATTGGCATACTCCACGTGGCAAAGGCTTTGGAAGAGGCAGGTGCAGGGCGGGAGATCTGACCCAATCAGAGCTTGTGAGCTGAGCAGGACGGTCCCCTGCCCTCGTTCCTCGCTGCACGCTATCCAGAGTGAGCAGGCATAGATCACACAGGAGCTAGACATGCCTCTGCTTGGTTATAAAGTTGGCTGGATGGCCCTGGGCACAGAGTGTTCTTCAGCTGTCGTTCCGTGAGCAACATTTAACTCACAAGGCTGCACTAGGACTTTCCTCATTATGCTTACACTGGGGCTGGCATAAAAAACCATCCTTTTGCTAATGGGCTTGCACTGCAGATGAGATCAGGAAAGAGATCCAGACTCCTGTTCTTAATCCCTTCCACCCGTACTGTGTTGCAGGCGTGTGGCAGCGGGTGGCTATTTTTCAAATCTGGTTCACAGATTTGGTTCCCCCAACCACTTTGGACAGCACCATTGTGGTTCAGTGTCAGGCAAAAATGGAGGTAAAGGATGGAGCCAGGACAGGAATACCTTAAACTGATATTGATGCTAGTTCTTGGCTATGAGAAGTTGCAATCTTAATGTAGGTTTGGGCACAAGAGTGGGATTTCCAAGACTATCCGAGGCATTTGTGGTTGCGCATTCATTGAAAGGAGAATTGGTTGCCTAACTTCACTAAGTACTTTTAAACGTCCAGCTGTAAATCTCTCTTCATRAGTCTATCGTCAGCTCCCATCTTACTTGCTCTTTTCTGAACTTCATCTGATTCTCCAGCTCCTTCTGGTTTCTAGAATGGCTGAAAACACACTTTTTTAATACAAGCGCAAAGCTAACATAATTATTGAAAATGCAACATAAAATTGCAGCAAAACATTGTAATCCTTTAACAATACTCAGAAGCAGTTTTTTTCAAGTACTTCTAACATTTACCTGCATCATTCATATAGTTTTATGTGCTACTGTCATTTAACGTATACTCATATGCAGAATGGGGACCTTTATTTTTAGTATTGCCCCAGTAATTTCAGAGTTAACCAAAGCTGGTTTCCTCCCCTTTCAGTGCAGACATGCATACATCTGCACGCTTTCCTAAAGGGGTTTTCTTTTGATCCCTCCCCCCATCCACATAAAATTTCCCTCTGAGCCACGACCCAAAATAACATTTTCCCCAAAGTTATAACATTTGCAAAACAAACAAACAAACAAAATCTCCACGGTCATAGTGGAAATCTATAATCGTAACTATAGCAAGCGCTTGCAATTACAACTGCAYGTACCTACATACTTTACAGCATTATATATGCACACGGTAGGGAGGTTTGTATACTCCCTACATATAACTGTGGGAGTTTATAACTGTAGGGAGGATCATATTTTCATAGGCCACATTAATTTGCAAATTRTGACTAGGCGAGGTTCACTCACTGAAAGTAAATCCACCAAAACCACTACCTGAGAGAAAGCGTTCAACTTTCACGGTTATTTTCTTTTAATTAGTCAGAAGAGGAATGTATTGCAGTGCTGTTCCACAAATGCTGATCAGATTTATTACGTAGTTCAAACTTGCACTCCACCATTGTTCGCGAGGAGAGTTGTTATGATGCTTTAGAAGATCTTGCAAAGACAACCATTGCTAAAGGTAAAATTAGATAGAAGGTTGGCGAGAAAAAACCTCTGCCTGAAATTTTCAGACCCCGGGAAAGAGAGCAACGCAGTTGGCCTGAGGATGTTGCCATTGATCAGCTGCGTGATCAGGTCCTGATTCTCACGACAACATAGCCTGGGTTTTGGTCTACAAATTGGGTAGAATGGGCAGCCTAATCATCAGGGGAAAACAGAAACTAATCTAGTCCCAGTATGAGACACTTTGATCTCAGGCAACCTGCCAGGTCTGTTGTTGTCCATTAACTCATCTGCACAAGGAGGTAAATGCAGGCCCTGAAGTAGCAAATGCTCTTTTAAGAGGTTGCCGAGAAATCTCCTGTCCCCATTTGTCTGCTTTCATCTTCCCTACTAATTTGCCGTAAAGGGAACGAGCAGAGCGCGGGATGCTTCGTTGCCTCCCCGCTCCGCTGTGCGCAGGCCGCGGCGATTCTCGCTGTTCCTTGATAAGGAACTTTGAATTTGACTAGTTTGGCATAGACCTGAAGCCTGAGCTCTGGACATTACAAAAAGTAGTGCATCAAACCAAGCGCCAGTTAAATCATGTTTGGGTTCTTGTCGGAATGTCACAGAGTACCCTGTCATTTTGTTTTAGCAACTTGTCCTTCCAAATGCACAGTTCGCCTTATGGCATGCCAGCAGTAAAAATGTCACTTACAATAATTACTTTTTGGTGAAAATGCTTGCTGACTTCCTACCTTCAAGCTGTTTTTTACACAGTGGGGAGATAATAAGAAATGACTTTATCCTGACTGCTCAAATGAACACTAAATGGAATTTAGGTTATTATTACTGCAGATAGAGGACTGTGTATTGAAATTTAAATAGTGGATCAGATAAACTACAGAGATTTGTCTCTGAAAATTATAGTGGATCTGCTCTTTCAATCCACTTCACTCTGAAACTTAAGGCAGCTGTTGTCTGCCTGCTGTCTTTAGAATATAATATTTTTCATAATCCTTTTAGAGGCCCCTGAATACCTTCTGTGTTTTGCATGGTCTTCCCCATCTTCTCCATGTTCTGTACCTCGTTCCCCATGAGTCCTTTTGCAGCTTATTAGCTAAGCTTGTGTTAGCAAGAAACGTTGGGCAGTTTATTCTCCTTGTGGTTCCTGAGCTGCAAAAGTACAGAGTGCTCTTTATAGGCAGCTGAGTATGCTGGGAGGAGAGGCTTGGTGCATTGAGCTTGTGTTTTACGCTTCCGAATTCAGATGCTCTTGTTCAAATCTTTGCCCTGAACTTTAGATTTACAAGTGGACATAAAGTCAGTTTGCTGCCATGGCTGTAGGAGTTGAGACAGGGTCTTAGCAAAAGTGGCAAACCTGAGCTCTCAAAATGTGTACAAGAAATTCCACTGGAGGAATCTGCCTGTGCTGGCAGACAGCAGCGTGATGCCTCTGGGACTGGTGAAACTGTATCCGTGTCTCAACGCTGCTCCGTCATCTAGATACCTCTGTTGAGGGGGATACATCGGGGACTGGTGTCAGGTCATGTAGACATCTGTGATTTTCTGGGGAGGTTGTAGCAGGCATCACCTGCAAGTCTTTACATCTGAGGTGTCCTGAGCTTCAGGAGGAGGATCCAGCTGAAGTGTGCGGTGGATCTGAGCTATACCACTGCTTTTGTATGGAGGGCCACGTTAGGTTACTTCCTGTGGTCGGAAGAGTTCCTGTACATTACAAAAATGGTCCTTCTTGACCAGTGCCCTGCAGTTTTGCAGAATATAGTTAAAAGTCTCTGACTGCTGAGTTCATGCGGCTGAGCGGGTGATGCTCAGGAGTGCTGCAGGAGGGGAGCCCAGTGCAGCCTGTGGTTCGTTACACCCTATAGGGATTTTGTCACGTTACGATGGCAGAACATGATCAGACCTCGTAGCGGAATGTGTCAGGCTGATACTGTGTTGGGGGAAGTGTTTTCAGGTAATTTGCAGGCCACCAGTGGGATAATCATAGTCCAAAATGTTCTACAGCCAGCGTTCAAGCAATTCAGGACCCAGGATCCAGTATTGGGGACCTGACCCCAGCATGGGGGTGGGAAATCTTACAGTTGGAGAAGAATAAGAAAATCTAACGTTAAGTTCAGGAAAACCGCTGTAACCAATGAACTGAGGCTGGAACTCCGTTTTCAGACTTTCTCACATTTGCCTAAGCACTGTCATGATAGAAGCTATGGGGAAGTTGTAGAGGATGGATGGGACCAAAGCATCATTTGGCTTCATCCATTGTGCTAAGGAATGCAAGACCACAAAAGATTTTCTGTGTTCATATAATTAAGGCAAGGTCAATTTGTTACGGTTCTCAACCAGTTTTGTAAAATGCTCAGACAGACCTCAGTCCTATATGCTGAATTGTTTGCAAAGTTTGTTTAGTTTCTTAACTTATAACTACTAAGGGGTGGGGAGGGGAACGGGCAAGCTGTGATGACGCTTTGGGGTTTTGTTGCAGTAAGATGGTCATTGAAGCAGCAATTTTATTGTCGTGGTTTAACGGGAAAATAGTATTTAAATAGAAAACASAAGGTATTTGTATAATGTTGACTTTGTTTCCATTCGTTTATATATCTTCATTTTAGATTATGCATCCCTCTCTAGTATTGTAGTAGGAAAAAACAAAACTGGAGAATTTCCTGACTTAAGAATAAGGACCATGTGTTCTGCCAGGAGTGATGTGTTCCCAAATACAGCTCTCTGGCGTTCGCACACTGCATCCCATGTATTTGTCTTTATGAAGACATATTTGCCTTCAAAGACTTGAATGCTCACCTTCACTGTATGGTCATAGCTCTCTCTCAGCTGTTTTCATCAACTGTGAAATAGCCAGTGTTGGTGTTTCAGTTGTCTTCATGTTTTAGCTATGAATGGAGGCCAATTGCACTTGCCAAATATTTCAGATTGCTGGCCCGTTGCTGGCAGACRTCACTTCCTAGTACTTGATTTGCATTTGATTATTATTTTCTATGGTGCATATTTGAATGTGCTTTTAAAAATTGGTTGGAAGTGCCTAACTTCCCTATACCCTAGACGTATATTTTGAATTAATAATGTAAAAAGTGCACGGTAGAGCCTTTGCCCTTTCGTGAGTCAGTTATACTTGCAGCTTTAGAAGATTTGGATCACTTAAATGCATTTATGGTGTATTTGAATCTTTAATGACCTTTGTCAACATCAACCTGTAATTGTGCAAAAGTTACACCAGTTTCCCGATCATTTAAAATTGTCATGTTGAACTGTATCTTCATCACATGCTTGGGACCTAATGGATACCATTTTTCCACCAAGTTAGTTTGGGGACACCCTGTTTCTCCCATCCTCTATAAAGTGCAGGGCATGGCTGATGTCTTTGGCTACCCGAGACTTAAAAAAATCCCAGGTTCTGCAGTGACCTTGTCACTGGCGATGCTCTTGATCTCTCCAGCTCTTTACTTCTAGCACCTTATTTTTGAAGCTTTTGGGCTTTTGCTTCAGGTTTTAAACTGGATACAGGCTGTTGGAAAGCAAAATGGAACACCCCTTTGGTATAGCAATGTTCATCTGGAATTTATTAAATAACTTCATCAATAAATGGTGTCCGTGGGGTTTGCAGGTTGTACAGCCTACCGTAATGCAGTTTTACACTCATATTGACAAAATGATCTCTTCCTCACTAAATACAAACATGTAAACATTCGGTGAACATCACTTATTCACTCATAAGAAACTGGATCGCTCTTAAGTTAGTGCTATTCTTCAGTGCGGTTTCTACTTTTGAAATCTTTCTTTCTACTTTTGAAATCTTAATATGTATTTTTTCAGATGTCCTGAATTTGTTTCTTTGTCCTGTGAGGAACTTGAGAGAAATGAATACAGACAAATTATTTCATAAAACATGTGAAATGGCTGTGGATTGATAGTTAAATCTGTAATAGTGAATACATTCAGTTTTCCCCTTTGTTCTGTCAGCAGTCACTTGTACTCTAAATGTCTATGTAATTTTTTAAGTAGATTAACGGGAAATGTTTGCATTATTTGAATATTGAATTGACTTTTCCAAATAATGGATCTTTTCCTCAAATATTTATGTGATCTTGAAAATGTTTCTCCTTAAGGGAAAAATGCTAAAAATGAATGGGGAACATATTTTGAGTTATTTGTAGTATATGCGCATAATGCCTCATCTGAAATCACTACACACTTGCCTTTCGTTGGGGGAAAAAAAAGCAGTTTGTCATCTGTACTGCCTGCCAAAATTAGATTCAGATAATCCTACCTTTTTGAGTAAATAAGCAGCAGATTGGTCTTAAAAATGGAATTCAAGTAAGCTCTTGATATGTGATATAAAAAATAAATAAGCTAATATGTGAGCAACATAGAGCATTTCAGTGATAGATGATAATATAGATTACCTTTGTTGTTTACATAATTAGGCTGGGCAGGGAAAGGAGAGGGAGAAAGAAGCATTAGTAAATGCTTTTGTTTAGTCCTGTGTGGTTGTTTTTTTTTTTTATTTTGGATTTTTTCTGCACTCCGTGTGCGCATGTGGTTTGCAGTGCACGGATGAGGAATTGTATAGGAAATTTGCAGCTGCTCTAGTTATTCAGTAAGATTTGTATAAGCTGGCACAAGGGACAAAATTAGAGGGAACTTGAATGAGTGCCGTGCAGTTTATTAGCTAGGCAGCCATAATTTTGACCTTGCTGTGGGTTAAAGGACACAGACCTGAGAAGAAATCTGTTTATCATGTAGGGAATTCRTGCCATCCCTGACAGTGTACAGTGAACAAGATGGATGATCTGCCAAATTGGTCCCTCGCATGGGTGAATCAGGGCAAATTTACAGTACAATTCCTTTGCTGCTCCTGATACAAAAATAACATTTGCTGGGTTTTATATTCAGTTGTATGATGACCTAGGGTGAACAGAGAAAAGAAATAAGATTTGTAGGATCCCTATTGCCTTAAAGATTTATATGCACCTTGCTTTCCTTTTATGTCTGCCTCTTTTGCATCTTTCGTAAAACACTAAGGAAACAGTCCAATTGCTTGGTTTGAGAGAGCAACTTTATGTAAGTGTGTCAGGGAACCTCTCTTAAATGCAGCATCGTGAAAGCTTCTGTTACCTTGAACAACGCAATTATACTGTGCACCCTGCTTCATTTGAACCCTACTTTTACTTACGTAGTATTTTCCTTTAGTATTTGGGATATGTTTCCATGCTACACGAGCTGTGTGTTCTGTAATGATTTGACAGTATTCTGGATAACAAACAAACAAACTTGAAAAATAGTGAAATTTGCTATTAGCCATCGCCGTGGTAGTGACAGGACCCGACACTGCAGAGTGGACTGCCCTTACAGTAGAGTTGTAGTGCTCAGGAAAACACAATTCTGTTAGAGGGACTAAGTTTTTGATGTAGGCTGGCCTCATCCTTGTACGATTGAGAGCATTGTACGCTTCCTCCAGAGATGTTGAGATGAATCCACTGATGTATGAATTTGAGATACATATGATTAACCGTGTCAAGTGATGAGATGTGAGACAGCAAGGAGGAGGAAGCAGTCCCACAAAAATGCGAAAGAACTGTGAATGGAGAAATCAAATGTGGTCTTTATCTTTTGAAGGGCATTGTTCTTCTAAACCACATTGTCAACGTGTTGTCGCTTTAAAAAATGTTTAGACTGTACCCTTAGATGTCTGGATTTTCTGCATAAGCTCAGTTGGTACATTCCGTTAGAGATAAATGTGAATTTATTAGGGGAAAACAACATTTTGTACAGAATCTATTGTTGTTGGCAAATTAACAGACTCAGAAAGCTTTCTTTTAAACAAAGTGTCACAATAACAGATTTGGGTGTCTCCTGATCCACTAGCTATCTTTACATTGTATTCTCAAACACGTTAATTAATACAACAGAATTACAAACTGTATTTTAATCTTGTTAAGTTATTTCTGGGCAAAGAGAAGTGCAAAATTGTGATGTGAGTGATAAGAAACAATATGAAAKCAATAATACTCTCAAGATATAAAGTTGTATCAGTTATAGAAAATCCCTTATTGACGCTACAAAATAGTGGCTAAGTGAGTTTCTTACAAGTCACAGGAGGAGACTTAAACCAGTCTATAATGGCAGATTTAAGAGCATCCTTATACGAAAATGTTGTGGAAGGCAAAACTATGAGATTTCCTGACCGAGGAAATTTCTTGCAACCTTACAGACTACTGACTTCATTTTTTCCTGATTTTTATTTGTATTTATACATCTTGTCTTTATAAGAARGCAGAGATGACTCAAGATAAAATTAGAAAATAATTCTGTTTTTAAAAAGAGGCTTTTTAGTAACCAAGTCATAACAAGTAGCATTTTGCATACTTAGGCATTTCTTTAAGTAGGTAGAATATAAATGAGAAGGAAAGTTAAATATCCTGCAATCAAAACATTACAATTATGCTAAAGTGGGGACTTTTTTCTTTTTTTAATTACAGAAAGCACTCCAAAGACTTCTGCCAGTTGCAGTCCTGCTCCTGAATCTCCTATGAGTTCCAGTGAATCAGTGAAAAGCCTGACTGAATTGGTACAGCAACCCTGTCCCGCTATAGAGACAAGTAAGGATGGCAAATCCCAAGAATCTAGCGAGCCACCTGCTTCTGAATCCCAGTCTACAACACCTTTGCCACTGTCGGGCCACTCAGCACTCAGCATTCAAGAACTGGTTGCGATGTCCCCTGAGCTGGATACATATGGCATTACGAAAAGGGTCAAAGAAGTGCTAACGGACAACAATCTTGGTAAATCACTTTATTCGCATTTCTTGACCGAAATAAAATGAAAGTGTTCATACTTCTATTTTTAAGCTATATTTCAGTAGACGTTTACAAGGATGCTTGGTTTTGATGATGGCCTAAGCTTTAATCTGTTAAAAAAGATTTTTTTTTTTTTAAACCAGTAGAAAAATCCTTTCAGATTGTCACACACCGCTTAAAATGTCATCATACCCTTGCTCTTCTTAAGCTCTGCTCCTGGCTCACCAGCCAGATACTGCTCCCACCTCCCTAAATACAGTCCAGCAGTCTGTCAAGAAGACCAAAACCCCAAAGCCAGTGAGATCCCCCCTTGAGAAATGCTGTTTTCCCCATGCTTATAGATTCAAGGCCCTAGCATTTTAGGCATAGGTGAAGTAGAGGAGTCCAGCATGATTGGAGAGGGAGATGCGTCACAAGCAAAAGCATATCGTACCTGTAGAGCTAGGAGGGTAAATTCAGACTTAGTTGAGGTTTAGATGAACCTGTAGATAAGTGTATGGGGCCATTTGGTTATTTTGCATAGAGATGTGCAAAGCTAAGGCTGCTTTTGCTTACAGATGAGTTTTTGGGTGTCGAATTAAGTGCAATGTTGATGTGGCTATATATTTGGAATAGTCAAAGGGAGTGACCTGATCTGAGTATGGGAAATCCACGCTTAATACTGCCACTATGCCTCTAAATCACTAGTTCTTCATATGTGTTTAACACTTRCTTCCCTCACAAGGCATTGGGAAACCTTTAGGAGTCCTTTGAAGTCTCTAGCGGGAGGGCAGTAAGGCTGCCCCAGTGTCACCTGCACGTGCTTCTGGGGCTTGGCATGGGATTCATCTCACCTGCATTTAGATGTTCAAAATAGATGTCTAAGATGGTTGGGATGAATCACTCTCCAGAAGTACCAGTTTCTCTCCATTCGCTACAGATAGGACCAAAAAGATAAGTTTAGATTTAGGCTGCTGATGATACTTAAGTGAGAAGAATTCCATCCATACCATCTGAACATTATGACCGTATAAGTAAAAACTCCTTTATTTTAGTATGTAAGGAAGCCTTTTTTCAGCTAGACACAGAATAACTTGTTATTATCTTAGATTATTTTTTTTAAAGGGGAAAAATACTGGGATGGGGGAGGTTGCAAGTTCTCATTTAACATAATTTGGGAAAAAAAGAAAATGGCCCTGATCATGGACATACCCTGCATGAGATTGTGTTCCACTGAACCCAGCAGAATTGCTTGCTCGTGCTCATTGGCATGGGCAGATTGTGGTTGCTTGTTCAGTGGAGATAATGTAGAGATAAAGCCACAAGTCACGGTAAGGGTTTGCAGGTTCAAGCCCCTAGTTTTTGGGCAAAATATTGTTGAGTGCTGTACCTGCTCTGGTGTTCCAGAGAGGTTTGAAAAAGTATTTTTGTTTACATTTGCTTTGATGCCATTTTTACTTAGTCTTTTTTATTTCCCATGATTTTTGTTTTCCTACAGTGTGGCTGACAAGCCTAAAAAGCAGCAGAAGAGCCAGGAAATGTGCCCCAAACTCTGCATTAGGTGTGGAACCAGTTTCAATGTCTCCTTTTGCGCCCTCAGTGTGCTAGTGCACCAGATTGACTCGGTGCACAGGTTTCTCTGTCTTAGGCCACAGGGCCTTGTGAACCTGTCTTAGGCAACTGGTGGTGGCTCAGTTGTCCCAATATCATCGGCCAGTAAAGACCACGGTTGTGCAAAACCACTCAAAGATGTGTTTGGCGAGTTTCTCCTCCCATGCCTTTTAGCATTCGTTAAACAGTCACCGTTTTAGCCAACGATGCTGGCAGCGTTAGCACTGAGATGTTGCTAGTATTCCTAGTCCCAAATGTCATAGTATTATCAGTGATTCCCTGTTGGGCAACATATAACTTAGATACAGAGGGAAGCAAATGCAGTGAGCTATTGAAAATTGCAATGGTGGGGATTTTGCAGAAAGAGCCAGGACTAACCATGAAACCAGCATAATTTACAGAAAGTTTTGTCCATGAGGAGCTACATCAGTGGGAACAGGCATGAAGGATATTAGGGAAAAAGATGGGGAGAATTAGCAGGAGTTTTAGGAAACCTGTGCTTAAAAATATTCCAGTTATTAATAGCTCTCTGATGAAGATGGAGTGCGATACACCTGCTACCTCCTGAGAATGATTTCTAACACATTCCCCATTAGCTTGGGAGTCTTTCAGGTGTTTTATCCTGTCCTTGCCATATCCTGGGGTAAAATAAATGACACAAACGTCTTTAGCTTTGTCCTTAACACCTAGAGAACATGATGTTACCTCCTCCCACATTTGCATTTTTAATTTTTAGGCTGTTGTTTGAAGTTCATTTCCTTTGGCAGCTTTGCTAGTACCTGCTCTGGGCTGCTTGTTTCTGACCTTCTTGCTGATTTGTGCTGGTATTCCTGTCCGTGTGGCCACACAATGAACCGGACCAGTTGGTCTGAGTCAAAAGTGGCCATTTTATTCTTGGTAGGTTGGTTTGACTTGGATCAGTTTGCTGCTCCGATTTACTGTGCAGCCACTCGGGCGGTTGCAGTKGCTGCACTGGCACTGCACAGCGGCTGTCGGAGCTCTCGCAGGCGCTGGAAGAAATGCTGCTCAYATTGCAGCCTGAGCACAGCCTGGGGTTAGAAACTGGGGGCAACGTTAAAGGAAATTTATTTACAAAGGCAAATTAAAAGATCTTTAAAGTAGCTGTCTTATCTTGCAAGTAGCTGGCAGGTTTAAAGGTAAATAGATAAGGCCTTACTGAAGTTTTTAAATACAAAGACAAACAGGGAGTAGGTTAACTCTGCAATACGCATGATCTAAAATTGGCCCTGAATTACTTCTTTTGTCTGATTTTCCTAATATTGAGGGTAGTTGAAAATCACTTATTACTTAGGAACTTAAGTGAATTCTGAATTTAGGTTTCTGTTCAGTCCATTTTCAGGGTTAGTTTTAGAGCTTATTAGCAGACTCTGTCATGTTAGCCCTGTCCTTGTTTCCCCTTTCTGCCTTTCATTATCTCGGCTGCTTCCTCCAAAAGCTTTGCAGACCCACCTGCCCCGTGCATTTGAATGGGACGTTCTGCAGCTTCTAACTGGTCCCGCATTCCCTCCTCTCCCCACACAGGTGAAAAAAAATGGCCAGGCCAAAGGTTTTGGGGTATTTTTAAAGAGGAGGAGGAGATTCATGGAATTAAGCACACAAGAGGGGTTTATGGAATAGGTATTTTCCACAACCTGTTTGTGACAGGATCACATGAGGCTGTGAAGGCAAGAGCTGATGGTGCTTTTGCAAGTGCGGGCACGACCTGCAGAGCTGTAGGAGCGCAAGCCCCCACGCATCTGCATTGTCCCCTAGGGATCTGTTTGTTGCCAGTGGCCAAGACTGCTGGCATTGCTAGCAAGTGAAGGAAAAGCATTCTGCTTTGTCTTAGTGAGGGCATTCAAAAGCTACTGATCAGACACGAGACCCTGAGGCCTAAACTTGGTCGGTATGGAAAGATCTTTGGGTTACCTTGAAAATACATGATAGCTGCACTTCTRTCGGAAATCACCGGTGATGACTCAGATGACTTCAGGCTCTGTCTTGTAACAAAAGCTGTTGCATATCAAGGCAGTTTAGCTGAGGAAGAATGCTGAAGTGAAGGGTTTTAGAAAACCAGCTGTATGGTTGGGTTTGAGCTGCACAGGCATTTTCCACAGTCCTTGCTAAGTTAGATCTTAACCATGTAAAACTAGTGTTACTCATGCACATACAAATGCTGTAAATTGAAAAGAATATGTGGTTTTTACCTCACTAGACAATAGCATTTTGAAAGAGAACTAAAATTAAGTATTCTTAACTACAAGTACTGTAGAGGCTGTAAAAAAAGCTGTTATCTTGTAAAATGTGATTATCCCTAGTTGGTAAGACACAGTTAGAACACCACAGATAGTACAACACAGTAAATACGTACATGGGTCTTTGAGGACACTTACATGACCGTTGCTGAATGGGGGGTTGCATTGGTCTTGGTTCATTGATTGCTTGAAATGTTTGGATTGCCCTGTTGGAACGAAGCTGTTGCGCTACCCTCCTGCATAAGAGCTAAGTAGCCTCACTGCTCTCACTAGTTGCCTGCTTAGCTAAAAGTTCAGTTTATTTTTAATCTCATTAATTTTATTTTTTGCACACTGTTTCGCTGTAAGGTCCCAGTCCCCAAAGGTGTTGAGCTCCCCTCTTTGCCACAGTCAGATCCTAAGGATTAAACTAAAGCTCAATATTTACACTTTTAGCGGGGGGGAGAGCTTTTATTCTTCTAAATGTTTCTTTTGGGTTTTCAAGCAATTCTAAAGTAAGAATAATTGACGAATGATCTCGTAGACGTGTTCTGTCTTTTTAGTTAGCCTCGTCTCTTAGCTGAATGAATTCATGCGATTTTCAATTTCGTATTAGGTCAGCGTTTGTTTGGGGAGACAATCCTAGGGCTAACACAAGGCTCTGTCTCAGACCTTCTGGCTCGCCCAAAGCCCTGGCACAAGCTGAGTTTGAAGGGACGGGAACCCTTTGTCCGCATGCAGCTGTGGCTGAACGATCCCAACAACGTGGAGAAGCTGATGGATATGAAACGAATGGAGAAAAAAGGTAACTTGGAGCAGACTGCTGACTCATGTTTTCCGTTATTTCAAAGATGACTGTGTCTTTTATAATTCTCCATAAATAGTATAGAGGCAGCATTGATCCAGTATTATGAAGGTTATGCAAAAGGACTTCATGACAGCTTTTTCATAGCTTTATTTGATGCTAGCTCAAGCAGATACATCTCAAAAAAAAAAAAAAAGCCAAACAAGAAACCAACCCCAAACCCTGAATATTCACCAGCTGTCATGAAATCATTGCTATATTCTCCTATAGATTAATTACTGAGGCCCTGGTGTATCACTGATAACTTGCCTTACCAAATGAGAAATGTGAGTTTGGGAGCTGGCTTTGGGTTATTAGTTAATAGTGCTGCAGCTGGTCACAGATGTTGGGCTGGAAGAACTGTGCATTGATTCCTGAGAGAGCTTCTTGCCAATCCTGCACTGATGGTCGCTAGGAGGAAAGAAAAATGCAGTCTTTATAAAAGGGTATTTGAGAACAATTAAATTTGTAGCCTTTATAGGGATGGGGGAAGGTGATTGTGTTAATACATGCTCGCGTAAAATGGCTAGGTCATGAGTATGTACCTGTGAGAGATCTAAGTTGTTATTGGGTATCTTAGTAGGGAGTATATCCTGAAAATTTATCCTACTCTCTATATTTTAAATTCATTACTAAAAACCAGTGGTTATTCAGAGCCCTGTTTTTAGTACATTCATATGATTTTACAAGAGAGACTCTTAGGCTGCCATTATCAGCAGTTAACTAATTAATGATATATACATCTCTCGAGCTATCCCTTAATGATATTAGTACAGACAGCATTAATTGCACTGAAAGCGCTGCTGTTGACTGATGTCCTGAAAGTATTAACACATTTGATCAAGAACTTTGTGATTATATTAAAAACTGCAGTGAGGGAGCTTCTGGGAAAATTCTAGCCTTGCATGCTTTTAAGAAGAAATTCAAATCCTTGTCACAGTAACCAGTATAATATAATGCAGTGCAGTATCTTACCGCAAATTGTGTGTGATCTTCCACCGGGAGTAAAATCCACTTGGGTTTCCCACTTACAACTGTAAACCAAAGGGAGCCATGATGGTTTTTGCTGTATTAGAAATATGGCAGAAATAAAATTGTCAACTGGCTAGATTTTTATAGCCTCAAAGAGAATATCGCCCATAATGCAGGAAAATAAAATAAAAATAATTTAAAAGTAGTACTGACAATATCCCCTCAAAACTATTTTCTAAACTGGATTCTTATCAAATACTGTGCAATACATATGCTCTGTAGATGGCACCTGAATAGAGATAAGGCTATAAATCATTTGAGACTCTGTACTGGGCTCCTGAACTGTGTAAGTGCTGTCCTCATAGCAGAGCACTCTAAAGTGAATTCAACCCTGTGTTTTCTGTAAAATCCTTTCATGCAGGTAAGGATCCTGTGATTTAACCTTTTAAATTGCTCTAGAGCCACATTAAGAATTTAACTTTCCCTCAGCTAATGTCAGTTAAAGAACAATGCAACTGTATCTACTACCAGTGAAACATTATTATCAATTATTTCTCTGCCACATTTTATTAAGGGAGTGAATTAATAATTATGATAAAGGTGAGCTGCATATATCTTTTTTTCTGTTCTGTCAGTCTGAAGTTTGTGCTATAAATGTCCATTTTAAGAGATTCTGAAAATTTGCAACATACATTAACTAACCTCTCTGGAGGAAGCCGGGGGTTCACGCTCACTAGGCYGAGACGCTCTGCACCACCTGTCCTGCCTTGGAAGGGTTCATTCCTCTTTCTTACAGCCTCCCGGTGTGTGTGCTGCTGGTAACATCACACTCCTCACTGAACAGTATTGAAGCCTGCCGTCAGGAGAAAACTTAATTCCCTTTATTTCCCCATTATTTCGCTTTTTAATAATCTTGTTCAATACCGCATAAGATAAAAATTATATTAAAAGGGGCTCTGTTTTACCTCAGTGGGCAGCCACTAGTTCTGCAATAGTGTCTGCTGCGTCTATAGCTGAACACAGTCTTCCCAGAGGAACACGGTGATGCTGGGTTGGCAACAGCAGGGGGGAAAAAGAGGTAGTAAAACTCAGGCGATAGAGCTGGCCTTGACAAGTTGGTCTCAGACCCAGATCCAGACCTTTGCCCAAATTACATTTGGGTTTTATCTTTTTTCATAGGTCTCCTGAGAAGTGGAGACCCATCACAGACAGAARTCAAACTTCTCCGAAAATCAAGTGTGTTTGTGACTTGGATTCCAGTTTGAGCCTTGCTGTCACTGCAAATGTGCTGAATGATCTCCTTATGTTGTCTACACGCAGCACATATGTTTAAAATAAGAATTAAAAAGGAAAAGCTTTTATAAACGTCATGTAAAGTTTCCAGAGAGCACCATTAAAGCCTAAAGCTTAGGTGCTAGTTCAGCACATGGCAAAGTGCCAGGATTGTGCCTTTGGCCCAACGGAAATTTGTTCTGCCAATATATTATCCTCCAGAAAAACAAGTGGTTGTGACAGAACAGTAGGACATCTTCTTTATTTTTATGTTAAGGAAATATGTGCATTTATATAATTTGTTCTATTCACGTGAGAGAGGCCCAAATAAGCTATTGCAACTTCTGTGATCCTAGTGTGAGGTTACAAAAGCAGAGGTAGGCACACGGCATGAAATTTTTCCCAAGCTATCACAGCTCTGTGCTGTCCTTAGGAGTCTAAAGATGGGAGCTCTGACCTGCCAGAAATGCCATCCTTTGGAGAGCAGAGAATGCAGAGATTCAGAGCATCCTCATGCATGGGTG
Source organism: Phoebastria nigripes (assembly GCA_035582835.1). NCBI lineage: Eukaryota > Metazoa > Chordata > Aves > Procellariiformes > Diomedeidae > Phoebastria > Phoebastria nigripes. Next base: position 1,286,888 of record JAYKAV010000211.1, read on the forward strand.
TCTCATGTTAACTCAGTCGCCTGACCAAATTCCAGAAACTCCAGTCAGAGATAGCCTAAACACCTTTTACATCTTCCATGTGAGGTTCTGTTTTGTCTCATGGCCTCCTGTAAGCTCCTGCATGTTGCTGAAGTGATAGATGCTGTCTTTCAGCCCTCTTGGTTGTGCTATCAAAGGAGACAAGGGAACCTTGTGTACAGTTTGCATGTCAATGCAAGTTTGAAATAACACCTAGGAGTCTTTGAGATTAAAGACCTTATATAAATGTGAGATTATGTTGCTGGAATGATTAATTCCGTGGTTGAAGGTTGTAACAGTTCCTTGAAGGCTGCAAAAGTAAGGCCAATAGGTCACCTTGAAATAATGCATTTACCTGTGGTCACTTTGCAGTTCTACATCCGGTTGGAACAACTTAAATAGGTGATTTTTTAAATGAAGTTTATTTAAAAAAAAAACAAACCCAACAACTTTGCTTTTTATGGTTATTTCAAAAGCGTGCAGGACTGTATCATGGCAGAGTGATGGATCATGAGCAACTCATGTTCTGTTCCATATCAGTGATCTTACACAGTAGGCAATCCACAGGTAATCTGTCATATTCAGGAAAAACAAAATGAGGGCCATGCAGATACCCCCAAAGGTCACACAGTGTGTTCAAAATTCACTTTGACGATAGTAAGACACAGTGTAAAAAGGTCCCACTGGACATACCACCATGTAGAGGACAGGATGCTGAAACCCACTGGAGACAGAAAACCTAGCCAGTCCTGTAGGGAGCTCTGCCAGAAGGAGTTGGCTTGTGTGAGAAGGGCTTTCAACATTTCAGTTTATTTGATTGCATTGAATTTTTATTCTTTGTGCACCCTCAGCCTAAAGGCAGAGCTGTGGGGAGAGAGAAATTTGKTTTTTGAAGAATTTGGTTGCTGACCGGTGTGATGTGCCCCACGTTGGTCCCTGACTCCAATTGGAGCTCCTGGCTATTGGAGATTTAGTGCCTGCTAGATTGATGTCAGGCTGGTGTAATCTGGAACTTAATAGCCGAGGTTATCAAATTGCAGCTCTTGAATGCCTAAACTCTTAAATATCTAGAAGGTATTTAACAGGCCATTAAATATTTTATTGACAAGATTCATCTATATTTGCCATTTTCAGCCCCCTCATTAGCAATGCTTGTGCATAATACTGCCAGGTGCAGTAAATCCCACCTCTCTTTGCCCAGTGTAAATCAATCAAGTCAGTGACAGCATTTACTGGGACTCTTTCCTTGCAGAATTTGCCAGGATAATTCAGTCCCCGTTGGGGAGGAGAGCTAGTGCTATCACAGGCTTCTGCCATCAGCCTAACTGAGCTCCATCAGTGCAGCAAGAGCTTTCTTAAAAGTATATGCATTTTTGAAAGAGCCTTGCGTAGGGGAGGAGGATGCTGTGGGCTGTTTTTCTTTCATAACCTGTCACCGCTATAGCGGAGATCTTTAGGGAAAAGCAGCAAACGCCTGACGGGTTATTCAGCCCGTGGCTGGGATCTCCGGGCTCCGGGCGCCATCCTGTGTTGGAGACGTGGCTGTGGCTGTGGCTGCCTTCAGCTTCCACAGTCATATTTTTAATTCCGAGACCTTAAGTGTTAGAGAGACCTTAGTGTACACCTCAAGTGTTTAACAGCCAAAAACATTTAAGTTGAAATGAAGTGCAACTGTCTTAATCAGGTGCTTATGTGGAAGTTCGCCACTCTTGAAAGAGTGAATTTGAAATAAGTCATGTTAACTGAACCCCATTATTCATGTCCTATGTTCATTGAAAAAGCAGAAAACTCTGGCAGGTTTCCAGTCGATTTACCCTCTTTTCCTTCCCTTCTTTCTTCTTTTTCTGCCTCTTGCATCCTCCCCACACTTGCTTTCCTCTGATCTCTGATGATGCCCCTTCCTTTCCGTTCTCTCCRAACAGCCCATCCCTGCATCTACAAACTGTCATCTTCGCATTTATTCCACAGCTTGTATATTCATTGATTTTGCATTTGTATTCAGCTGGGGCTGATCCGATGCGCTTCTCTTTCAGCCTACATGAAACGGCGACACAGCTCTGTTAGCGACAGTCAGTCTTGTGAGTCCTCATCCGCTGGAATAGACTACAGCCAGGGAGCCAGCCCGCAGCCACAGCATCAGCTGAAGAAGCCCCGGGTGGTGCTGGCACCGGAAGAGAAAGAAGCTCTGAAACGAGCCTACCAGCAAAAGCCATACCCATCACCAAAAACCATTGAGGAACTCGCTACGCAGCTCAACTTGAAAACCAGCACCGTGATCAACTGGTTCCACAATTACAGGTATGAGATCTCCCGGGAGCCCTACTCATAAAGGATTTATTTTATTTGCTTTGGCAGGGTGCTACTCTGCTTCAGCAGACTGTGTCTGCTTCCGCTAGCATTGGGCGGTTGTACAAAATGAACAGTTTCGACAGCAGGGAGGTTCTAACTAACAGTAATGCTAATGCTCCAGACTAATTTTAAGTCATCCCTGAGGAACAGCAGTATTCTCGTATTGATGTAAGTAGTGCTTTTAAACAGAAAGTCTTGCTTTTGGAGTGGGTGTTGATTTAGAGATGTCCACTAATGAATATTTATAAATCCCATTGCAGTAAGCAAGACTGGTCTTTCTTACTTGCATATGTAAGCTCAGACAGACATATACTTGCACGTACATACACACACATAGGTGTGTGTTGTGTGTGTTATGCCTGGGTCACTTGGTGGCGGGTGCTTGGGAGTGTCTTCTGTTGGATGGCATCAGAATTGCACTGCTTTCATCATGTATTTTTCCCACATAAGAGCAAAAAGAGGATTTTCTTTTAGGTCTTGAGTCACTGAGCTCTGAAAATAGGCACAGTGTGTGCTGTATTTCTGGGAAGCTCTGCACAGTCGTGAAGGACAGAGAACCGATAACTCTGAAGTCAGATGTGGCCACAGATTTATTTCATTGTTATGATTAAATCATTGAGTCCTGCTGAAATGAAGTAAGATGTTGGTCTGTTTAGTTCCTTTCTCATATTAGAAGGAACCTTCTCCACATTTGAAACATTGAAGTAGGTTTTGGCCTAGAGACATCGATAAAAAGAAACAATGCTGGAATGACATATAAGAATTACGAGGATTTGAATAAACATATTATCAACTGTGCTTGGGATTGGGTATCTTAATTAGTGCAGCAGAYTTTTCTCCAAGAAATTTGTGCTAATGAATATTGAACAGGTACAGTTAAGATACCAGATTTAATACTATTCTGTCCCTTCACTCGGAGCCAGTTATGTTCGTAATTAGTCCAGATTGCTAAACTTGTTTGTTTTTAGAAACTGCTAACATTTAAAGGGTATTTTCCACTTTGGCCCTTCTCAGCTTTTAACAGGGAAGTTGCTGAAGCAGAAGCAGCACAGTTTAATGACATATCTCAGAAATATTATGCACAATAGTAAAATAATGTTTATAGTAAACGRTATAAAATTTTAAAATTATAACCAACGAGTAATCATATTTACACTGAATTTCATTGACTTGAATTCGCTACAGATGCAGCCTCTTTCACTGCTCAGAGTTCTCCAAATGCAGGCCTCTCTTCCAATTCCCACTTCTAGGCAATTATACACAAGTTGGAGGAATGCCTATGAAAATATGTTCCCTTCGGCCTGACAGCAAAATGTGCTGTTCTCACTTACACAGACGAGTGCGGGAGCACTGGTGGCATGTGTCATCTTCCTCATTATCATGAGATCTCCTGTTCAGGCGTGCTGCAAGAAAGCGTGACAAGTCATGATTGATCAGCGTGTTTAGCCACACCAAGCTATACGCTAATGTAGACTAGGTGCTGACAGTTGTATACAAAATAAAAAATGTATAAACAAGGTGCTATAGGCTCGTGGGTAGCACAAGCCTCACAGCACTGAGTGATCTGGACCTGCTCCCAGATGTGCTGCTGAGTTTCCAGGACTTTAAAGAGATGTTTCAAGCCTGTTTGGAGCCCTGGGTGCTCTCAGCGGTTGCCACCACCGAAAAATCAAAACACGTGCCTGTTCTTTTCCTCTGTACAATAACTTTCTGAGCTTTCATGCATGAAGTACTCTTAAATCATTTGCAGGACATTGCAGAAGAGGTAGAAGTTACATGTTCTGCTAGGGGAACAGGATCTGACTGTTGTGCAGCTCATGTATTACAGGAATTGGGTAGTCTTTCCCCTCTTCATCTTCTCCAGGCCACACTTAACTTTATTTATCTCTTTTATATTCTCCCTCAGCCATTTCTTTTCCAAACTGAAGAGTCTTCATACAGAAGCAGTTCCATACCTCAGACCATATAAATTTTTCTATAAAGTAACTTCAGCTGAGCCAGGGTACARATCTGGACAAGTTTGTCTTCCTGTCTCTTGGGAATCCTGTTGCAATGATTCTTTTCCTTTGGGATTCAGCCCAAGCCTCACTTTCCAAAGGTGGTTGCTACAGCAGAATCTACCTGTATATCCACCAAATGGGAGGTCAGCACTAGCGTTTATTTTCTGCAGCAAAAGAAACTTAAAAAAAATCCTCAGCAGGCAAAGAAATAATACACTTCAGACTATAAATAGGTATAAAGGATTTTGACATGTCTGCAGACTTCTCCCAGACTATGGCCTTGCATCCATACCAATCACATAGTTCTCAGAACATAAAAATAAGAATATGCCTTGCTTTGCATTAGTGAAGCACATATACGGGACCCATCAGAGTTTGAGCCTCTGTTGTCTTAAGAACTCTACAAAAGAGTAGGAGGTAGGGATTTCTATCCCACTACAGATGTGGAAACTGGCACAGAAACTTGGTAAGGTCATAGAGATGATACTACAGAAGCATCAGGGATTAAACCAAACTTTCTTGAATTGTAATCTAGTGCTCTTGGATCCTCAATTTCATTGCTCTTACTGTGGACATACTTTTTCAATGAACTGTAGCATTATGCTTGTTTAGATGAGTTCCTGGAGTTGTGTGAAGGCTTGTACAGGGAACTTCAGCATACACCCCAGGAGATCTCTGATATTTTGAGTTATACTGATGAATGCCAACAGGATGTGTTGATGTCGAGGCCAACACCTTCCACCAAGAGGAATGCTCCCTGGAATTTCCTAGCTGCTGTCACCAGTTGTTCTTTACCATAGGGATTTAATTACTRTGTTAATCAGGAGCCAGACTAGATTCCAGAAGCAATATATTGGGTGTGAATTCCAGGGATTTCCACAGACATCGAACCTGTATTCTGTAGGGCTGTGGTCAGATACTCAGTGAGCATGTCATCATTCAGTATCTTGCTGGAGCTGAGGTATTTTAAATGCCATGCAGGCACAAAGGTCTTACCTGTTTCCTCTCCTGACTTGGGGAATGTTACAGAAGCAGTGTGTTCTGGATCAATGTCCATGCAGGGAGATTATAGGCATAAATAGAGCCTGATAATCGATGTTGCAGGATGCATGCTATTAATGGTAATAGAAAATTAATGTTAGCACCTGTGGTCTTCTGTTAGGTGAATAATATTCTCCTAGGGAAAATTACAGACCCCCTAAATCCTTCAAAAGTGTAGAGTCAGCAAGTACTGCTGAAATACTCTGTTGCATTTCAAGTCAGTCAATAATATCATTAGCTTCAAAAGCAGTATTCAGATGGTGTTCTACATTTATCCTAATTTTTTTCCATTGTGTGCTGTCTTCCGTAGCACATTCAGGGAAAAATGAAAAATTCGTACAGCCATCAGTGTTGGGACAGCATTTCACTTGTGATTTGCAAGTCCCTTAGCAGTTCTCCCTGGCTAAAACCAAAAGTGTTATCTTCACCCTGAAAGATAAAGTTTTGCTGAACTCTCCCTGTGTCTGTATTCTCGTCTCTGACGGCAGGTCATTAAGGCTCCCTCTTGGTTGCAAATTAGGACCTGAACAGTGGTCGTAAYCTCTCCTACTGACAGAGCAGTACAGAGAAAGAGTTGCCCTAGACCCTCAGATTTTTTCATAAACGGTTCTGTACTTGTGAGGATATTGGGAGCTCCTAAACAGAGAACGAAGAGGGAGGAAGGACCAAGCTAAATGGCAACGGCAGCGTGTTTGGGGTATTATTGCACGCTTCAAGTAATAGGAGGCACAAGGTGGCACACCAGGCAATTTTAACCACCCATGGAGTGCATTAATTCCCTTGAAATGCACTGCTTGCCTTGTCACTATTCATGTTCTGAAATCGATTTTTTTAAATAAAAAATGAGGCAGAAGTCAGACTAGCTTATAGACTGACAACCTGTCAAAAGGCTGTGCTTCCCCAGAGTGGTTTCAGAACAATGGACTTTGTTTCATCTTCGTTTCTCCTTGGTGTTCAGGAAAACACCAAGGGGGTTGTCCAGATTTTTTCCTTGTTTGTTTTTTATTTAGGCAAATTGTGGCTCATTTCTAGTAGAAATCTGAATTGTTTTGTATTTACAATCAGTTTTCTTCTGGATTTACTAGAAATGTATTCATATTTTTAAAATCATCCCTTTTCTGGTCCAGCGTATTGTAGTTTTGCCTTCCTGATGTCAGACTTCTAGTGGTAATTGGGAGACTGCAGAGCCTTTCATCTCTGTCCCTTAAACCACGTCCAGTGCTGTAAAAATTGAGCATACAATTATGAATGTTGCTTAATTTAAACTTAAAAAAAAAGGGAAGGTGATCTGTCGTTGGCTTTCACCAGTCATTTCAGTACAAATTGATTATCTGCATAAAGTTTATATTTTTGCTTTATTCCATAATGCCTGCTGTGGTTACTAGAAGGGGCAGTCATCAACATCAGATTTACAATAAATACACAAAATCCTGGTTGACGTCAGAGGGGTCAGTCTCAACACTGAGCACTGCAGAAGTTACCAGAAACGGCTTATCTGCTCAAAATCCCGGCTGCGACTGCCTGCCCTCCCGCGGCGCCATGGAGGAGCCCCGGGGCGGTCTGGGGTTTGCAGCCTGCATCCCTTCTAGCACAGCAGGCTTCGCAGCGGGTGCGTGGCTGGGGAAAATGAAATTAAGAGCGTCTTGATAATATTTCRTGTTCTTCCAAACGCCTTTTCAATCAGTCCTTTGGGTTTGAGGGTGTGAGCACTTCCACTGACCCAGCTTGGTGAGGCTGTCCCGTAGCCAAGGCAAAATGGCGTGCGTCTTATGAAAGGGAGTTTTGAATGACGTATCTGGTAGAGCAGGGTGGCTCCGAGTGACCCCCGGCAGGCTCACCATCCCTCTCCCCTGTCTCCTAGGTCTCGCATCCGCCGGGAGCTGTTCATCGAGGAGATCCAAGCCGGGAGCCAGAGCCAGGCTGGGTCGAGCGACTCTCCTTCCGCCAGAAGCAGCAGGGCCGCTCACAGCTCCGAGGGAGACAGCTGCGATGGCGTGGACGCAGAAGGCCCACCTGAAGGAAAGCCGAGTGGCCCGGAGGCGGATGAGTACAGCAATGCAACCACAAAGTCTCAGGGAGGGCCAGCGGAGTCGGCTTTCGAAGCGGGGGAAGAGGCACTGCAAGGCGCCAGGTCTTCGGAGAAAGCGGAGCCGTTCCAGGCGGAGAGCCTGGAGGACACCGATGATGAGGGCAGGCTCAGAGCACCGCGCCAGAGCTCTCCGCCGGCATCGCAGCGCCCGGGAGAAGCTCTGGAGACACTGCCAAACTCTGCCACGGAAGGGGATGCCTCTACCTCAGCTGCCTCCACCTCAGTCCTTACAGGGGAGAGCTCCTACAAGTCAAAAGAAAGTTCAGAGAAAATCTCCAGTGTGCCAAGTACGAGCTCGACGCCRGCCGCAGGCTCACAGAAAGCCAACTCTCTTCAGAGCTTGTTCGGCTTCTCCGAGGCGGTGAGCTCCAGGAACACGCGAGACAGCTCCTTGAGGAAAAAGAAAGCGGCAAACTTGAACAACATCATCCACCGCTTAGAGAAGGCCGCGAGTCGAGAAGAGGCCGTCGAGTGGGAGTTTTGAGATTAAACTCGCCCAACTCTGGAGAGCTGGGAAGTGAAACTGGACCTCTACTGGTTTTATTGTGTTGCGCACTTAACCGCCCTGCGGGCCACAGGGCAAAAACGCCATAGGCCAAGGTGCATATAGAAAACAAAAAGGAGCGTTAAGCCCAATTTATGTTTGTGTTTTCGAGGAAGAAAACTGAAATGTGTAGTCAAGCTTTTTTGTACCCTGAAGTGTTTTTATTATTGCCCTAAGTGATTTCCACAATTTCTGGAATAACTCATACAGCTTTGCCTTGTGCCCTCCTCTTTGGTGTGGGCTTTAAAAAAAGAAAAACAGAAAAAAAAGAAAAAAAAAAATCAAACCCACATATTAAAAGGGGGCTTTTTATCTGCCATCTAATGGCTACAGAGCGATAATACACTATTATCTTCTTAAACCAGGAAAAAAGGGGAGATTTTTCAAAAAAAAAAGAAAAAAAAAAGAAAGTTTTTTGTAGCTGTTCAGTTGCCACTAAGAGATTGCACAGTCAACCGACTCTAAACACACTAGTTTGGATTCCTACATATTTTCAAGAAAAGAAAAGAATCTTGTTGTTTGAAACTTTGAATTAAAAAAAAAAAAAAAACACATTTACTCCACATATTTTTTAACAAAACAAAAAAAAAGTCACATCAGGAAAATATCTTAATTTGTGGTAGCTGACTTAGTGTTTTCTTGTAAGTGAAATAGAATATTGACACGTAGTGCACATTGTTTCATAGCTTTAACTGATTCTGGTCTTTTGCAGACCAGAATTTGTTTAATACACTCCATTTTAGGCCAAATCAGGACAAAAAAAAATCTGAATCTAGGTATTTTATAATCTGCTTTTTAACCTCTAACCACAGAGCACGCTGATCAGACCTCATATCTAGGAGGTTTAGGAGACAACTTAGAAACAGCATGTACTTGATCATTTCACTTGGTTCGCAGTGTACAGAATTTCCTTTCAGTAAAGACAGATCGCTCAAAAAATGTTGGCCAGTAACATTTCAGCCTGCTACTTCGGAGACGTATTCCATAACCCGAAATATTCAGCTTACCTGGAATCGATTAAAGTGTAGTTCACGTATACGATTGCTGTCACACACCACTAAGAGGGGACTGGAGCTGCCTCAGATAGAGAACTTTTCCTGCTGTTGGTGGCCATTTACTGACTCTCTTCCCACCACAAGCACTGATTTTAAATACGTTTTAGTTGTGGGAAGCTTATTTTTGCGTGGAAAAAAGAGTACATGGCAATGACCAGACGGGCTCTTACCGGGACGGAAATAGCCCAGACTCCAAACCAAAACATTCATGCTCTCGAGTCCCAGTCTAGACCATTCTGCCCTGCAGAAATACAGCCTTTTTCCATTATTTTATGCACAGGTTAGGGCTGATCAAAGTACAAATCAAATTCTAACTTGTCTCTAACTCCTCCTGTTGTCTATATGTATATGCGTGAGCATAGAGGTGTGTGGAAGGATGTGTGTGCGTGAGTGTGTGCGTGCAATTTTATACGTCTGTGTATTTTCTTACGTACTTGTGCACACATAGAGTGCATTACTGCCACCTTTTTTCAATAAGCTGTTTTATCAGTTATGGCTTCTACAAGTTTGCTAATTTAGACTCCTTTATTGCCATATCTTTAAAACTAACAATAGATGATTTCGGAATATATATATATATAAAAATATATATATATATAATTTTTTTTTGCTTATTTATAGGTGCTGTATTTTATTATCTGATTGTTAGGAAGGGATGAAAGGGGGCAAATATTCTTTAGAGGGATAGACTGCCGGCAGTATTGGGTATAATTTACAAGATGTAGTTGTCATACTGTATATTATTGATTGAAGACTTTTTGACCGTATTGTGTATCATTGAACTTTTGTCTTAGGTCAGCATCTTTTTGATGACACTTTAATGGTGCATTCATTACTTCTTAAGTTTAATTAATATTACTTTTCTGATTTTGGGGGAGGGAGGGATGGGGAGAGGAGTTCCGACTTTAAAGGTATGTTCCCAATATTACACCTCAGTGTGCTTGTATTAATTCATTAGTAGGATTTTTGACTGTAAGATGTGAAACCACATTTCTTGCATGATGTTTTAGAACTTATGTATTTCATTTACAGTCTCTTAACATGCAACAGCAGCACTTAGCGCAAGTTTTCACAAATTAAGAATCAGTACACTAAAATCAATCCTTTTCATGATTAAGAAAAGAAGGCTCTAGGAGGCTGAAAGGCAGGGATTTATTTCCTATTTTTACTGCTAGCTGTTTCAGGATACCTCCTTGGGTAATTGGGGACTTGTGATGCAAAACTAAAATTGAGAAACGGAGAGAGCAACTGCCCCTTTCTGTGATGAGCTGAGGAGACAATTTCTAATAACAGACACCAGTATGTGACAGCACGTGCTGGAAGCGGTTACGGCTTCTTATCTGGAGTGCAGTTAGTCCGCGGGAACGGCCAGCGAGGGAAATAACGTGGTGAAGCAAAGTGTTACCTCTCTGTATCTGTACAGTGTCCTGGTTTGACTTACAAAGCACAGCTCCATCGATAAATGCACGTCCTGGTAAAAATACACATACCTTAATACGAGTCATAACAAGATGCGTCTTCAGCCAAGAAGCAAAACTTCTGACTAGAAGGCGCAGATATTTTCTTATGTTCTTTTTTTTCTTTGTTGTTGTTTGGTTCAAGTTGGGTTTTTTTTATTAATTCTAGGCAATACACTTGCCGATCTGTTTCTACTGTCCTTGTCTGCTGATTTGAGATCCAGGTGCTTGATGCAGTCAAGTGGTTACTCTCGGCTTTCTCGATAGTGAGGTTTTTTTCTGTTTTGATGATTTTTTTTTTTTAAATTAATACTCCCCAAACTGTTCTTGTGCCTGTGTCTATATGATTGCATTCCATGATGCTTACTGAGAGCTCTTGCTGCATTATACGACAGCAGAACTGTATTCACAGGTTGAACGCAAATGCAGCACTTAAGGTCAATCTCTCTTCTTAATAAGCAATACGTAAGTGCCTTGAAACTTATATCTTTTTTTTTTTTCCTGTTTATTTTTGTTTTGCTTTTCAGATTTCCACTAGTTCTCTAGGATTCTTTAGCGTCTGCCCGGTTTTTAATGCTGTAGTGATTTTTAAAAAGCATATCTGTAGCTTGCCCTAGAGGAAATCTTTCTTTTATAACACTAACTGTTAATTCTAAGCTCCATTATTACATTTGAATCATGTAATTTTGCTGGATAAAGACAGCATTCATAAGTCAGAAGTCACTCCATCCTGCCAAGGGTTGTCATTGGTATCTATTATAAAATTAATCAAATAAAATGCTGTCAGTATTTCTTATATTTTTGGCACTTTATTAATGGCTTAGCTCCTTTTGTTGTTTCATATTTAATGATCTGCGTTGAATGTGGATTAGCCTGCTGAGATGCTATTGGGGTGACCCGGGCCATCCTGCCGGGAGTCACTTTGGGTTCCTTGGTGACCACCTTATTTAAGGGCACGGGCAGACGAACACCCTCAGATCGAGCTCGTAGAGTTTAAGTGACGTTCCCAGCTGTTTGTTCCCGATTTTTAGCCAAGGTCACAGCTGCTTTTCTGTTTCAGTGGAAAGTAAAATGGATTAGCTTGAACTACTGCTGAGATTCTCTTGTTGGAGATGAGTTACCTACTGGCTTTCCAAACTGGCAGAGACCTCCCTGGTTTAGAGACTGAACTTTAGCAACACTGAAAGATTGTAGCTATATTTCTGATCAAGTGTGGCATTTGAAAGTAACGCTTTTAGGAAAATGTGTATTGGAATAACTTTTTTTACTCAATTGAAAGAAAAGGATAAAAAGTTGGAGGAGAAATGCCAAAGAGTAGCACGGTGGCTTTTTACCCTCTTGGGTCACTGCTTACGCAGGAAGGGAAAAGGCATTATTTAGGCACGTGTGACGTGGGGCTCGTCTCACGGGGCAGTCATTTTGTAGAGCGCAGAGCGTGGCAACAGAGCCCTCGCTGATGGCATTTCTTTTCCTGATGGATAAAAGCACAGGTAGTTTTCAGAAAAACTGTAACGCCGGAGTCTCTTTTTTCCTGAGGTTCTTTAAAAGCATTTTTATTTTCTTTTTCTGTTTCCAGTTCCATGCTCTTACTAAAGCTGTGGATGAAGGGCCCAGGCTATTTTAACAGAAATACCTTTATACCGCAGTTAAAATTGTCAATTTTTCTCTCTGGATGGTTAGGGAAGGAAAAAAGTGTAATACTTCGTTTGCTAAAAGCAAGCGAAGTGTATACCTTGGCAGAGGGGTCATACAGTATGATTGTCAATACACTTCAATTTTTGAGGATACACATTTCAGACAGTAGAATTGCACGTGTTTATTGGCAGAAATACATTGAATTACAATTGCTGTTGATGCCATAAAATTTGACCATTTTATTTATTCATCTGTAAAATGCCTATAAATAGAGCCACTCTTTAAGGGAACCTGTATCAGTGCACCCTGCCCATCTCACGAATTAGTGAATCCTTTAGTAATAAACTCCTTGCTGTAATAGGAAAGAGCTATCTTACAGTTAAAAAGAAAAAAATGTATGTGCCTTTCTCATTAGGTGAAAGATCTTTGCATTATTTTTATGTTACTTGTTCATATGGGAATGGTGTAGAGAAGGGGGTTCATGAACACGACAGAATTCTATGCAATATTCTCTGCTCCAATTACTTAAAAGTTGCTATTTTTCAATCCTTTAATGGGAGAAATAGTAAGTTAGAGGAGTGCATCATTCTGGTGGTAACTCAAACTACAAAGCTGATAAATTTACATAAAATAGGAGGGAAATCTGACAAAATAATGTAATGAAATAATGGAAAATGCTAACAGTGATTGCAGTCCGCACTAGCACAGTTGCAGTCAGAAGTCTGTCATTTTCCATCTTAAAATTATTAATTTCAAGTATTCTTAAAACTTACATGAAATAAAAATGCTCCTGGCAAAAACAGGGCAGGTTAGAAACAGAAAGAAAAAAAAAAAGGAAAAAAAAAAAAAAAMACAAACATTTTGACCATATATAAATTATGAGAATACACAAAAAAAAGTAATTGGTTTTGGACACTTCTTTGCACTTAAATCCAAAATAGTTTATTTAAACTGAAATGTCGCAGTAATCTGGACTAGTGCCTTTAGCAAGGTTGCAAAGAGATCGGTAATCTTAGCAATTTGTTGCAAAGTAAAGCGGTGACATTTTAACATGCAGATGGAGGGCACTATTTTTGCTTCATTTGTGTTTCTTTCTAACAAGTGAGTTTCTTAAATTATCTCTTCTTTCTTCTTCACCCAGGGTGCATATCCTAGGATATTCTCTGTCTTAAAGCCACTGTGTATGGCTGAGCTGTGAGCGTTTCTTGAAGACTATCAGAAACATAGAAGAAGAAAAGTTGGTTCTTAGGTGGGGGCCAGATTTAATGTTCGCTAAAACCATATCAAGTCTTTCCTGTGAGTGAGTGGCAGTTTTGGCCTGATGAGACAAGCTGCTTATAGCCTCATACTCCTAAATTTAACTCACACAGATAAAACAGCTGCAAAGCAGTATTCAGTTCACTCATATGTTGGCCTGCTACTTTCCCCTTGCACTTTCTGTTGCCCCACTGTTTGAACATTAACGTTTTCTTCGTGTTGCATATACAATCAACTTATTTTTAAAAAAAAATAGAGAATTTTAAAATTCTGTACAAACAAAAGACTGTTGTTTTCCAGCAGTTTAAAATCTTGCCAGATGGTTTTAAATTGCAAGGAGGAATCACTGGCATGGAAAGCACGAGATCTGAATTTCTTTTCCGGCTCAACCTTTTTAGTTTGAAAAGTGACTTAGTTGTCCCTGTCTCCTTCACATATGCATTTGAGCTCTAAAATGTAGAAATATTATTTCACCAATTTGTTCTTTCCTCCCCATCTCTTTTATGGGATTTATTGACTATGCCATATATAAAATATAGTTAATAATGAACTTTATAGCAAGAAAAGTCCTTTACGCTATGCTTAGGGACTGATTTGTCCTACATGACCAGGTCATGTACTATATCCTACCCTATTAATATGCAAGGATAAAAAGGTTTTATGCTCTGAAGGTGAAATGTATCCTTTTGGAGAAGGTTAGCGTTAGGCCTGTGCACTTAAGTTTTCAAAAAGCCTTAAAAATAGGTAAGTGGTGCCATCTCTCTCCTCAGGGATGATTTCCCCCCCCAGCCAAGTGGTACTGTGGCATATTTAATATAAATTATTAGTTGTAAGGTCATTTTGCGGTTGAAGAAAGTCATTCATTGAACTTTTTTTAGTGAGCCTCCTCACCGACATCCTCTGGTACAGCCAAGGGCTGATGGAGGCATCACACCTGCTTTTCCCAAAACCTGGGCACTCCATGTCAAACCCAAAGTCCTTGGCTGTCTGTGAAGTCTGTGTTTCTACAACTGTTTTGTGAATGGAAAAAAAACCTGATCTGACTCCCGGGCTTGATTTTCATTGCTATTCACAAACATGTTCTGGCACTAAAGTGCATTAAAAGGAAATGCCTCCTTTTAAAAAATTAATAAGATTATCGTATTTTTCCTTGTCCAGCTGTTCTACGAAGGACAATTGCTGCCATTTTTCAAGCTTGCTTTACTCATAGTGATGTTAGTAGATTTTTGCCACAGTTCTGTAGATTTCTTATTGTTAAAACTGTTGGTTTCATAGTATCGTTCCAGTTTCTTTATATTTTGAAACAGCCAAGTGCAGAGAATGACTGAATTCTTAACCTTAACGAAATAGTGCAGGAAACAGCACAGCAAAAGTTAGATGCCTAAAGTCCCCATGACATCGTGTCTTTGACTTTTTGTGTGAATTTTAGAGATATTTGTACTAYGTAGTACAATCTTCATCCAAAGATCCTTGGAAATGGAGAGTCATGCCAGGAATTTCCTGCTGTTATGGTGACGTACCTGCTTTTTGCCTAGTTACTGTGTAATTCTGTGGTAATGTTCATAACAGCGCAATCTCTCTATTGATAACAAGAATAATGGCGTTAAATTGCATTATCCTCTTCTATCTATGCGGGTAATTAATATGCATTTTTAGGAGTTGTTAAATGTGTTGTTGTATATGTACATGATTCCAGTATGGAAAAGCCCCTCTGTATATGTAGTATTTACGTGCTTGGTCTTAATGGTACAGTAGAATTGCTACAGCCAAATTCGTGAAATCATTTGGGGCGTAGGTGAGTGAGGGCTTAAAACCAATATTTATTTTAATGCGTAGAGGATGCCATTTTCCCACTTGTCAGATAAGTTCCCTGTTGTAAAGAGGGGATTAGCCATCTGAGAGATCGAATTGTTTGAGATACGCAGGTTTAGCTAACGAGGAGGGGAAAGATCGCATTCAGAATACATAAAAATAATTCCAAGGGTCTGGGATGTGCAAAAGCCAAGTAATTTGAAATGAAGGGTCAAGCCTCATCTGCAACATCCTGTAACAGTTGGTCTGTATGTTTTGCTTTGATACGGCTTGCAGGAAGTTAATATGCCAGATATTTGCACATGTAAAATATACTTTTCTATATCTATGTGCAGCAGGAAGGTGAACAGTAAAGACATTTGCAACTTATGTAAAACAATCGCAAAAACAGCTGATCAGTAAATTAAGCCAAGTATCTAATTAAAGCACATGGTTCGTTCTTGCTCTCCCTAAGCTGAAAATTCAAGTATTCTTAGGAACGAGATAGAAATTCCCTGTTATGCAGTTCCTCTCAGAAGGCAAGTGCCTGTGTTTTCAAGAGAAGAAATAGAACTTGGGACTTGACTTGCTCTGAAGTACAATCTTATCTCCAAGTAACTACAAAAAATATTTTGTACAATCAGTCTTTCAATCAGACTTCTCTGGCTTTTGTTAGCTTACATTAGACCCTTAGTGCTATTTTGATGTATTATTTATATGGGGGTAAATTATTACTAGCTTTAAAAGTGTTTCCAAAGTACCTCCTTACCTCTGGATGCTAGTACAGGCTATACGGGGAGTACTTGAGCATCTAGTTCGTAAAGGAGGTGTGCGGGGAATAAGCAAGGTCACATCTGTATCCTGCTTTTCTTTTTTCTTGATCAGGGCTTCCATCTCCTTCTCACCTCCTCTAGAGAGATGGAGATCATGGATCAGTTTTTTTCTGTGGGGGAAAGATTTTAGTTTAGCTTGAAAAGATTTTATTTTCATTCAATAGGCATGTCATCAAAATCCTGTATGTTACCGCATTTCCCATTAAGTTTTTAGGTTTTGCTACTTTCCTAAAATTTACTATTTAACAAACTTTCTATACTTGGAAAGCTATGTGCCTTATTTCCTGATCTCTTCATGGAGAATAATCTAAAGCACAGTGATCTAGATTGCAGCATTCACAGCCGCTTTTCATTTGGGTGGGGGGAAAGAAAACGCCGATCGAGGAGCATTTCAGTGGCCCGACATGAGTTGCCCCTTTGCTAACGAGCACTTCAAACACTGTGCGTTAAGTTTTTGTGCAATAGAAATTCTCGTTCTGCGTTTGGAGGTTCATGTCCCAGCCACCAAATGCAGGCGAGCGCGAGCTCTAGTTTAGGAGAATTCAGGTTCGGGGGGGGGGGGGGGGGGACCCACCCCCCGGGGGGGGGGGGGGGGGGGGGGGGGGGGGGGGGGGGGGGGGAATCCCTCTGGGTTGGCTCCAGCAGCACGGTGGAGTCTCGGGTTAGAAAGTCCACCATCGCCCGGCAGTGTTAATGCTCATAAGGCTCAGTCTCACCCAGCGTACTTGTAGGTCTGTCAGCATTGAAGACACACTCGTGGACTTCAGCCATCGCTAACTGCAACCGTCTCCTTTTGTGCCATTGGTAATACATGCTGTCTTCATTTCCATGCCCAGAGCCGTACCGTCTCTGGATGGCGAGGTGCTGTAAAGTCATTCCAGTCTTAATTTGGTTTTGTAAAGAACAGGCTTTCACCCACCGGCATCCTCAGCCCTTACCAGCGCTTGTGTGTTACTTTTCAAGCTTGCTCTCTCTACAGCATCATAAGGTGAAATACATACAGGTGGTTTGTAATTAGGAAAACAATCTAATATTTCCTATTTATGAGATTAATTTTAACAGTTTCTTTTTTGAGGTTTGTTTTTGTTTGATATAAACACAACAGGAGTATACATATCCCCTAAACGGACGTTGGAGAAAGTTTGGGCTATCCTAGCGATGGAGCGGGGTGGTGTCGGCTCGTCGTAGTATCCATATCATTGTGCCCCTGTTGTGTTTTCTAGAGCAATCTTTTTTTTTWAAAAAAGTATTTTATCTAAATGCCTAATAAATAATATTATTTAAATAGTTTTAAAATAATTTAGGACTGAGAAAAAGAAGCCTCAGTTGTGAGAGAAGAGACTTAAAATATACAGAGAGAGAAAATACCCTTAGCCTCCTAGAGCCTCTACTGAGAATTTCATGAAGATGCAGTGCCCCTTTGTCAAAGTACATTGCAATTTACTCAAGAGTGTTAATTTAAAATGAGAGACTGGTTTCCTGTGATGTTCATCTTTGTTGGCATATGTTTGAATTTCTGAATTCAGAGCTGATTTTCTTCTCACTCAAAGTTGGTCAAGGGAAAAAAAAAAAAAAAAAAAAAAGAAAAAAAATCACCTTGTGCAGCAGCAACTTTTCCTGGTGTGAACTCTGGAAATATATGTTGTGAATTCATCTTTGTCACGGAGGAGTTGTTTAGTTTTCTTGCAGTGTTGAAACACGTTCAGACAGGCTTTCCCTGGCTAGGTAACACTTCATGAGCGAGCGAGAGAAAAGCTGCATAAGCAAAACTGAAAACCATTGCGCTAGAAATTCCCCCTGCTCGACACAGGGGAGCGTGTGTCTGCACGAGGGACGATGCAAAGGGCCTCCGGTCAGCACTGAACCAGCCGGCCCCGCAATAAAACCTTACAGTGGGCAGAGATGGAAGGTGCTGAGCTAGTTGCAGGGCACATCACCACTTCTGTGGATTTGGAAGCAAATTTGCACTTTGCCTTTCGAGGGTGTCCCACTAAAAACCATCAGATGAATTTCCCACGTGAGGTTCTTTCCTTCTGGCATAGTCTGAAAGAAAAAAAAAAAAAAAAAAACCAACAAAAAAAAAGCCCTACGGTAACTATTGGATAACCTCTGCAAAACAAAAAGGTTGTTCCTGTCAGAATACCCTATGCATTTCTGTGTTGAAAAGTGTTTTCTACCGTTCCTTTTCCGAAAGCGGGCACCGCGCGCCCCACTCGCTGGAAATGCTGCGAGAATGTCAAATGTACGAATTTGGACGTTAATTCCAAAGCAGATGGAGGCTGGCGGGGGTGGGGGTGGGGGGGAGAATGTTCTTTTTTTTTTTTTTTACAATCTGCAGAATTTTCTTTTTTTCTTTTTCTTTTTTTTTTTTTTTAAATTTTTTTTTTTTTTTTTTTTTTTTTTTTTTAATTGTTTCCCCCATATCCCTTTTCATTTTTTTTTTATTAAAAAATTAACTCTTTGCATTTGTGCAATAACTACTTGCCATGATAATGGGCAGACCTTTGAAATGCCCCGACTACTAACACAGCACAAGATGAACTCAAACAGAAAGTGGTGTACTTTTTCCTGAGAACTTTTTTTTTTTTTTTTTTTTTAATAATAAGCTCAGTTTTTACCCCAGTGTATTGTGGTGTCTTACATTTTTAGCAGTATTTTATATTTTTTCTGTAACGCACTAAGTCTTAGATGTTTTTAGAGCTTGTTTGTTATATTCACAATCACAGATTTTAAAAAAAAAAAAAGATCCTCACAAAGACCCAATTGACCAAAAAAAAAGTGTCATTTTTTTGTACAAGTAGCTTTGAGAAGCCCACATTGTGTTGCTGTGACTCATCTTTTGTAACATTTTATTTCTTGGTATTTGTTTAAACATAAAAGTAAGAGTTTATATGGCTGGCAGTAGCAGGGCAGCGCTCCCTCCGTCAGCAGAATGGCATTGTTTCTTCCGTCTTTGTTTGGTTAGCCATATAATGTTTGTTCTCAGCACTGTACAACGGTCCCTATATGATATGGAGAAGCAATATCACTGTATGAAACTCACACGATGTATTATTATTATTATTATTCACTAGCACCCTAGGTGTGATAATTGAAGTAAATATCTTTTATACAAACACAATTACGCGTGGGCTGTCTTTATTAAGGTGAGACCTGAGTCCAAGCAGCAAACATTTACATTGGTGGTTCTGTTCCAGTGATGTCCAGGGGAGTGAAGGGGCTGGGTTTGGTGGGGATTTGTGTTTGTCCAGGGGAGGAAAATTTACTTTTTCTGTATCAATTTCTAGGGGGGGAAATGTTTTCAATACCTTAAATACTCAAGTGTCAGATTTCCAAACTATCCTTTTTTCAGTGAAATTCAAGTGTGACGATTCCTGCTGCAGTCAGTGGGAGGTGGACACCTGGCTTCACGGACAGAAAAGATGTATTTTGGGTCTGAGACTGCAAGAGGGATTGTTTTGAGCACCAT
Source organism: Phoebastria nigripes (assembly GCA_035582835.1). Taxonomy (NCBI): domain Eukaryota; kingdom Metazoa; phylum Chordata; class Aves; order Procellariiformes; family Diomedeidae; genus Phoebastria; species Phoebastria nigripes. The sequence goes on from JAYKAV010000211.1 coordinate 1,306,426, forward strand.
AACAATATATTAGCTAATTTTTAAAAATTAGATTAAAGACATTGTCTGAGGTCAGAAATGCTTTAGATTAAAAAATGAAAATGTAAAAGAATTTTCCCAGATACTTGGCTCACTGTTTATTTTTACAGATACTTTATATAAAGATAAATTCCTTTTCTAGTGCCTTACGAGATGTTGTTCCTATAAATCTATAAATCCGTATTTACAGAGTGTAGGATTTGAAGTTTAGTGTTGGTAAGGAACAGATGTTTTAATCCATCAGTGGAATTATGTTAAAAACTAGTAGAATAAATCTCTTAGCTTGAATACTCTGGTTTCAGGTAGAGCATGTGTGTGTGTGTGTGCCTATGCGCTGCGGTTTCACCTGGTGTGCTCGTTTTTTGAATTGTGAATTGGAGGTTGTTTTGAGGGACCTACGTTTACATCGTCTCCTGCAGTACATATGCCCATTTCTTACATATTTTTCCTACCAGGCTGTAAGCTCGTGTGTTGTGTGCCTCCTTGTAGGCTGAGTTTCCTGTTGAACAGGGTATGTTCAGCATGGCATGAAGAGTTTTGGAGGGCCAGGCTGGAAATTTGCTGTCCCAAAATGTCTAGCTGGCTATCCTGGAGAGCGGGGAGTTGGGCTGGGCTTTCCCAGCACGCTCCCTCCCTTCCAGCCATTGCCGGGATCCATCCAGCTGGTGTCACGCTCGGGCACCCAGGCGCAGCGAAGCACTTCACCCAAGCCAGTGTTTGTGTTCGATGTGTGTCTTGGCCATCTTTAGCTTTGATTAGTTCTGCAGGAGTGGGCGGGATACTCTTCAAAATGTATYGAAAACGCTATTTAATGCCTTCATTTCTTTATAAAAGCATGTTTTCTGCTTTTGAAACATCTGTGACGGGTTCCATGTGATGTAGAGGTTCTGGGTTTAACACTTTTTTTCGCCTCCTACTATTTAATGACTGGTCAAACTGTTGATTGCTATAAATGGCATTATCTTGTGTAATTTGACCCTMATCATTTTAAGCTTGATACTAAACATCTACACTTTTAAAGTGTTACGACTCAAGGTGGTTAATTTGTATATTTATAACCTGCACTTTTCTTTAGGTATGGCGGTATTGGCACTGAACTACTAAAAACACAGACGTGGTCATAAGCAAAAGATGCATTATACTTGTGAAAGCACAGACCTGGTACAGAAGAAGCTGGAGAGGGTTCATTGCAGCTCAGAAGCATGCATCAAGGATAAAACCAGACTGTCCTCTCAAGCCTAAATCTCCAAAAGTTTATTTTTGGGAAGCTAGGAAGGCAACCAAAACCACAAGGATGCATCTCAGAAGTCAGGAGCAGATACTTACGGTCTTCCATGGAGATAGTTGGATCTTCAGTGATAGCTTTATTGGTAGCCCTTCAAAAGGATGTCTAAAATCTCCTTTTCAGAAGGAGAAGTGTATGCTCTGTGTTCCCATAGACCCTTACTGGTCAGCACTGGGGCATACCTGTATCTCACCACTGTTCCTGCTGGTAAATAGCTGCTTCTGGAGTTAGATGCTATAGCAAGGGTGAGGTTTTACATAGGAAATACTACAGGCATTTGCTGAGTTAATGGGAGAAGTCCTTGTTCRTTGTATCCTTAGGTGCAGGAATAAGTTAGCACCAGGTGAGCACCTCGGTGCCACGGGTACTGGCCGTGGGCCAGCTCCTGCCCCGCAGTCAGCGAGAGGTAGTTTGTCTTTCAGTGGGAAGGGGGGTATTTTTTCACGTGGCATCATGTTCCCACCAGGTAAGAACATACTGTGGGCAGCTGACGTGGTGCTTTTGGGCCCCACTTTTTTCCATTTCGAAATGCTATCATTTCCTTCTAAGTATTTCTGTTTTAATGGAAGTGGTGAAGAAATTGTGTACTTGCCAACAGAGGGCTTCAGAAAACATGATTTGATTACAGTAGAGCATTTTATTTTCTTTTTGCTCCAAGCCATGGGAAACTGATAAGAAAATTCAAACTGTTTTCTTGAACTCTTCCTAGTTACCCATGTAATTATCTTAGTACCCTTGGAAATAATCCGTTCTTCTGTGAAATCTCTATCCTTACAGGGAGAATTTATTAAGCGGTACTGTGTTTCTTTGCTGTTTGTTTTGGAGTGGCTGGGCCAGGAGGAAAGGGAAGGAGAAATCCTTCAAACCTTCCCTTCCCAGCAGGCCCTCAAAATTCCAGATTCACTGTGAAAAGAAAGGGGGAAAAGGAGGCGAGGGAGCAGAAATCTTGCCCACACCTCCTCTGCCGGCAGCTGGCAGAGAAACCCAGGGAGCTGGGTAGTGAGCTGCTGTAGGGTGGGCACTCATCTCGCTGAGGTTTGGTAGCTCATTTTGTTCTTCCCCAAGGCGGCTTTCACAGATATATCTAAGGGCACTGATGAAAAGGGCTGCAGGGGACTCAAAGAAGGATGCTCATGTGTTGTAATGAGCATGGCAGCTAGGGTGACGAGGTCTTTTGCCTGTGCTCCCAACCCTTTGTCACTTGGGCAGATGAAGTCTCAAATTTTGTCCTCAGGGTGTTGGATGTGATCTGCTTTCTACTGTCCCTATTTTTTCTTGTCTTTTTGACAGCACACGAAAGTAAAAATGAGAAGGGTTGTTCTTGCTGCCTTCCCTGGTGCCAGTCCCAGCCCTTGCCATCTAGGACTGCACATCTTCTGCATACATCCCTGAAGGATGTCACTGAAGGTTCTTGATGTCTTCTCCTACAACCTCTATGTCTCTAGAGCAACCTCGTCACTTCATTCGTGGAGCTTTTCCAGGGCTGGTAACTGTGGCTAAAGACTAGGTAGATTGTGCTAGGAGTTGCAGATGGCTTTTAGAGATGTCGTCTTTCCTTTCTTTTCATCGTCTGCTTTCTTTTTCCCCCCTTTTAGAAAGCTTGCAGAAGGTCTGATCAGAGAATAATCTTGTCAGGTACAGAGGTGATGAACAAGGACAGCCTGATTGCTACCCATAAGCAAAGTTGCAGGCTGAGATGATTCCCAGACTAACATAATCCAGGCATTTTGGCTACTCAGGGGCTCTTGGAGGTGACTGACCTTTCTTCCCTCTCTGGAGATTTCTAGAGAGGTTGCTTTAAAACGTCCCAAAAGCCCAGTTCTTGGGTGACTTCTGTAGTGTTGGTGGGATCTCTGGAGCACTTGATCTCTAATATCTTTATTTGCTCTGGGGAGATTCTTGGAAGAATATATGCCCTTTGGGTGATGGTAATGTTTCTTCATTCTTTTATGTGAGGTGAGGTGGATCTCAGGAGATGGCTCTGCTGGGCTTTTGCGCTACAACCTGCTCTTCAGCCTCTACCTCTGATCAGATTTGCACCACAGAGGACTCTGTTAGATTTGAGACAGGGCTCCGATGCCTTGTAGAAAAGAAATGTTAAATCATTCCCTTCTGCCTTGTCCTGTTTCTCAGCCTACTGACAGCTCACAGCAACGGTGGCCCCAAGGAAAGGCTTTGCGTAAAGTTAAGACAGATTGAATGACTCCCACGCAACTCTGGACCATGCAGAAATGCTGTCCCACTCTATGAGAAGGTCAAGACAGAACTGGAACCATTGAGATGTACAACACTGAAAGGCCTTTGACAACCTTCCTGTTGCGGGAAGGATTTTGGCTCAGATTTTTCTTCCTTGGCATCTTCATAGACCAAAAAGAGGACAGAGAAAATCACCTGGTTCATCCAGGACGCAATCTGCAGCGTATGGACAGTGTCCCACTCATCCCTTCAGCTACAGAGCGCAGACTCAAGTCATCTCCCTTTGATCCTCCTGGAAGGGGAGCGGGACTTTGGGCAATAACAGTACTGTCTTTTTCAGACTTCCTTAAAAGCTAAATGCCAAGTATTTCAAGAGCCTGAAATTGCGCCTTAGTTTATGTATAAACCTGGGAGCTCTGGCATCAGGTAGAACCGGAGGTAAGACTTTCTTGGCTTGAAAAGGCTTATGGGAGAGAGATGCCAAAAAGCCTTAGCATTTATTTCTGCATGGGGAAGAACAACCATTTCGACTTTTAAGCAACTGTCCACAGCAACACAGTCATTAACCAGAGTGGCCCAACCTGGGGAAAGGTGAACGAGGTGGAAAAATCAAAGGACCTGTGGCAGACCCAGTTTCCTGCTTCTTCCTTTGGCTCCCGCTCCTTGTCCTGGCGCCCTCAAACACCAGTGTTTTTGTTGAGTGAGTCTCCAGCTTTGTGCCTGGGTTTCTCAGCCTTCATGTCAAGGTACTCCAAGATTTAGTTATCTTACCATCATCTTCCTTCCAGTCAATAAAGTAGTCTTAAAACCTTTGAAGTAGTGGGTTTCAATGCACTTCGGTTGACTTCTGAGAGGATAGTTTTTCAAAGAAAGCTCCTAGCATGCCACATCACTTCTCTGCTTGTTTTCTTGTTTTTTTACAGTTATGTAAATTCAAGGAGGCCAGACAGTAATGGAGGGAGATTAAAAAGTTACCATAAGGCAAATCAGGGTGTGAACTTGCAGAGCATCAGCTAATTTGCAGTAACTGCCCATGTGTGTACTCCTACCCTGCAGATCCCTTCAGCAATACCACTTACCTCTCATTTCCTTCGGGCTCAGAGTATACACATGAGCAGTTACTCCAGTCTTGTGGATGTGTAGCAAGTTACAGCCTATCTCACCCCAAGGTGATTTATTCATCTGTCTGTATCCTCAGTAATCAAGCCACCATCTTATGGAAAGATTGCCTCTCATTTATTTATGTCTGGCCTTATAACTTCAAACTAAGTTGCTAGTATGTCTTAATTTTCTCCATCTGTGAAAACAGATGCTGTTTATTTTGGATGATTTGCCAAGGGAGTCCAATTGCTGGGGCTTGTTATAGGAGTCAAAGTTGCTGTTGCTCCGTGACAGTGCTGGGCTCGCTGTCTTGCAGGCGCTTCCAATGAGCCCCTACATCTGCTGGGCTCGGAGCTACCCGCGAACGTGCCCGTGGAGCCTCGGGCTCCGGGACTTTTTTCCTCGATATTCGCTACAAGGATTTTAACTTGCAGCTTTGGAGGAGCTATCCACAATGAAAGAAGTGTGAGATTCATCTAAATCTTTTATTCTCAGTTTAGGACTGTTTTATTTCCTCTCTGCGTGAGACACCTTTGTGTCTCACCGCATGGCCTGTCCGCACAGACACCTTACCTTTTTTCAGAAACACATGTCTCTTGGCAATGTCACCTGTGGCTGTGCTCCTCAGGCAGTCTGTTGGAGGTACGTTTAGACTTCCCAGGACAGACATCTTCTTTACAGCATCCTCTCTGAGCAGAGGCTCCTTCTAATCACTCATTCAGTTTTGGGCAGGATATGATGCTTTTCAAGAGCCTCACCAATATCATTCTACCTGCTGGATGACCAGTCTTTTGCAAACTGGTTGGTTCCTTGCAGAGGGCCTGATCCCCCTCCCCACTCATGCTGGGCATTTCATCAGGCCACATGTTCAGCGATACGGAAAAGACTTGAAGATTTGGTCAGTCGTATAGGGTGTGTGGGAAGAGGCTTGTGGCTGATGGTTGTCCTGAAAGGTGCTTCTCTTCAAGCCCAGGATTCCCCAGGAGGGTCCGGCTGTGGTGTTAAGGTGCTAGACCAAGTTCAACTGTTGGCAGCCAAACTTCAGTGGTTGCACCGGGGACTTGCTCGTCGCCCCGTGTTTGTTGCAGGTGGTTTCTGCCAAACTCCTGGGAGCCTGTTCACAGGGACGTTTTCTAATGACTGATGTGTTATTGGCCAGCCAGGCCAGATGACAGCTCAGGGATTTAGGATCAGTGTCACGGGGAATTTGAATTAAGAAAACCTTGATCAAGAAGGAGAGTTCACCCAGCCAACAGCTATCTAGGGACTTCACAAGTGCCCCATGCAAAACTCTATAGTCCAGCTCCCACCTGCTCTGCCACCTTCCCAAGAACTCCCAGGAAAGCAGAAGATATTTTTCAGTAATRCTCCAGGCTCAGCTTCTTGTTTCCTGTGTATCAGGTGGAGCCGACAAGGAAAAACCAGACCTGCCTGTGCCAAGCAGCACTGCAGTATGGCACCAGGCAGGGCAGGTGACTTCTGCCAGCGTTCAGTTGCCCAGCTGCTGCATTTCATCGCTTTTCTCCGTAAGGTGATGGCAATGTCAGGCCCGTTTCTCCATTGCCTCAAAAGTCAGGAACGACAGAGTTTGAGGCTAAAGATACGTGGTTTAAAATCCCAGTTTCCCCAGGGCTTCACCTTCTTTGTCCCATCATCTTCTGCAGTACCTCTCCGTCTTCCGCAGCTTTTGAGGTATTTGCACATCTGAAGGGTCAGAGGAGGGCTTTCCAGCACAGCAGCTTAGAGAAGACAAAGGCAGATTTTTCTTTTGTTTGATCTCGATGCTTGAACTGACCTGCCGTCCTGGGAGAGCCGTCCACCGCTGGAGGTGAAGGGTCGCTGGCAGAGAAGTGATGAGCTCGCAGGTGGCCACTGCCCCTTTGAAAACAGAAAGTTATGATWAAAAAAAAMCCCAAAACAAACACCACCAGAAAACAACTGCGAAAAGAGATACTGAAGGGGAGATGAGAGAGAAGCTCCATGCATTTTGGTTGCTTTCAGTGTTAGGCATGGTTGCAGTCTTTCCTGTTTTCATGGACGGTTTGTAGAAGACTGGCCAATGCTGAGGCAGTGAAACCCAAGGGAGGAAGGACGCGGCTTGCTTTAAAACTGGGCGATGTGTTTCTCTGGTGACCCTTTTTTCTCCTAAGCAAACTGAAAAACTCGGTCCATGTAACTCAAAAGCAAAAAAAAAAAAAAAAAGATCATTTAAGAGAGAAACTCAGGAGCTGGGATCCAGGGCTCGGGTCTCCTTCAGCAGGATGCCAAAATTCAGTTCTGCAGAGGACTTTTGGGCAGGGTGGGAGGCAGGGAACGTGTCCTGCCCCARCCAGCCCTCCGCTCGGCTCCTGGCCCTGGTGCAGCCTGGGCACGCCGGCAGCAGCATCAAGCCCTTTGCACGATGATCGTGGCTGCCTTGTGCAGAATTGGGCCCCACAGCCCATGTTTGGCTAGTAATAGCTTCCCAATTACATTTTAATGCCATTTAAAGAGACAGCCAATTAAATAATTAACCGTAGGGAAGAGGTTTTCTTCTTTCCAAATCTTGTTAATGCAAATATTTTGCATCAGGCCACCCATGTTTTGGGAGCAGGCAGCAATTCCCCATTTCTTGAGAAACACTGACCTCCAGTGGGACTGTGCCTTTATCACAACTGCTCCTGGCTCTTTCCTGAGCTTTTTATTTGGGGCCTATAAAATGCAAATAGGCGGGGGGGGGGGAAAAATCCATGCGTTGTGTCTGAAGCATGGTCACCTCCCTTTCCCTGCAGGCGGGCTTGGTCCCTTACGAATAACATAGGAATTGCATTTCTGACAAAAAGGGGAGAAATTTGCACCAGCAAAGCCCCTGCTTCGTGGGAAAGCAGCGTTGGCTTCGGGCATGACTTCGTTCGAGCCCCCATCACTGCTGCTGCTCTGAGTCCAACCCTCCCGGCCAGGCTCTGCAGGGCATCGAGCCCTGTGCAAGGACCCCCTTCCGCAGCCAGTTTTGGGGTGCGTGGGGCAGCTCCCAGCCCAGCAGGACTGGGTGAGCTGGAATTGAGCTGCACACACTTTGCACCTCTCATCTGAAGTCTTCAGAGAGAGGGTAGGAGGCCCTGCGGGCGCAACAGTCTGCCCTCGCTTCTCCCCCAGCACGGCTGCTTCCCAGGCAGCCTTTGCATTTCTTGCTCCCTGGCTGTTGATAAATGAGGATTTTTGCCTTCCAGCCGTCTGGAATTCAGGGGAATAATTACAACGGGAATTATCAGGGAGGGCCTGGAACAGCTGGGACCTGAGCTTTCACCCACCTGGAAATCCAGGCACGGAGGGACGTATCCTGCGTCCCTGCGGCGGAGAGGCTGGCGGTGCAAAAGTCAGGGTCTGAACCTCGATCTGAGCAGTTTTTTCAGCCAGGCAGAGGCCCAGACGTTGCTGGCAACAAGGGAGAAAGGTGAAGCAAGTAGATTTCTGCTGCAGGACAGGGCTCCTGCTTGCTGATGCTCTGTGTTTCGGGATGGATTTGCAAATGGAGCAAGGAGCTTGCCCTGCGGTGCTGGTCCTGCGCCTCTCACTGTAGCTGTGTTTTGGCTTTTGGCTCCGTCTCTCCGTTGCTTTGCATCTGGGCTGGGGTTATACAAGGGGAACGAGAGGCTTTTGTTTTGCTCCTGGAGCATTCCAGCAAGGGCCTGTTGTGGTTTAGGGCGTTGGTTTTACTCTGGGGGGGAAACTGGAAAGAGGGCTCGTTTGTCGAAAATTGGCCGAGCGGGGATGCCAGGGGCTGCACAGCCTTGCCCAGCACCTGGGGGCAAGATTGGTCCCACCTGACCCCCTCCTGGGAGACGTCCCCCACCCCATCCAACCAACCCCCCACGGCACTGTCCACCCCATGCGTGCCTGTCCCAGTGCCCGTGGCTGGGGACGTTCTGCCCGGAGCCCACCTCCATCCCGCCTTTTCTCTGCAGACCAGACCCAGGGATCAGTTCGTGGGCTCAGCTCCCCTTATCCCTCTCTAGGTCCCCCCACTCTGCCCAGCCAGGATGCTGCCAGGTACCCCTGGGGCACCAAAAATATTTTACTGATGCATTTGAAGCAGCCGTACTGGTGCATGCAGCTGCCCGCTCGCATTGCCTCCAGCGCTGGGATATGGCACTGGTCCTGCCTGGGGACGGCTGCCCGCCCTGGGGCATCATCGAGGTGGGCTGGACCCCTGGTCGCTTGGGGCAGGGATTGCTGGTGTGGTCCCTGCTGCTGCCCCCAGAAATAAGGAGAAAACGGGGCTGCTGCCTGTGAGTTGGCTTCGGTGCTCCAGGTGGGGGTTTCTCAGCTTTTCGGTGTCCCCTTGGCAAAATTKGGGGTTTTGGGCCACCCCTGGGTGACGGCCCCGGCTCTGTTTTCCAGTGCGCTGTGCAGAGCTGCAGATCCAGCTGACGGAGGCCGTGTCCACGCTGGCTGGCCAGAAGGAGCTCATTGCCAAGCTGGAGCACGACCTCAGCACCATCCAGGCCCTGTCCGCTGTGCATCGCCCGGATGCGGAGGTAACCCCGACCCACGGCGCCCGGCTCCCGGCAGTGGGCAGGGACCACTCAAAATGTCCCTGGGGGCTGACTATCACTGATGGAGGGGCCAACAGCTGGCGTGACGGTTGTTTTATTACCTCTTCTTTTTTTTCTTCTTTTTTTCCCCTCCCTTTTCTTTCTCTCTCACGACTCACCCAGCAGAGGGTTGCATCATGCCCATGCAATGGGATGGTGCTGGGACTGTCCAGCCCTTCTCCTTCCCGGGGAAAGGATGGGATTTGAGGGTTGAATACCAGCCTTTCCATGTTGTCTCGGGCTTGATCCTTGCAGAGTACCTGTTTGGCAGCAATGCTTCCCATGAGGGTGCGAGTGCCAGGGTGGTAGAAGGACCCAGAAGGGGTTTGCTTTGTCCAGGCACCTTCGGGTGGGTGGGAAACGCTTAATCCCTTCTGCCTTTGCTGCCCAGGGTGCAGCTGTCCCCAGCCTGGAGAAGATACCTGAGCCCATCAAGGAGGCCACGGCGCTGTTTTACGGTGAGAGGCGGGCACAAAGCCAGGGCCATGCTGCGCACCGAGGTGCCGATGGGTGCCATCCTGGTGCCATGGGCAGGGTGGTCACCTCCGGGGAYGGCGGCATGAGGATGCTGCTAAGCAGGCACAGACATCACCTGCTCAGCGTGTCCTTCACTGGGGCTAGTGATGGGTTTTCCAAGCTTGGCATGGTTTCCCGGTCCTCCGGCTGCTCCCAAGACAGTGCAGCGGGCACATGCCGGGCCTGACTCCGTGCCAAGCTGGTGAACCCAGGCTGAACCAAACACCCTGCGCTTTAACTCCTGCTCTTTCCACACTGAACCCCCTCCAGAGCCAGCGAGCTAAACATTTCCTTTACGTTGACTCCTGCGCCGAGGTCTGCAGGAGAAAATGAATCAAACAAATAACGATGCTTGGCTCCTCTGGAACAAAACCCACTTCCTTTCCTTTTTGTCTTTTTTTGTTGTTGTTGTTTTTTGTTTTGAAAGGTTTTGAAAACACACAATAAACAATATCACAGCAACAGTCCCACCAAGCCAAACAACCTGCAGCCACCCATCCTGCGCTATGAATAGCTCCTCTGTGCAGCYGGTTGAGTCACGGCCTCGGGGACATACTTCTCCTTGGCCCTGGATGCCTCCCGCTGCTGGGAAGGCAGGGCGGGGAGGATGGCCACAGCCYCCCAGGCACCTGCAGAGCCCCACCGTGGGGGGCAGCCGTGTGGGGCACCCACAAAATGGGGYTCCTGGGCACAGCAAGCTGGCGATGGCTGCGGGCGAGCAGCCCCTGCTTTGCTGGGGTGGCTGAAAGAGGAGAAAGTACAAAATGGGGGTGACAGTTTTGCAAGGAGGGGAAGGGGAGAGAAGAGGACACGGATGGAGGGGCTGGTTGCGGCACTGGGTCTTTCGTTAGGGCTACGGCTGCTGCAGAAGCTACGGGGGAGAGTCTGGCAGGGACTGGGAGGGTTGGGGTCGTGGGAAGGCGGCCACGGCTCACACCAAATAATGCAATTGGTCTTCTTTGGGGAGTGAACTTGTCCATTCCCAGGATAAGTCCCAAAAAATGAAAAAAAGCGTGAAAACTAGTGCATGTTGTAATAGCTGTGCACAGGAGTTTATCTGCCTGGGTGCCCCTGAGGTCCCGCGGTGTCGGAGGGAGGACCTCGAGCAAGCCCCGCTTGCTCCGGGGTGACGGTGGGCATCTGCTGGGTCATCTCTCATGCCAAGCCTTGTCCGCAGGTCACCCACCGTCCCCCAGCACCTCCTTCCCCGAGGGGCAGGTGGACTCGCTCCTCTCCATCATCTCCAGCCAGAGGGAACGATTCCGGGCCAGGAACCAGGAGCTGGAGGGGGTAGGTCGGCTGGGGAGGGCGGCTGCACGGGGGCTGCAGGACCTGCAGTCTGGAGCTGGCTGCTTTAATGACCTGCGAGGAACTTCTTATCAGCGCAAGGCAGGCAGTGCCACGGCAAGCAAGAGAAAAATATATTCTGCTGTTAGCAGGACCAAAGCCTCCCCCAGCCCATCGGTGTTGCTCCAATTCAAGGACAGGTCCAAATCCCTGTCGCCTTGCAGGTGTGCTTGGCCGTCCGGCACAGAGTTCAGGGGTGCCATAAAAAGGCACATAGGGAAACGCGGTTTGGGGTAAAAACCCAATAGCTCTACAAATTGAAGTACAGCTCAAAATGACCTCTTCAAAGCCAGCATCTCCAGTGGGGGCCAGGTCTCAGCCCACAGCCACCCGCAGCCACCTTGGCTGCCCCGGCCCATATTCAGCCATGGAGGGATTGGGTTCGTTAACGGTTCAGGACTGGGAGCCCCGTTCWGTGGCAGCTGGGACAATTTTAATTTGGGAGCAATTTTAATTCAAAGCCGGGGGATTTTAACTACTGAGAGGGGACTGAACCCCGGCTGGATGCAGCAATCAACCCCSCTTCTGCCTCCCACCGGGTTAGATCCTGTCGTCCCCCCGGCCTCGCTGCTAACGGCCCCCTTGCTCCCCCCGTGCAGGAGAACCGCATGATGCAGCACACGGTGCACGCCCTGCAGAGCGAGCTGGACAACCTGAGAGCCGACAACATCAAGCTCTACGAGAAGATCAAGTTCCTTCAGAGCTACCCTGGCCGGGTGAGTGGCTGGCTGTCCTCCAGCGGAGTTCACGCGGACGGACAGACCCCAAACATAGACCATTGCCCTCCGTGTACAAGAGCAATGGGGAAATTGCACGTTACCCACGTGCACCTTGCATGAAAATTGGAACGTGGGAGCTAAGTGGGGTGAAGAAGGGTGCAGTGCTCTGCCTAGAGGAGCAGCTACCCAGCCCCTCTGCCAGGAAGGTAGTTTTGAACCGTGCTGAAGGGTGTCTGACATCTTTGATGCCAGAAGCTCAAATTTCCTCCCTGAAAAAGCTGCTTACAAACCCCTTTGATGCTCACTGCCGGCAACGTGATGCTCCAGCAGGCACATTGTGGATGCTCCTGCCCAACCAGGCAGGAAGCGGTTAAAGCAGGACCTCCTGCAATAAATCCCTGCAGCTAGAGCCTGAAAAATAATTCATCCTGTCATACCTATGCTCATTCCCCACCGCCCTGAATTTCTTGTGGCCAGCAGAGAGAGCTGCTTGGCTTCCCGCTTTCCTGGGCAGCGAAGGCCCCTTCCCAAAAGAGCAGAAACCAGCCCAAAACCATCCCAGTAATCCCAGTAACGCCAGGAGGAGGCTGGGGAGCAGCATCAGACCTTGCTGGAACCTGCTCTGCTCATGCCRCATCCCATGGGGGTTTCATCCCTGGGGCTTTTGCAAGCAGCTCAGGCTGCCACCTGGGGAGCTTTCAATGGCAACCACTTCCTCGGTCACAGCTGGGCTCTCGTGACCTCGGGCTTTCCTAATAACTGCAAAAGTGACAATAACTGGGGAAGGGACATCGGTTCGAATGCCGGCTCCTCACCCTGCCTGCTGCCTGCCCTGCCATCCTCCCCCGAAGCTGCTGCCTTTCCGCCCTGGCTGGACTGCGTCCGTTTTATTGATGGATGTTTTAATAGCATTTGGGGATGGGAAACTCCTACAGCCGTGACGGACCTTATTCGGTTCTTTTATTTATGTCTTAGTGATGACGCTGGGTCAGCCCCTCTGACATTTTTGCCCATTTCTCCCGYGGAAGATCATATCCATGTTTATCTGCTGCCACAAGGCAACCCCTGAATGCCATTCACATGATCTAAAGAGCAAAAGCCTTCGACACAGGAGCACGGGGGATTGCATAATTCACCACCTAATCGGGCATGTGACACGTTAAAAATAATCATCAAAGATCATTCAATAAGGCCAGGCTATAGTGAATGCATCACCCCTAAATTGGGAGCTGGTCTCATCGCTGGCTTCTGACTGCGCGGTGACCCGTGGATCGTATTGCGGCGCGTAAGGGCATATTTGCTAAAGGTCTGTGTGCAGCAGGGTCTACCCGCAGTGAAACGGAGCCACCGGCCAGCGTGCTGGGGTGGCCGGGCAGGACAACCAGCAGCACGTAGTAATGGGTCCAGAAAGACCTCGGGAAATGTCAGCATCACCGTGCTGGCAGGGCAGAGCTGGAGAAGGCACGGTGCTGGGGGGAGAGAGATGGATTAGCACCGGAGCCATCGAGCAGGGTTGTGCAGCCCAGGTAGCTGGGAGCCAGGGCTCACGCTGGGCTGTGACCGTGCCTGGTGACAGCACATGCTGTTTCCAGGCTGGTTTTGGGTAGGAACGATGTGGAATCTGCAGTTCTCGTGACCTGCAGAGGTAGCGTTGGAGAAAGGAGGAGCAGGGATGTGCAGGCTGCGCCAGCATCCTCGGGGCTCGCCGCTGCTGTTCGTTCAGTGCCGCCTGTGAGGCTGCGCAAGGGGAACCTCTGTCCCAGGAGGAGTTTAAAGCCCAGCGTGTCTGAACCGATCTACATCTTTCACTTCTTTCAAGGAGTTTCCTTCATTTTCCTTGCCCTTTTCCCAGCTAATAATAGCTGTATGTTTAAACAATGATTTCCTCCTCCTAAACCRCTGTCTCCCTCCTACCTGGCCCAGCAGCAAAGGAATTCAGGGTGGGATTTGCACTAGCCCGGGCGTTTCCAGGTGAGCTCTCTGGGGTGATGCAGATGATTGTTAATTCATGGAAAGGGCAAAAAATAAGGGGATATGGGTGAAGTCCCCGTGGAAGAAAGGACTTTGTTAAATAGCCCCCGTTGTGCTTCTCCTTTTTAAAGGTGACAGATCCTGTCGGCCCCATGGGTCAGCTCCCGGCTGTGCTGCTCCGTCCTTTGGGGGTCATGTCTTCCAAATGAGCAGCTCAGGGGGCTGGGGGGGTCTGGCCCTGTGCTGGGTATCCATACACCGCTTGCACCGGGGGGGATAGGTACAGGCAGCTACGCCAGCACCGGCGCCCGCTGGCTCTCACCCTGCCTTTGCTCCCGCAGGGCAGCAGCAGGGACGACACCGAGCAACGCTACTCCTCCCAGTACGAAGAGCGCCTGGACCCCTTCTCCTCCTTCAGCAGGAAGGTAGGAAAAGCCCCCGGCACCCTCCCTCTGCATCAGCCCCTCCTTCTGCCACGGGATCGTTGCTTCCCACGGGGTAGGACTCAGCCGGCCGTGTTTCGGCATCGCAGAGCATGGCTTTGCCCGGCGTAGGGAGGGAAGAGGCTTTGCAGCGTGCGGCAGTCGATGAGCAGGTTGCTTTGCTCAGTTCTGGTTTTGCTCGCGGCAAGGTGGTCCAGGTGTGTTGAAGGGAAGGAGCAGCCAGAGAGTGAAACCTCGCAGGGAAATTATTTCATCGCTCAAATGAAATTCAGGGACAGCACTCTGAAAGCATAAAACACACTGAAATGCAATTCACTTCCAAAAATAAAAAATAAAAAAAGTCATTGTTGCCACATGATGTCCCCTGTGGCTGTGTGCATGGGGGGGTGTGAGCATCCCGGGGCACAGAGCTCCTTCCCTGGTTTGCAAACCCTAAATCAGCCCTTTGAGCCTCAAAATCAGCTTCTTGTACCGTTTACTTGCAGGAACGCCAGCGGAAGTACCTGAGCCTCAGTCCCTGGGATAAAGCCACGCTGAGCATGGTGAGTGGGCTGCGCCCGCCGTGCCRCGGCGGGTGGCGAGAGGTTTTTAGCCCGGTGCCTGCACGGGGAACGCTGCTGCTGGGCTTGGCCCCGGGTGGGGGGCAGACCCCATCCCTGCTCCCCCAAGCAGGGGTGCAGACCATGCCGGGGCCACACTGGGGCTCGGTTTAGGAGAAATCACTTTCCTCTCTTGCCCTTTCCTTCCCCTTTCCCCCACTCCATCCCACGGCGTCCCAGGGCGTCCTGGCCGGAGCGGGTGACCCAGCCCCAACCCAGCCAGCGACACCACAGCCCAGGCCACTGCAGTGTCAGGGCACGGCCCGGGAGCTCGGGGACAGCGTGTGTCTCAGAGGATGGCCGTGAACCGCTGTCTCCCCCGGCCGTGCCGGCGGCTCCCCGGGGCAGCGCTGGGAGCGGGATGCCATGGGCTGCGGGAAGCACCTCTCCTCCGGTTTGTAATGCGGCTGGGGGGCTCAGCCCTGCACCCCCGGCTGGGGGCTGGCCCGGGGGCAAAGCCGCTTTGCAGACAGCGTGCAGGCAGGGTTAGCTCAGCYCGACTCCCCACAGGAGACTCACCCAGAGAGCCCCAGCACCCCGCGCAGCTGGGGAGCAGGCGTGCGCCGGGCTGCGAAGGGTCCCGCGCCAGGGGACACGCTCTGCCTGGCAGCAGCCTCGGGCGCACAGTCGTTTCTTGTCGCATTCTCCAGAAACACCTCTTCCCGAGCCCTGACCCTTCCTGCTCTGCTTCTTCCTTCCAAAAAAGCATCGGGGAAAATATTGGGGAGCTGCCGGTGTCTGCAGCAGCAGAGGGTCCTCGCCTGAGCCGTGGCAGGCAGGAGGGCTGCTGCTGCCACCGTGGGTTTTGGCTACCATCTCTTAGGGATGAATGCTACTTTCTGAGCTGAAAATGTGGTTATCGAGATCTGACCTATATTTGTGACACTAGCAGCAGGCTCAGGATCAGGTTTTGGCTGAGTTAAGCGCCGGCTATCCAACGTAGCAGAGGTTAATGTGGGAATGCTGGTCTGCAACAGCCACAGAATACAGAAATATCTTGTAATAAAGGCAAAGTTGTCATTTGCATAAAAACCAAGCAAATGCCAACATGAATATGGATTGGGTGGCGTGCCAGCACCGCAGAGAATGAATGAAAGGCATTTACAAAAAAACTGACTTAGGGGAGTTATTCCTTGGGAATATTTAAGAACATAATCTTGTTTGTTACAGCAGCCTCTGCCATGGCTGTGAATAGCAAAGAAGATTTCAGCCCAGAATTGGTTTGGTGGGAGATCTGTGGGTTTTAATGCCAGCTTTGGAAAGCCCGCATGGTGGTTTGGGGAATGTGCTTATGTCCGTAATGAATCACTAGCTTTTACAGCAGGAATAAAAAGTTGCTATGTAGGAAGGTAGGATCAGTCCTTCAGAAGCTGCTTTTCTAGGCTGCRGTTACTCCTGACTTTGGCTCTTTTGAAGGGATGGACACGAAGGTTTTCCCGTCGGGACCCCAGTGTCATGGGCCAGAAGGGCTTGGACATCGTCAGGGTCTGGCTGCTGTTCAGTGGCCTCTCCAAAATGAGGGGCTGGAGCGCGACACAGCCCGGCCCAGCAGGGTTTCTGGGACCCAGTGAGCTCAGACATCTCTGTGGGCTGGCACAGGACTGGCAAAGGTGGAGGGTAAATCTTTCAAGAGAGACCAGAGAAATGGGTAAACCTGCAGACCAGGTTACTAGTGAGGTTTTGAAGATGCTCAAGGAATTTCCATGTTTGCGGTTGCTCTCCAAAATCCCCCAGGACAATGTCCATCTGGCAGTCCCTACTTTGGGGGTGCTTTGCTTTAGCCTGAGCAGCACTGCCTGCCTTCCCAAGGGCTGTTGATGCTCCTCCACCCCGTGGCCTCTCCCGCAGTGGTACCCAGCCATGCTGGGGACCGGCAGCAGGAGGAGGCAGCACGTGCCTGAGAGCTCATGCTCATGGGTGAGCAAGGCAGGGTGAAGACCTTCCCTTAAATACAGTTTTCTGTGACAAGTAGGAAGGGCAACGGGACAAGCTGTGGGACCCCAGGGACCTGCCTGGACCACCGGGTCCAGCCATGAGCCTCCCCCATGCAGCAGGAGGGCTGTTACTGGGGAGAGCAGCCGGGGGTCCAGCACGCAGCTCCCCTAAAATCAGTAGCCCAGCAGCGACTGGCATCCTTGAGAGCTTACATTTTCCAAGGTGCTCATCCATCACTGCAGCCTGGCAGAGGGTGTACACGACTCTCAGCCAGCACATAGCCTCACCGCTGCCAAAGCTGGGGGCTCCGCACCATACAAAGCCTTTAATCCCACTTTACCAGCTCTTTGCTGCCGGTGGGTCCAGAGCTACGGCACAGGACCGCGGTTGCTTTAGGCTGAGCTGCCTGGAGGTTCACAGGGAGGGATGCCAGGAGCTGGAGGAGTGTGCAAACCCCAGGGTGCAGACTGCTCACCCCTAAAACGTGCCGGGGCGCTTGGGAGTCTGCACCGTCGCTGCGGGGCTGGCTACAAAATCGTCCTCTAAGTCATTCCCGGGGTCCTGCCCTGGAGCTGGGGTGCAGGCAGGGCTGAGCGGCAGGGCCAGCCTTCGGGAACACCGGTGCAGCGTTTGCTGAGCTGCCCTGCCAAGGAGGCGGCGAGGGGACACTGCAAATCACAAGTTCTTTGAGCTCATGAATTAAAAATATGCGAGACTTAATTACTGCCGGGGTTTCTCTCCGGAGTGGCACCGAGCTGCAGGCAGGCACTGAGTCGGGGCTGGTGCGGGGGGAGCGGGTAGAGCTGGTAGAGAAAGCTGGGTTAAAGGTGGCTCAAAACGAACCCCTGAGAGAGTTTTCAGGGGGGGAAACCCTGCGGTTCACAGCCCTGAATTCACCTCGATTTGGGCAATTTTGGGCTGAGAGCATGGGCACTTGTGGCAGTCACCTTGATGGAGAGCGGCTGCTTGGAGATGGGCACAGATGGGTGGCAAAGCATCCCGCCTCGCCTGCGTGTTTACGTAGGGTCTAGCAGAAACAGGGCCCCAATCTTGGCCAGGGTCTCTCTGAGCCCATGCGTGGGGAGGGCTGGTTTCCACTGACCCACATTAAAGTGGGATTTTCCGTTCTGCTCTTGCTGCAGGGGCGGCTCATCCTGTCCAACAAGACAGCTCGTACCATTGCCTTCTTCTACACCCTGTTCCTGCACTGCCTCGTCTTCCTGGTAAGTGCTGGGGCCACGGCAGGGTGGGCACCCCATTAAAATGACAGCAAGCATCCCATCCAGGGGGAATTTTTGCATTTTTAAGATATTATGCCAAGCGAGTGTGTTGCAGCTGGTACATCACCGGCTCTGGAGGCACGGGGCGGCCGGGAGCGTGGGCAGCACAGCTCAGCGGAGACGCGTACATGGCAATGAATATCCCCCTCGGCTTCACGGGGTGGGAATGGCCTCCCTCGGGTGGGCACGGGCTTGGCTGAGGGCAGGAGCTGGAAGCCGTCTGTGTCTTCACGTCGTGCCTGGAAACACGTGGGGCCCCGGTGCCACCGCGCCGGGAGCTCACTTGGGGTTTAGCATATTGGCGTGCAGGTCTGGTTCACCACCCCTGCACRCAGGCAAGCAAGCCCTCCGCTCGTCAGGCAGCAAAATTTTAGTTAAATTATTGTGAAGCTAACAGCATAAGAAATTTTAGGAATAAAATATGGCCCCATGGCCCCACGTCGCCTGTTTCTGGACCATGTGCGATTCCACCTTCCTATTTYGGGGTACGTCCCTTAACCTCCTGCACGGTGGAGCGCGGTTACATTCCCTGCCCCTCCAGGTGATGAGCTCTGGCTCTGCGTGACGCTGCATGAGCTTGGGTCCTCCCGCGTTTCTTACTTGCCCTGTGGCTCTGTTTTCCTCTAGTTTTCAAATTTCCCCGACTGTACATTAGGGTTGGAAATAGAGAAGTAGAGGTTTGGTTAGGAGTAGAGGCTTGAGCCAGCTCAAATCCCCTGGAGTCAGTTGTGGTGCAAACTCCTCCTCTATTCTTGCACAGTTTCTGGGAGTTTATTTATCATTTCAGGGGGAAAGAAACCCAAAATAATAAATAATTAAACAGTGAAACAAGATGAAAGACAAATCAGAACAATATTTCTATCCTGATCTTCTCAAAGTAAAACTGACTTTGTGTTATTTTGGTGAGGGAAGGAGCAAAGAAAATAAAAAGTTAAACATCATTAAACTTTAAAGCTCTAACCTAAAAAAAAAAAAAAAAAAGTAAAATTCATAAATATTACATGGCTGGAATGATCTTACTTCAGCTAGACACAAAAGGGCCTGAAATCCAGCACCCAGCGCTGCCTGGGCTGGACACACGCCGTGCGTCCGACGGGGACTGGACAAAGCCGGGGCTCCCCCATCCCCGCGGCGGGAGCAACGTCTTTGCCGCTAACCCGGGGAGCCAGCGCAGCCTTCGCCCCTTCCCGCCYGCTGCCTTCTGCCTGTTGTGATTTCAGTTAACCCGAATTTGTAGGCCCGCTGAAGGGTGTTTGTGGAATGAGAGTATTTCGCTGGTGCCAAGATAACGACGGCTGACAAATCCCCAAGGCTTTAATGCATCAGCCTGGGACGGGAGGGCTTCTCCCTCTTTCCAAAACCCGCCGCAGCCTCCCCACCTCCTTGGACCACAGCTTTGAAATGGAAACCCAGTGGCACAAGGGGAAAAAGGAGTCAAACCGAGCAGTGACCTTCCTTAAGCCTGTTCCAAAAACACATCTCCATCCCTGTGCAGCCTCCAGCGCGCCCGCCTTACCCCAAACCACCGCAGCTGCGGCAGYGCTGCCCCGGCAAAAATAACCCACTGGAAAAGGTCATCCTGACCGTCCTGAGGGCAACCCCCTTAAACACACCCTGGGTTTCTCCACGCTGGTAACGCAAGGCTGCAAAACCAATTTTACCCAGAGCATCGCTTTAGGTCTCTGCTTGATGCACAAAAGCCACGGGCGCCTGCAACACGCTGCAGCAGAGATTTTGCTGGTGGCGGCGGGGACAGGATGGCAGGGACGGGATGGCACAGCGGCRACACGGGCTGCTGCGAGGGCGGGCAGAGGTGGGCAGGCGAAAGCAGAGCTGATTGCGTTTCTTCTTGTGCAGGTGCTCTACAAAACGGCCTGGAGCGAGAGCGTGGGAAGGGACTGTGCCGCGTACTGCGCTAAGAAGTGGGTGTGAGGACAGGCTGGGTCAGCCCGGCCCCRGGGCTCGGCAGCACCGTCTGCCCGGGTTGGGTGGACGGAGCATGGTGGTTTGCAGCAGATTTTTTGGGCACCACTTGGTGCACCTCTGTCCTGCAAACGAGGGTGGTTAATTGGGTTTTAAACCCTTAATCCAATAAGGATGGGGGGGAGAAAAGGTGCACGGAGCAGGGCAACTGCCTGTCTTCAGTCAGGTGTTTTCCAAATCCCTTCCTGTGACTGGTTCTTGCCCGGCAAGGAAGTCTGCTAAAGCCAAGCGTGAGCCCGGAGATCAGGATCAGGCCCATGCCTTGATTCCAGTTGCCCTGAGCGGCTCCCAGGCGCTGCTGCCCGTGGCCGGAGGAAAGCGCGGTGCTAATTATCGCGGCTAGCGCTCAGAAACGAAGCGGCTCCTGCTCGGCCCCCCAAGTGCTTCGGACCTTGCTGTGAGTTAACGTGGCTGTGCCCTTTCCCCAGGTACGCCGACCACGTCCACAAGTTTCATGAGAACGGGGACGCGGGCGACATGTGGCAGTGACGGATGGACGCGACCCCGCTGGCGCTGGCTCCCCTTTCATCCCGCGGCAGGATCTGGCCCTTCGCGCCCTGCCAGCCGCTTCGCTATAGCTTTGCTTTCTGCTTCGTAGGATGGAGGCAATGATCCCCCCCGCTCCCACCTTTGGAAATCAAAAGCCTCAGCTAATGGAGAGTCATTTTGCAGGACACGGCGTTTCCAGCCCTCCCTCCCTTCCCGGAGGAGGCCCATGTCCTCCTGATGTCCCAGAGAGCTCAGTCTTTACCAAAATACACAGAAAATGCAAGATAAGAGCTACTCCTCTCAGATGCAATATCTCTTTCCATCCTGTTTAAAATCCAGCACAACACTGGGTGGACTAAATTTAGCCAGAAATGGGGGGAAAAAACCAACCTCCTGAACTTGCATTTTCAAGTGTCATGATATTTGAGAATTCCTGTTTTGCTCTGGTTTATTGAATTACCAGAAGGCAAGCAGTCCTGCTGGGCTCTGGCGGAGCAAGCGAGACAGCGGCAGATAAAAATCAGCCATCCCCAAAGACGGGGTTGCCTTCTCGCTGCCTCTCAAGTCAAATGAAGCTGTTGCTCAGCCCTGCGCTCCATCTGAAGGGCTTCTCGGCACCTTCTGCGGCACCTCTTACCACGCTGCTGAGCACCAGCAGATGTTCTTCTTGAACCAGAGCCGTCGGCTTGAAAACAGCCCGGCTAGTTAGGGCTTAATGGGCATGAAGGGAGGTGTTGCTGGTCAGGACTGATCTCACTGGGATGCTCCGGACCCTCTCCTTGCTGAGATGTTTCTGCTGAGCGTTGATTGCCCTCCTGGGTGCAACGACTTCACCTAACCCAAGGCAGTACCTGCCTCGTATGGGGCTTTACTTGCCTTGTAGTTGATCTGTTCAACATCTGACCCTTTTAGGAAACTACAAGTCAAATCAAGCAATTGCTGGTGGTGGGTTTGCTGGGTGATGAACACTGGGCTGCTAATTTGGGTTGATTTGGGGAGAAAGTGGTGATAGGAGAGGCTCTGATAAAAAGAGCAGGTCCCGGCACCGCCTGTTCCTGCCTCGGCTCGCTGAGACCGCATGGTGCGGGAAGATATTAGCTTGTTAGCTAATGGTGGTCCTCAATTAAAATTCCCCTCCAAAGATAGAGAATAGCGTTGCTTCCAATTAATATTTCATTGCAGATTCAGATCTATTCACATTCACGCTGCTGGGAAGCCGAGGCCTCTAACGGAGCGTGCAGGCAACGATAGGCTTCACATCTGCCACGGGCAGCCCAGGTTTATTTATAGGAGCTGTGGCCCACGGCAAAATGTAAAATATTCATAAATCGAAGGGAGGGATAAACCCCGAGGGACCATCCTGCACCTGTCCCGCTCGGCACGGGGTAAACCGAGCCCGTCCGGAAGGGAGACACCCGTGGGGCGAGATGCCAGCGAGGGGCGAGGGGGGTGATGCTGCCGTATGCCGGGGACCTCTTCATAAACTAATCGACTTCAGATGTGGAGGAGATGAGCTTGTGCTGTCTGAAATCAGTAGCTCGGAAACGTGATCCGGGGAAGGGTGGGATGCTTGTTGAGGCTTTGTTGGGAAGGTTAAATTTGCTTTTTTTAGAAGCTGTATGTGGYGTCTTGGAATTGCAAAACTTCTGCAGCTATTCACACTTGTACTCTTCATAAATGACTTGAAATAGATGTTGAGTTCTGTGGGACAAGTGATAAAATAAACTTAGACATTCATTGACTGGGTTGCTTTTGTGCTTTGCTTCCTTTTTTTTTTTTTTTTTGGACTTTTGATATTAAACAACTGAGAAATGTCCTGCTCGAGTCCAAGGGCAGAGTGTGCAGCTAATTTTAGAAACCCATTACAACAGCTAAAGGCAGTGATGTCTCGCAGCGCCGGGAAGGGCAGGACCTCTGTCCCTGCGTGCTGGAGCCGTCATCCCAGCTGCCGGCGAACACCGGTGTCCCACGGGCCGGGCAAAAGGCTCCCAGCAAAGGAGGGACCATGGGAGCAGAGGGGCTTGACCCCAGGCAGCCTCCAAAACCAGAGATATTCTGTATAACCCCAYGCGGCTGTTGGTAAAGGCACTCAGGTTGAATGGTGTAAATTTACCTAGCTAATTTTGGGGGAGCTGCTCATGCTCCCCCCCTTCCTCATCCTCCTTTTTTTCTTGCTTTTCCAGCCCCGGGGGACCCCGGCAGCCCCAGCCTGGTGAGGCCAGGCTGCTTTGCAGGCTCTGACCTTGGGTTTTAGCCACAGCTTCCTTCTGCCGAGCCCAACGAGCGCGAGGGGGGCTGGGGAGAACCGAGAGCCATGCCCCACCGCCGCAAGGGGCCGAAGGGCAGAGGGCTGTGCCGGAGGTTTTGCAGCCCCCTGGGATGCCCAGGTTTTACTGGACCCCTGGCCCTGGAGCTGCTGGGTTTCATCCCTCAGGCAGAGCCATCACCTCCTTCCACGCAAAATAAAAATGGCAAATTCACCAATTATTCGTCCCAAAATCCCTCCTGGGGAGGGCGGGGGGTAGATGCAGGGTGTTGTTTTCTCTTCTAACCACGCTGTTTTGCAGCTTCCAGCAATTCCTGCTGCCACTGCATGGCACAAGGACCCACAACTCCTGCCTTCCCCCGGCACCGGCTGCCGGAGAGGGGCTGCGCACACCCGGGGCATCGCAGCGAGCACCGGCAGCGCTCGGGGTAACGCACCGCTTGCTCATCTCAGCCCCGGTGATCTTATGGCAGCTAAGGGACATCTGGGTGTCCCGGACAGCAAACAACTGCTGCTCCCGAGAGTCTGGCTTTGGCTGCCAAAAACCTCTGACCAGAGGCAGGGAAAGTCTGAACTGGGGAGGGCTCTCGGGTCACCGCCTGCCTGCGGCTGCCCGGCRCCTCGGCCAAGTTTTTGGAGCTGCTTTCTAGAGACGTGCTGGAGGCGAAGGGCTCGGGCAGAGGCAGGGGGTTGCAGGGCTCCGGGGGAAGCCTCATCCCTCCGGGCAGAGCAGTGTGCACTGGAACAGCCGGTGAGATGCTCGTGCGTAACATGAAACAAAAATCTGCAATTTTGGTGCCTGGGAAGATGCCCTGCATGTGGGGGGGTGTCCTCGGGTGGATGGGCACCAGGAGATGTCTCCTCCAGCCTGGCAACCCCGGCCAAGCTTGGCACGGCTGGGGAAGGGCAGGACACAGCCCAGCATGGCTGGCAGCGCTGTGCCCAAACCCCCTTCCCCTCCGACAAACGAAGCAGCGGGTCAATTAAAGGAAGCAGAAGCCCCAACCTTGGGCAAGAGCTATAAGACACCCTGTAAGGGGTTTGCCATAGGCAGGGTAAATGCTGTCATGCCCGGCGGGGAGCGGGAGCAGAGCTGCCCTCGCTGTCCCCACGTGCGCAGGGTTTGGGGTACACCCGACTCGTCACGCCCTGCCCAGCCCATCACCGGTTTCTCGGGTGTCACCGGCTGCACTGGGTGACCTTTCAGGGACGCGCTCACTCAGAGCCCGGTTCAGTTCTCCTTGCAGTCGGGCGAGGAGAGGAACGGTGAYGGGGCGGGCAGCCTCTGCACCGCAGAGCAGCTGCAGTTCCGAAATGTCCTTCCCCAAATGCAGAAGTCCCCAGAGGCGGCCACGGCCCGCGGCAGCACGTGCGCAGGCTGGGGCTGACTCAGCCGCGAGAAGGGACGCAGCTTCCACCCGCGGCACCGGTGCAACCATGGCGAGCGGTGAATGCACCAGCATCTCTGCACGGGCCTTGATGCTCCTCCGTACACGGCGTGAGGGCAGGTATTGCATTGCATCTCCCCACTGCTGCCGGCTGAGCAGCTTCCCTGCAACTCCCTGGGCACCCCATGAAGGCCCCTGCACACCCCTGTAGACCCACACCCCTATAGACCCAGCCCCTATAGATGCACACCCCTACAGACCCACACCCCTGCACTCACCCTGAGCCCTGGCACCCCATGAGCCCCATTTTTGGCCAGGTTCAGAGGGCAGCCCCAAAGCACCCTGCAGCGGGGACGGTGCTGCCCAGGGAGCCCTGCAGCCCTGCCCTTGCCTTTTTTAAGGATGGAAGTGGATTTTTTGCTAATTTGATTTGAAAGCCCCTTTTATCCCTGAGTGACTCGAAAGAAAAGGATTTCAGCGACCCCTTGCTCTCCCTCGCTGTTTTAAATTTGATTATGGGAAACAATTTTAATTAGTATCGACGGATATTCAGGAAAATAATTATGGGAAAACCTGTGCTTTTTATATCCTTTTAACCTGCAAATCTTCTGTCCCGGCTCAGAGACCCAGGCTGAATTTCAGGGGGTGGTGGAGGTTTGTATGGTAATAAAAGGCTCCTGGGGAAGCCCGGCTGGCTAATGAGATAACAGGCTGCTCACATCTGGGTCACAAGATCAGTTTTTGCCGTGGGCAGAGGAGACAGGAGAGAAATCACTGCCAGGATGCGGCTGATCTGTCTTGATTTTCGGCTGCAGCGCACTGCAGGGGAGAGCAGCGAGGGGCCCGATCCAGCTCCAGCCCCGCACCATCCCCACTGTGCAGGGGATGCCGAATGTCCTGGCAGCCCAGTCGGAGCGTGTCCACGCTCACGAGGAGCCGGGCGATGCGGTGGCGTTTGCAGGGCAAGCTGCAGCAGCAATTATTGCAGTGCTATAAAAAAATAATATGATTTTTCTAAAGGTCTCCGGCCGGGCGCCTCGTCCCTCCGGTCCAGTTCCTGCTGGAAACAGGTCTCCAGAGCCACTAATGCGCAGGCAGCAAACGTGTTTGTCCCCGCTCTGCAGATGGAAAAGCGAGATCGATAGGGTTTGAGCGGAGCTGAACAAAGCGGAGCCAGCGCCTGGCGTGCAGGATGCTAGCGAGACTCCCCCGCCGGCAGGAAAGGAGCTTCACAAACACAAACACACGCAGAGCCAGCGCCGGGAGAAACGCGCCCGGTACTGCGGGTTATTTTAAGTTCAGGGTGTACCCAGTAAATGCGGCAGATAAACAGATCGCAGGGCTGGGAGCTCACAGGGTCCATCGTGCCGGGTCAGCGCATGGACACAGCCCATACGGAAAAAAAGGGGATAAGATGTAAGGGGTTTGGATATCTGGAGGCAGGAGCCTGACCAGCCCAGCCATAGGGATCGATTGGTATTTATTTTTGGAAGAGCGGCTCTAATTATCCGCTGTAAGCAGGCAGGGAAATGGTGGTGGATCTCCACCGCCTGATGCCTTTAAATCAGGGCTGAACGTCTGTCTCGAAGACATGCTCTGGTTCAGCYGGGAGTTACGGCCACGCGGCAGGAATTATCGGCCAAGGGCGCGTGGCCCGCGTGGCGCGGGGCAAACGTTACGGCTTTACAATCTATGAACCATCATCCCTCTCGTTTCTTTCCTAATAGATGGAGCAGCCGGGGCTGCTGGTTTTAGATGAGTTGTTTTAAAAACGACAGCAGGGTTTGAATGCTGGGAACTCCCTTGGCCGGGGTGCATTTGCCGTGGTGCTCTTCCCACGTGGCCGTCCCCGGCTGCGACGCCCGGTCCCACGCGAGAGGTGACAGCAGCCGGCGGAGGGACGCGGAGGGACATGGGGGCATGTGGGAATGGCAGCGGGGTTATCTCGATGCCGAAATCGCAGCGGTGGGGTGGCACCGTGCCCTGCTGCAGCAGAGCTGGGCATCTCTGTCTCGAGCCCTAATAATACGGGAGCCCCGATAACCCTGTTGATAGGGGAGCCCTGTTATTAAGCCGGGTTTTGGGTGAAGAGGGCGAAAACGAAGGCAGGCTCCTCCGCGCGGTCGTGCTGGAAGGTGCCGGCTGGTAGTAACTGTTTTATTGCTTCCTGTTGTGTTAGACATCTGATGGCAAGCCGGGGCCGAAAGCTGGTGCAGCATATGGAGCGTCCCCCCTGTCCTCCCCCTCCGCCTTATTTACAGAGTCTCCCTGGAGATGGGCCTCGCAGGCTTTTCCAGCTTAGAGAGGAAGCGGAAAAATATTTACCTCGCTCCCCGCCCCTCCGCAAAAGTCTGTTCTCGTTAAGGCAGGAAAACGTAAATGAGGCGCATAAGGTGGAAACACTGTGCCGTCGTGGTGAGCACCGGGGCTGGGGATGCCGAAGCGGCCATGGGCAGGGACCCCCCCCCCAGGGAGGGGGCTCAGCCAAACCCGAGTCCTTCATTTCCCAGCCCTGCCTTCAGGGTGGGGATGCTGGGGGTGGCATGAGGATGCTTAGGTGTCCCACCGCCCGCCGTCACGCCTGCGCCCCATGGGGGCTTGCAAAGCCCTTCCCTGCGCGGCTGCATCCCCGGGGATGCCCCAGGGTGGGGGGCCGGGGCAGTGCCCACCTCCAGGCTTTGCTTTGGCAGTGCAACCGTTTGCAAAGCTGGGGTGGGCACGGAAAGGCTGCATCTCCAAAACGCCCTGGTTATTCTTTTATTCCTTAATTATGTTTTTTTAACATTGACCAGCACAGGACAGCCACTGCCAACCCTGCAACATGCTGGTGTGAGGGTCTCCCCCGGCACCGGCATTGCAATGGAAAAGAAAAGAAGGAAAGAAATTGGCTGTGTTTCCCTGAATGATGCCCCAGCCATCGATCACCGAGCCACGCCGGGAATGGCTTCCGGCCAGCGCAGCCAACAGCTCCTTGCTCCACGAGCAGTCCCCATTGCATGGGGCTTGGTCCCCATTGCATGGTGCTTTGCCCCTATTGCATTAGTGCTTTGTCACCGTTGCATGGTGCTTTGTCCCCACGGCACGGTGCTTTGTCCCCATCGCACGGTGCTTTGCTCCCGTTGCATTAGTGCTTTGTCACCATTGCATGGTGCTTTTCCCCTATTGCATTAGTGCTTCATCACCATTGCACGGTGTTTTGTCCCCATCGCACAGTGCTTTGTCCCCATTGCATTAGTGCTTTGTTCCCTGCACTGGTGCTTTGCCCCCATTGCACAGACACTGCCCCTGGGAACTCAGCACTGTAACACAAAACAGGTAAAAAAACCCCAATGCCACCCACTGCAGCAAAGCCCGGCTTTCCCGCCCGCAGAGGAGCGGTGCTGGGGCCGAAGGCAGCACCGCAGCCCTGGCACGACCTCCTCTGACGTCTCCTCTTGCCCAGAATAACCGTCCCCACCGGCAGCGGCGGGGGGGACCAGCACATGGCCTGCCGGGTACGCGGCCAAAAATAGCCAGGGAGGGAGCGGGGCTTGGCCATGCTCCCCAACTCCCCAAGGGAGGCAGGGCTGGGCTGGCAGCACCGGGGTCCCTGCGGGGGCTGAGCACCCCGCTGCAACCCCCCCGGGAGGACAGGTCCTCCCCAGGCATCCTGCAAAACGCATGGTGGGTCATGGAGGGAGGCGATGCAAGGCGTGATTTTATGAGATGTGGAGCCATCCTAGGGACGATGGGGGGGGGAAGGATGCAGCCTGGGTACCCCCTCGGCACACTGCCTTGCCCTGAACACCCAGGATCTGGGGCCTTTCGGGTGCCTGTCGCTATGGAAACCCCTTCTCACCATGCTGGTCCACGCTGAGCCTCTCTATCCATGCTGCTGCCTTCCCGGAGGGGCGATGCTGCAAGGTGATGCTCGGGGTGGTGGTCCTGCAGGTCCCAGCCACAGYGGGATCAGTGGAGTCCCCCCGTGAGGGTGTCCTGGGGAAAGAAAGGGCTCTGCAGGGAATAGTATTTTTTTTAATAGTCTCTTGGTGGTTTTAAAGACTTGGGGAAGATGTTTAGCACAGAGGAGGGCTGTGGGCTGGACCCACATGAATGGTCCCGCTGATGTCCCCAAAAGGCTTCACCCTTCCCCAGGTGCAGGGAGCCAGCGCTGCACCCCTCAGCAGCCAGGAAGGGGCTCCTCGCGTTAAAATAACTTGCTTTGCTCTGCAAACGCTGTCCCCTCTGCAGCCCGTTTCCATCGAGCATCCCACCACCCGGGGAGGTGCACGGGGTGGGGGTGGCAGTGGGTGCGGGAGCGGGCAAGGCATCGCCGTTCCCCTGCAGAGGAAAAGCAGCAGCTGGGGCTGTGCCACCCCCCTGGGGTCCCCATTGATGGAGGGGACCCTAACACCACCCCCACGAGCAGATGCTGCTGGGGCTGCACGGCAATCGGTGCCTTTCTCAGGTGCGTGGGGGCAGGGTGGGACCCGTCCTGTCCCAGCGTGGTGTCACCCTCCTCTGGGGTGACACAGCCTGCCCCAGGGTGGGGAGAGGGCTGCCCTCGCTGACCACCTTCCAGTGCCCTGGCCCAGAACTGGGATTTTCCAGGGCTTTTTCCCAGTTCCCCTCTGCACACCGCTCCCTGCAGGCTCACAGGGTTTAGGAATTTCCCAGCTGCTGCTGTGAGCCGCGTGGAAACTCCTTCGGAGGCACTTTGCACACCAGCCTTGCTGCTCGCACACACCTCGCACCAGCTCCCCACGGGCTGGTAAAAAAATGGAAGAAGCTTTCAAAGCTAAGGGAGGGTTGGGATTTTGGAGCTGCTAACATTTTTAAGAGCTGCTCTGAGTCCAGGCAAAGATGGTTTTGCCTTTAATATTTAATGCTTTTTTTTTTTTTTTTAACACACGTGCAAGCATGCATTCAGAGCTGCTGCACGGAGAGCTTTGCACTGCGGAAACGCCAGGGCCAGCCTGACCCGGCAGCATGGAACTGCTTCAAGGCCAAGGTTGCCAGAAGGGCATTCTCCAGCCTGTAGGAAAGGCAAAACCCTGGGAAACCACAATGAAAGAGACGCTTGGACCAGCACAGCGGGAAATGCCAGGGAGAGGATCCCGCACAGCGAAGATCAGCCCTTCGTCAGCAGAGCAGCACAGTTTCCCCTCCATCGCCAGGCGCAAGGAGCTGTCGTTGCAGAAGTGTTTGCAAGCAAGAAAGGCGAAAGCCCTTTCTGCATGCCTGAAATCTCCAGCGGTTTGGCTCCCGGTGGCTGGCGGCTGCAGGCGCGGCGCAGAGGGACCATCAGGATAAATGGGAGCCTGGAGCAGCGGTGTCGAGGGAGCGAGAGGCTGTGTGATGCCCGGGGAGAGGAAGGGGGGAAGGACCCGACCTGGGACAGACCCTGTGGGAGAGCTGCGCCGTGGTCCCGTGGTCCTCGGGGTGAACAGGTCTGTCAGCCCGGCTGTGGGTCAGGACCAGCAAAGTGGGGGTCCCAAGCCCATCCCCAAGCAGAGGCCACCAAATAGATGCAGCTGCAGGAGGTGACTGAAGCGTGATGCAGCGAGGAGGGCTTCACTTCTGGAAAAACCGCTGGCCAGGACAGCATGGCCATGGAGGATGTGTGGGAAGGCTTTTTGAAGCCTTTTCCTTCCGTGGCTGGTTCCTACACGGTGCTCTGCCCAGGCAAAACAAAGCCTCTGACACCATCTTTCAAGCACAGCTCCAGCAGAGCAGAACAGCACAAAGAAAAGGGATATTTAAGAGACAACCTGAGAGTAGCTAATTAATTGCTCCAGCAGAAATGGGAGGCAGTTTGGAAGAGAAGGTGCAGAAGGCGCCTGGCCCCCCAGGAGGGACATGGACCTGGTCACCCCGGCGGGGCAGGCACGGCCGCAGGGAGCAGCAAAGGAGCAGAGCCCTTGGGCGAGAGGAGGCAAGAACAATCACACTGGGATTTTTTGGTTTTTTTTTTGCTAGAGTT
Source organism: Phoebastria nigripes (assembly GCA_035582835.1). Lineage (NCBI taxonomy): Eukaryota > Metazoa > Chordata > Aves > Procellariiformes > Diomedeidae > Phoebastria > Phoebastria nigripes. The sequence continues at coordinate 1,336,498 of JAYKAV010000211.1, forward strand.
TCAGCTCTGCAGCCCCAGGTGTGGACACACTCCTGCCCCCCCCCAACACAAAGACTGGCGTCTGGGTGCTCGTCCCAACGCAGGGCTCTGCATCTGCTTGCAAATGCTTGCACGCTTGGCGAGCTCTCCACCTGCCGCCCTGCCGGTGGGCGCAGCGGGGAAGTTTTAGCACAGAAAAAGCATCGCTTTTCATTTGCATTGGCAAGAGGAAGAAGAGCGGCGGCAGCACCGGCGCTGGGCTTCTGTGGCTTCCCCCACAGAGGCCCGACTCCTTTGCGAGTGACGTCCTCAGAGGGGATGTTGTGTTTCTGAATGCAACCATCTCTCTTCAAAACATGCTCCCTGGAGACACTGAGCGAGCACAAATACCACCCTGCTGGCGCCGGGCCGGGGCGTTCGGAGGGGCCCAGTGAGCTCCGTCCCAGCAGGATGCAGTGGAGGCATCAAGATCAGGCAGAATGAAATACTTTAGGATGGTAAATCTTGAAGCCATGGATCGTGTCCACTGACACCGAGCTGGACACCCTCTTTTTGCTTCTAATACTGCTCCCAGCACTGCCAGGGATGCAGAAGGGTTGAGCCCCGAACCCCCTCTCCAACCTGACAGTGTTTTCGGGAGATTGCACTCCTTCCCCACTCATCAACCCTAAATATTACTCCCTTCCCAGCTGGGTCTGACACTGAAACAGCGATCCTGAACAGATGTTTGAAGTGCAGAAGAGCCGGGACACGGCAGGGGCCAGGCTGCGCACATACAAGAAGGATGCGGGATGAATTGTGGATGCTGCAAGCTGGYCGACTGCTCTCCTGCACGGCTCCTCCGCTCAGCCAATGCTCTCTGCCTCCATCCAAACTCCATCGGTCATCCCTGGGGAAGATGAGGATCGGGTTTGGTCCTGTTTGTATATCCTCCCCTGAGGGATTTCAGCTGGTCTGGCTTTGCGCTGGTCTGCGGTTGGGCTTGTCCATCTTTGAGGGTCATCTTGGGAGAGCATCACTCAACCAGGGCTGCGCAGGCACCCTGGGCAGTGGGGGAAGGAAAAGCTCAGGTTGCAGAGGAAATTTTAGCCATGGTCTCTGTGCCAAAAGGAAAGGGCTTTTCTCCCTCTCACAGGTAAGTCCTGAGGTGGGGGTTGAGGAGGAGAAGGGAATTTGCACGTCAAGGTCTTCACATCAGTGCGATGCCCGGGGGAAGGCTCCTCCAGCCCCGCAGCCGGGCTGTCCGCGGCTGGTTGCCTTCTCTAAAGTGCCAAAGGACATTTTAAAGCAATTTCCCCTGCACAAATAAATACAAAACCAAACTGCTCTTTCTCCCGGTTTCTTTTCCCTTCCCCTTTCATCTTTCTCCAGTAATCCTTCCCCTACGTCTCATTAGAGACTGTTCCTGGACAATTTGCAGCTGTGACAACCCGGGAGAAGCCCGGGGCCCATCTGCCCGGCTGACAGCTCGCACACGCACCCGGCTTTTTGCCATGCCTGCGCCATGAAATGGTTTCAAAAGCAGGTTCATGGCTGGGCTGCCCCRTGCCACGGCCACAAAGGTCTCCTACCTCCCTTTCCAGGGTTTTCCTGGGATGCYGGACAAAACGCTTCGCCTCCCGCCCCTGCTTTCCTCCCCCTTAACATGCTCCTCTCTCCCCACCGTGGTTTTGTGGCTTTGCAAAAACACAGCATTAGGGTTTTGCAAGAAAATCTGCAAGAGCATTACGGTCCCCACTCCCCAGATAACCCCCTGCCTGCTCCAGGACGCGGCGAGGATGGAGGCGGTGAAATTAAAAATAACCGGCTTTGCCGGGAGGCGCGGGCGGCGGAGGGCACGCTGCCGGAGCTGGCACGGCTCGGCTGCCGGATGCCTCCGGGCACAGGATTTCAAGGGCACGTCACGCTCCAGCCGGGCGGCTGCCAGCAGCCCTCCCCAGCGCTGGCTGCGCCGCTCTCTTGACTCCTTCCAGCGATTTTTTAAGGCAGCTAATAGCTCCGAGGGAGTCCCGGCATAATGAGAATTGGCAGAAGCGAGCAGATATTAGGTTTATTCACCACCAGTTTTAAATCACTTAGCATAGCAGAAAGGCCATGTTTCTACAAGCAATATGTTCTGCTTTGCTCGCATCGCGGTTCCTATTAGAAGGGTTTAGTGATGAATGGGGACGGTGGTGTCTGCCCGGGGAGCGGTGCCGCGTCCGTGGTGATGGGAGAGGGATGAGCGGAGCTAGAAACCAGGGACAAGGATTCGAACCGAAGCCCATCCCGGTCCACGGGAGCTCCCACCGGCTGCGGAGTGGGACTCGTGGAGAATTTACAGCCCGTTGAATGCGGTCTGTGGCTTCGGTTTAAAAATAAACCCTTAAAAAGACAATTTGGGGAGTTGGACCGGGGATGCTCTTGCACAGCGGAACATGGTTCCTCAGGGATTGCTGAGAAAAGTCGCAGGAGAAGTTAAACTTTCACCCCAGCAATTATTGTAAATCTCTTTGGTCAAGGCGCCGACCTAAAATTAGCCCTCAAATCCTTTTGAAGGTTGGGATTTTTCACTTGATTTTTCAAGTGACTGACCAGCAGCGTTGCAAACTGTGCATTTCCACGCTTGGAGCCCTGGTTTATTTTTAATTGCAGCCCCACAAGGTTACCCGGCGTTTCATCGCAAGCAAGGCCAGGCTTTCCAACCTTGTTTTACACATCCTGAAACAAGCAGCAACCCACAGAGGGAAGGCAGAAGAGAGCTGCTTGTGTACCACAGCATTTGCAGTCACAAAGCATTTATGTTGGTTCATGGAAGAAATCCCAGCACCCCAGCCCTTCCCTGGGCTCCTGGCGTGTTTTGCTCTCGAGTGATGTTTAGTAAAATCTGGGAGTTTAGCAAAAGCTGGGCTTTCTGCTGCTCGTACGGTGATTGAAATCTAGGAGGGGCAAAGAGCAGGGTCTGAAGTGAGTGGTTCCCAGCGGCACGCTGGCTTTGCGGTGCTGTTCATACGGGCGATACCTGCGGGGTTTGCAGGGGACGGGGCCACGAGCCGGGGGAGCACAGGGTGYCGTGGGTCACAGCACGCCCTGCCAGGCTCGCTGCACCCACAGCGCTGCCTCTGCCCCAGCACCCCCCAGCCCCTTTGCCGACCCAGCTGGATCCTCTGCCCGGCCGGCGATGCCGGCATGAAACCCAGGGTTGTCCTTGCCATGGCTGCCCTTTCCCAGGGAGAAKGGTCCGGATGGTCCCACGGTGCAGGCAGGGCAGGGCAGGGCATCGCCCGCATCCGTCCGGGCTGCTGGACCCACGGCGTGCGGCTCCCAGCCCTGCTGGCAATCGATAGCGAGTGCAATGAAACCCTTAATGAAATTCCAGCCTAAGAGACTATTGATTGTGTATTTTCTTTACAAATGTATATGAATGGGAGAGAGGCTTTTTGGAGGAGAGGCCGGGGAAGGGGGGGGAGTGGAAACACACCATCAGCCGTTGCGGGCGATGGGTGAACGTGGTCTGTCCGGGGTAACCCGCGCTGAGCAGTGGGCTCCAGCCTCTCGGTGAGCATTAATTCATCCTCAAAACACCCCTGGGAAGGGAAATCGTGACTCACCAGAAGCAGGAGGGTGGGCATTCACCCAAAATCATCACAAAACCAGCGATGACGAAAACAAGGAGAGAAGTCAAGAGTCCATGCCCCGGTGGTGCCTCCTAGACAGCGCTTTTGCAAATCCCTCTTGCCCCGTATTTCACACTGCTGCCTAAAATGCAAAAAAAGAGGTTTAGGAAGACGCTGCGCTCTTCTGCTTTAGGGAGTTTGGGGGAAGAAAAAGCAAACGGTGCATCACTGTGCAACAGCCCTACAACCAACCTCCCTCCTTGTTTCTGCACCCTCTGAGTGCCCCCAAAGCAGCCTCTCCCAAAATCTCCCCAGATTACACCTTGCAGGGTAAGAGGATGGCAAGAAAACATAATAAATAAATAATAATAGCAATAAAAACCCACCCCCCTCTCCAACCCTTACATAACCAGCATTGTCTTAATCCTACAGGTGCCTTGCAGAAGTAAAAAGGATTTGTTCCTCCTGCAAATCCTTTTCTTTTTTTTTTTTTTTTTTTTTTTGTGAGTCATCCTTATCCGCCGGTGGACACGGCGTGGGGAGGCCCGGGGGGGCCGTGCAGGGTCCGGGAGGCAGCCCGCGGTAATGTGACCCTTGACTAAATCACTTAAACCTCTCTGGGCTTCAGTTCCCCTGTGGTAAGATGCGGATTATAAATCTGTCCTGACCCCCTTGGCAGAGGAAGGTGCTCGGAGATGGGCCCTGTAACTATGTCAGCAGGACAGCGAAGGCGAGCGCTGGGGCTGGCCCGCAAACCTCCACCCGGAGCCCACTCCGGCCACGCAGCGCTGCCTTCCGACCCCCGATGTGGGGGTGCCGGAGGATCACCCCAAATCCCCTCCCATATGCAGCACAAAAATGAGCTTTGGGGCTGGTAGATAGGGGGAGAAAATGCTGCTCTCCCTTCTTAGGGCATGGGGGTGCCCTCCCAGGGCTTGGGGGGATTTGGGGGGGCTTGGGGTGCCCTCTGAGGATTTGGGGTGCCCTCCAGGGGATTTGGGGTGCCCTCGCAGACACGCCGCCCAGCACAGGCAAGGGGGTCGGAGGGGATGGGTGACCCCCCAGGCGCGGTGCAGCCCCCCGGGGGACCCCGGCCCGGTGCGTCGCACCCCGTTTGCGCTGGGCCGGGCGCGGGGTGGCAGCGGCGGGGAGGGGGGAGCGGGACCCCCGCCGGGGCCGGGCGGGGCCCTTTAAAGCGGCGGGCGGTGGGAGGGGCGGGAGGCGGCGTTGCCGGGCGGTGCGGGGGGCGGCCGGGCAGTGCTGGCCCGCCGGGAGCCGCGCCGGGAGCCGCGCCGAGCCGGGAGC